>VXBL01004900.1:317178-411635 GCA_013400195.1 Aramus guarauna | reverse complement strand
GGGGTTGGATGAGATGATCTCCAGAGGTCCCTGCCAACCCCTACCAGTCTGTGATTCTTTCCAGTCTGGGTTAGTTGACACTTGTGCCTGTAGTAATTTTTTTTTATAGGAACTGTCATCACTTCACTTGTTTTCCTGGTTTTTCTCTTTGACTTGTCAATTCTGAGTTGTTGTCACTGTTGGACCTGCTGAAATCTCTCGTTCTGATTTTGTTCTTGTCCTAGTTCTGAAGGACTAGGAATCGTTGAACACATGGTCACTCGCCCACGTTGCCTTCCACGTCCTTGCAGTTGGTTTCTGAAATCGCTGTCGTGTGTTTAAACTCATAAAAGTAAATGAAGACTTTGAATATGTATTTGTAGAAAAAAGTTTCAAATTTTTCGTGGAGTCACTGGTGCTGGTACAAGCTAGAGTAGTCGGTGGCTAAGCTTTGAAGTCGTTTGTACAACACCAGTGGTTCACATGTTAATGCTCGAGATTTGTATGCTGTTGAATATAAAAACATAATAAAAGTAAATCTGAATTTTTGGGGGGCTTCTACTACTTATTTAATTAGGAAAGTGTTACTGAAGTCCATATAAACTGTTGTAGTCACCTTTGTTTTGATATCCTTGGTCAAATATTGCAGCTTTTTATAGTTCTGCCAAGGGGAAATTCCATTGTGAAAGCAGCATGAAAGCAGAACAGGTAGAAAACATGCAGAAATACATCACAAAACTTCTGTTCTCAGAGGCTGACTAGCTGTAAAAACTTGAGATTTGAATCCTTTGTGTGTTCCTTTGGAGGCTGGAACTGTTCAATTTAAGTAGCTTTCGGAAGATCTTAAGGCTGCTTCAAGAGAAGCTTCCAGATATGCTTAGTTGATGTGAATGTGTGAAAATAAGTTTGGATGGAGAATGAGCAGCTGCCTCTTTCTTATCTCTAGACCATCGTAACCTGTGAGGGAATCCTTTTAAGGCCCAAAGGTGTTGGCCTTAATTCAGAGAACCAATCCTGCAAATTACTCTGTTGTGAATTACTCTGTGTCTCTGTGTTGTCCAGTTGGCGGCCAGTCACAAGCGGTGTCCCCCAGGGCTCAGTGCTAGGGCCGGTCTTGTTTAATATCTTTATCAATGACCTGGACGAGGGGCTCGAGTGTGCCCTCAGTAAACTTGCAGATGACACCAAACTGGGTGGGAGTGTTGATCTGCTTGAGGGGAGGAGGGCTCTGCAGAGGGACCTAGACAGGCTGGATCGATGGGCCGAGGCCAACTGTATGAGGTTCAACAAGGCCAAGTGCCGGGTCCTGCACTTTGGTCACAACAACCCCATGCAACGCTACAGGCTTGGGGAAGAGTGGCTGGAAAGCTCCATGGCAGAGAAAGACCTGGGAGTACTGGTCGACAGCCGGCTGAATATGAGCCAGCAGTGTGCCCAGGTGGCCAAGAAGGCCAATGGCATCCTGGCTTGTATCAGGAATAGTGTGGCCAGCAGGAGTAGGGAAGTGATTGTGCCCCTGTACTCGGCGCTGGTGAGGCCGCACCTCGAATACTGTGTTCAGTTTTGGGCCCCTCACTACAGGAAGGATGTTGCGCTGCTGGAACATGTCCAGAGGAGAGCAACAAAGCTGGTGAGGGGTCTGGAGCACAAGTCTTGCGAGGAGCGTCTGAGGGAACTGGGGTTGTTTAGTCTGGAGAAGAGGAGGCTGAGGGGAGACCTTATCGCCCTCTACAACTACCTGAAAGGAGGTTGTGGTGAGGTGGGGGTCGGCCTCTTCTCCCTGGTAACAAGCGATAGGACCAGGGGGAATGGTCTAAAGTTGCGCCAGGGCAGGTTTAGGTTAGACATCAGGAAAAATTTCTTCACATAAAGGGTTGTCAGGCACTGGAATGGGCTGCCCAGGGAGGTGGTTGAGTCCCCGTCCCTGGAGGTATTTAAAAGAAGGATAGATGAGGTACTTGAGGACATGGTTTAGTGGTTATGGGATGGCAAGGTTAGGTTAGTGGTTGGACTTGATGATCTTAAAGGTCTTTTCCAACCTAGATGATTCTATGATTCTATGAATAAATGTGGATCGATTGCTTAATTCCCTCTGGGTGCTGTGGGAGAATTGGAAGTGTCTAGGAGGAATGGTGCTGACTCTACTAGAGCATTAAGAGAAGAGCTTGGGTCTCCATCACCTTACTCAAATCATTCATGCAAGTCTTGATCACTGGGGTGAGAAACAAAGAGCCCAGAAAAACTCGTATCAGCTTAAAGAAATACTTGAAAGGATTTGTATAAGCTTCCCTGGTTTCACAGATTTTTATATCTTTTTTTTTTTTTTCCTTTTCACAATTACCTGGAATTGTGGCGGCAAGGAGAAACGTGAGTGGGGAAGAAGTGAGACTGGGTTGATATTAAGTAAAATTATTGAAATCAAAACTCTTCTAGAGATGAAGTGGTACTGTTTTGTAAAACAGCAGGATAATAACAATGAAAACCACATCTTGCACTCTGGAGAATTTAGCTGGAATTAGAAGCAGCTCAGTGCTAGCTTGGTTGAGCATTTATTTGGAGAAACTTGCTTTGCTGTTACATTCCGAAGTCAAAACAATGTGTGTTAATTCCGAGAGTTCATAATAACTTCCATCTGTACGTGAGCACAAATTGTTTCAATCCCCATATTTTATATTTGTAAAATTGAATCCCTCACGAAGTTCACAGAGTAGCTTTTTATGTTAGATAATATTAGGTAAGACCATAAATTTCCAGTTAGCATTTCAGCTCTTTGACTCTAACGAACATACAAATATGTTGGGGGGTTTTTTAAAGGGAAATTAGTGACTTAGGTCAAGTAATAACAATAAAAAATCACTGTCATTCCCGAGCATTGTCAAAGGTGAAGCACAACACAGTTGCTTAAAATGGGAGTGAATTGCTCAGCTCTCAAAAGCATTAGGTGCTGGGAGATCATTCAGTAGGTTGCTGGCCCCCCAAATTGTGCAGCTGCTAAGTAATGGATGTGTGTGGAGTAGCTGAGGAAGATGAGGCTTTAGGAGGAGAACAAAATGAACTCTTGCATAGGTTTTCACACTAAAGGAGATGACATTACACCATGAAAACCTCCTGTTATAGTGGATGAATATTAGGAACTCATTGAATTGTTGGGGAGGGGGAGGTGATAAGCAAACACACAGCATGGGCAAGCTGGTATCTCTCACAGCTCTGAAAATGTAATGCACATGGCACGCAGCTCAGCTCAGGCGTGGGCATGGACCTTGCTAAGCTAAGCTCTCACAAGTCCTTGAGCAGTGGTCTCAGTGCTCCATGTTTTTTTCCTCTCTGTTCTTTATTTATTTTTTTTAACCTTAGAGTGGGGAGGGATGAGAGTGCAGTGGCTTTGAGTTTCCAATCTAAGGCCTGTAGAAAGAAAGAAGCTTTATTGCTGTTTACTGGCTGTTTTTATCTCTTTCCTTCATTCCCAGAGACTTGCTTGCTTGGGCCTGACTTCATTGTAGGTTCTTCATTACATATGAAGACATGATCTTATTTTAGTGACTGTCCTTTTTGAGGTGAGTCCTTAGTGAGCATGCACAGTGTCACTACTGGAGAATACCTGGCCTGAAGTTGTATACAAGATGATATTACATGGCTTCTTTCCTGTGTTGGTCATTATTTCTAACTCATGCATATATGATGTTTAGCCATTGAAGAGAGCATGACCATCTTATCCATGAAACTTACAGTTTCTTTAGATATTCAAGAGATTGTCTCTTGCATGATACTTAACAGGCACTATTCCTTGTCTGGTTGTGAGATTGCTTAGAGAGGAAATAATTGCTTTATAGCTGTGGAGCTAGATTCTTCTCGTCCTAGTCAGAAGGGGATTTACTGCAGCTATTTTCTTGCCTGGGACAATCATCTTGCAACTCTGAGTATCAAATGATGATTTGGTATTTCAGTTAGCCACTAAAGGGGGTGAAAGTTAATTTGTCTCTTGATCTTCTGAATTTCTTATTCTGAGTCTCAACCCAGATTCCCTATAGCACCATAGGCCAGAACTCTGATCAGTGCAAGACCTCTTTACACCTTTCTGGTGGCAGTGAGAGCATACCTTGTCAGGCATGACTTCCAGGTTTTGTGAAATCTTTTTGAGTTGTCACACTGCATGAGTTAAGGTTGTTTTTTTTTTTTTTCTGTTCTGGCTGAATGCGTGCTCACGATCGCCTCACAAGGCAAGGCTTCTCCTCTGATCCAGCCTTGATTTGTTTTGTCAGACAACTATTGAATGATGTTAGACTGATACTCCTATTCACATTGGCATGATTTGCTCAGTCCTGGCCAAAGAATAGTTCTGCTTTCATCTGACACTCATTAGCAACAGATGAACGTTGCTATTTGCCACAAAAAAAAAATCACTCAAACAGTCTTTTGTCAGCTCCCCCAAGGATGTTTGTTTTCACATCAAGGCAGTACAAATCCAAGCAAGTAACTTGTGTCTAGCTCTCCTTCCCTGTGTCCAGAGTTGCTGTGTCCACATGGTGGCAGACAACGTTTACATGCTTTGTGTAACCTGCTAGAGATGTTGATCAGCCAACGCTGCTCTTGAGGGAATGGCACTTTTTGTTTCAGTTGCTTGTCTAATGCACAAAGTAACATTCACAGAGGCATAGAAGAAAAGCAAAATACTTCTTGATGTATTTTAGTTGCATTCAAAGTGATATCCGTCTAATAGCTGCATGGAATAAAAGTTAAATGCTTATGCACTAGTGCCATGTGTAAGAAACCAAACTGAAATTCAGGTCTTAAACGTGAAATGAGGCAAGATGTCCAGTTCCTGGCTCTATTAGACTATCTAACATGTGAGAAAATCAACTTTATAATAGAAACTATTAAACTTTTCCATGGGAAGTTAAATAGCAGAAACATTAGGACTAGAAATTTGTTTTGGCAATAAACACTACCGAGCAGAAGTGTCTTTAGGAGTTCTGTGGGTATCGGTGTGGATGCAGTGGTTATGACCCTTTGAGTGTAGGATACTGTGACTTGCACACTACATCTTTTATGAGGCCCCTAAACTAAGATCATAAAACGTACAGTTCAGAAAGAATGCACTGTCTGAATTTGTGGCCAATTTAACTGCGTAGGGAAAAGTGTTCTTGAAAGAGCACAGGTTGAAGCCAGAGCAGAGTCCTCATCTCGTAAAGTGCCAAGCATTCATTTTAATGTTAGGAGGAAGGGACTGCACCTGAAAAACCACAAAGTACCTTCTCCAGCTGCACAGAGCCAAAAGCTTTTAGGAGAAGTTTCATTCCTGAAAGTCTCCGAGGGTAGCAATGGGCTGAGACCTAGCCAGATCATTTAGAATTGGGGAATTTACATATGCTTTTTGCAAACTTGTTGGAAGGCTTGCTTTTTTTCCTTTCCTATCACCCATGCCAAGATAAAATAGGTTGAAATGAGACTGGATTAGCTGTAACAACAGTCACCCTTTCATTCAGATGAAAGCCTGCCTATCCCTGCCCGTCGTCAGTCTGTATGGATCAGCAGAGGCCAAGGTTAGCTTGCTCTGGAGGAGCAGATCTTGGCTCTCCAACCTGTATGGATCCCTGCACCTGCAGCCTGAGCCCAGGCTGTGCTTCTTGCTCCGGTTGCAGCTGAGGTGGGGTGAACAACATGGTTGGGTCGAACAGGAGAGGTGGCACCACTTGCTGTGCCTAGAGTCACTTTTCCAAAATAATTTTGAGGACCACCACCAGCTCTGCCTAGAGTCACTTCTCCAAAATGATTTTGAGGACCACCTCCGGCAAGCATGCTTTGTGTGTTGCATCAGTTGTGTACTACGTAGCTGTCATCGTCTCTGTGCATTAACTCTTCAGGCCGATGAGTTCTTTAAAAAAATAAAAAAAAAGTGTGTGTTTAAAATAGAACCAGAATTCAGTAATCAAAAGGAAAATTGATTCCTGATAGAGTTAAGCTGACATAAATACATGTGATTTGCCAAGTTCAACTGCTTTGTAGTATAAAGCACTACATGTTGAAATTGAAAGAGACAGGGAAGTGGGAAGTCTGTTATCAAGCTGTGGCACAATCTGTTAGTGCAGGAAAAAGGTGCAGTGTCTAATTTTTCCTAACGAGCAGGGTGTGTGCTGTGCAGACAAAGCTTGACTTTCAGATATGAAGTTTAACACCTTGTCCTGGTTTTGGCACACCTGTGGAATTCATGGATCTCATGTGAGCCCATCCTTTCCTTCAGGAACCTTTTCATTTTCTGCCATGTTGCCAACTTTTAATGGCGGGGAAAAAAATCATGCTAAAATGCATAGCGTTTCCTGAAATGTTGCTTGCTTTAATGTATAAAATTTACTCTTATGTGTCATTAGCAAGTGAGAAGCTGTCACTTTTTTTTTGCTGAACTTCTGTTATTTTCTCTTCTCCATCCGCCCACATCCTTTATTCTTCTGTTGTGTAGTTTAATACGTATGTTTTGTGCTCCACGAGGCAGGGTTTGTCTCTTGCTTCTATGCGTAGGATTTGGCACATCAGGGCACAAATCCTGGGAAAGCTTTGAGTATGACAGCTGCTTAATCATCCGTAAATGCCTTTCAAGCTTATTATATACTGTGGTTGAAGTTTAGAGCAAGTTGTTCTCTGACAGAAGGAATAAAAGCAGCTGATATGTATTGGCCCGTTTACTTTTGGTCAGTCCCGAACACTTCAAAATCCAGAGCTTTAAAGGATTTTGTTTTTCAAAAGACTGGAAACACTAAAGGGGCTGTTGTATCTTTCTTTGCTGACCTTGTGGAGAATTCATGTGATCATTTCTTAGGTTAATATTGTGTAAATAGAAAAAAAAACAAGCTCTGCTTCAATTTAGCAAATACAAGTTTCTAGTTGTTTTCAGGAAGGCCATTGCTGAACAGACCTTGGTTTAATGCTCCCTAACTTCAGCTTTTAAGTTTGAAATATCTTCCATCATATGAGAAAACATTTCCGGTATTGGTGTGTCTTAGTGCATTTGGTGTTCACTGGATGATGGTGTTAACCTGATAGAAAGCAAGTCTTACACAGGTTAAACTATTGGTTCTATACTCGAATTAGAGGTTTTCCCATTTGATTCAAAATCTAATCTTTTTTCAAAGTCCATCTCCTTTGCCCACTAAAATTAGCAAAATTGATACCTGCGAAGCAGTTCTGTGTAGGTGAAACATGGGGCTGGGAGCTGAGAATCCCCAAACTCTTCCTACATTTAGGCTCTGTGGCATGGGCCGTGTCACTTGCTCTTTGAGTAATGCTTTCTCAAAGCTAGAGCCTTTTCACTTGAAGGAGCAGGTTTCACAAACCTGGATGAAGGCATTACTCTACCCATTTTAAAACAAGAGCTTTCCCAGCATAGCATGAAAGAACAAACAGACCAAAGACCTTGTGTTTTCAATACCTAACGGAGTGCATGGTTTGTGCACACTGAAACAATTCTGCAGGTTCCTTTCCTGCAACAACTTGAGGTGCAAGGTAAAGCTGGACTGATCCCAAATGGGAGTATTGCCTGGGTTTGGAGTAGATTTATCAAAGTATGAAGGTAATAAACAAATTTAGGAAGAGTGAGTAGCACCATATGCAAATTTCCGAAAATTTGTTTGGAAACTTTACTGCTCTAAACTGGCATCAGACGATGAAACCTCGTCACTAGCAGAGAAGAGTTCACAGGCTTATGCAGATNCCTGGGAGGGTGCTGAGGCCCTGGCCCAGGGTGCCCCGAGAAGCTGTGGCTGCCCCTGGCTCCCTGGCAGTGTTGAAGGCCAGGTTGGATGGGGCTTTGGGCAACCTGGGCTAGTGGAGGGTGTCCCTGCCCATGGCAGGGGGTTGGAACTAGATGGGCTGTGAGGTCCCTTCCACCCTAAACCAGTCTGGGATGCTCATCCGCCCCCCCGAGCTGATGGAATACCCTGGTGCAGACATGCAGCCTTTCAGCCTGGCTGTTGTTTGGGCTCTGTGCTATATTCACTCTCATCTCCAGCCAGGACAAGGTGGGTTTGTTCTCTGTACGCTCCTGAGACTGTTGCCTTTTTGGTATATGTAGGTAAAAAGCTTCAGATGTTCTTGTGCAGTGCGAAAGTATGCTTGGGGAGCTCAATGCATAAAGAAAACGTCATGTTTAAGATGTAGGTACAAAATATTACTTGTCTTTTCTCCTCCTGACTTTTGCACGTCTGACCTTTTGTTCTCTGCCTGATGTAATGATTTTTAATACAAAAGTTCAAGATGAATGAGGTCATAGGAAGTAAGTGTGCCCATGTCTTATAATCCAATAAACATCGCTTTGTGATACCGAGGCGTTTTAAGAAGTTCTGACCTGAACCTGGAAAGGTTATGCTGTATAGTTTCATCTCATCAAGCTCTAACGCAGCGAGACTAGAGCCGAACGGTAAACGTGGTTTTAGTTATTTGAGTGCTGCCCTGGAGAAGGGGGGGAGCTTTTCTGTGACCAGTAACTGCTCTGTCTTTTAAATTGTTCTTTTTAAATATTCTTTCTGTAAAATGGTCATGGTATACGAGAGGCACCTTTACGGGCAAGGGGGCCAATATATGTTGGTTTTATAACGAGCCCACTAACCACCAAATTTCACAGGAATAGTTTACTTATGTAAGTGGCTGTTTCCCCCAGCCTGTCTTTGGCAATGTTTTCCCATATCCTTACCGGGACAGCAGACTCGAACCGTGAAGGGTAACGTGTGAGACCCCTCTGGAGGGGTATTGTGTTTTCTCTCAGGAAAGGTTTCACGAATACGAGCAAGAGAGTCCTGGAGGAAAGGCAGCTTTTGGCTCATCTGAATGTTTAGTTCTACAGTGTGTTCTGCATGTACTCAAACACGTACTCCTGTTTCCTTAATTTCTTGTGGTCTACTTCCAATAAACACTATTGTTGTGAAACCAAAATCTAGTATTAAATGTTTTCTGTTATCACATTTCATTTTTTTAAAAATTAGAAGAAAACTACTTTGTGATATTCTACCAAACACTTATAAGTTGCTGAGCATTAGTGTCCAGGCTGCTGCTGCTGTGTTTGATTAATGATCAGACTTTGTGTTTTGGTGGATGTGAGGGGAAGAAGCAGCTTGATACAATTCTAAGGCAAATCAAAGAAGGTAGAAGAGAATTAGATCTGTTATCTGGTAAGTTTGTAAGAACTGAACGAGTGAGAACTCCATGCTAACCTAACATGTGCAGACGCTTAGCCGTAACATAGTGATCAACATTTCCTAACTGCAGAATTGACTGTCTTGGACCGGTGACTTTGCAGCATCTCGACTGTTAGTTCTTGCTGTGACAGATCAAAGTAAAAGAGGAGGAAAGTATCTTACTGATAGCAGCCTCTACCTTGTAAATGGGGGGAAATCAGGCTAGTTTAGACTAAGCATGTTTTAAAAATAACAGTGTGATTGTAAGCAGCCTTTGAAGGGCCAGCATAAAATGGAGTTGCTATCTCCTGTTACTGCTTTGATTGCTGTTTGTATGCCTTATTTGTTATCGCTAAATCAAAATTGTGATGGGAGTGCTTTAAGATGGTTTTAATGAAGGCTTTTTTAAGCACGCTGGGTCAGCTTGAGGAACTTTAAAGCGTCTGCCCAATGGATTAATGAAGGACATGGGTCTTCAAGGCTGTTGATGTAACTTGTTTTTCTTGTTAGTTTAGTACCCTTAGAAGAATTGCAAAGTAAACATCTGCTTTTCAGGGTGGACCTCTGAACAGTCCACTTGGGAGAGGGAGGCAGGCGTTGGCATAGATACAAGTCAGCATTTCCATAAAAATAGCCGTGTATTTGAGTACTTCCTCTTGTTTGGATGAGGGCTGTCAGTACTGTGGCAGTCTTCTATTTGCTCCTTCTGAAAGCAAGATGGAGGACTTAGACTTGTTATAATCACAGTGCTTGCTATGTTGCTTTTTTTTTTCTACCCTACTTCCCCAAGAAGCTTAAGGGGGAAGAAAAAAAAAGCCTTGGTTAGATTTACTTCCAAACTGTGATAGATGCATATTGACAGCCTTTTAAATAGGAAAAATAAAAAATGAGTTTTAAGTGTTTAGTTTTGAGATCTGCTATCTAAGAGCTAATTGATACCACAGTGTGTTTCACTGATGTTGCAGCTTAAGGGTTTTTCAGTAAACCCCCATAGCTGTTCAGAGCTAGAACAACTAGCTAGATTTAATAAAACAAAGGCAAGCAACATGTTAAGAGTGCAAATAATCTAAAATTTTATAATTTCCCCCAAAAGGTATAAACACACACAACTGTTTATATAGCAGCAGGCATTATTTCACTGATCCCCCAAGGTTGTTTATATAGCAACAGGCATTATAACAACACTTTCTGTTTTCATTATTGCAGTGCTTAGTCATCTGAATCCCAGCCAGTGCTCCTTCATACTCTGAAAAGTCATCCAGGATCTTGTAAAACAATTAACTATGTCATTTTATTAAAACTTGCATTTTATATTTCTGTCCCAGCATTTGACATCCTCTGAAAACCTTATGTAAATGCTTGGCTTCTAACCAATACTGCAAACTTGATCGAAAGAACACTTTTGCTTCTATTTTTATTTGTGGGTTTTCACATTTGTGGAGCAGATGTCCTTTTAAACGCTTGATGCTCTCAAGAAAAACTCCTTATTGAACCGAAAATAATTCAGAATTGCTTTTGACTGCCTTAACAGTACATGAGCTTACATAGTGTAGTAGTGTGTTGGGTCCATCTCTTTTATAGATGCTAGACGGTGCTACAACATCAAGGAGCAGTTGCCTGCAGTAGAGACTAAGGGAAGCGCAAAAATACTGGAGGTTTCGGTGTAGACTCGAGTATTATGCATAACATGTACTGAAGTGGCTGGTATTTTGAACTTTATTAACATAGTCTGAGCTGTAAGACTGCTTCCACATGTCGTAGAAACAAGATGGATATGGCTGGGGACACAATATGGTAAATGATGAACAGATGAGTTCGGAACTGGAGTCATTCTGTGTTCCCAAAAAAGGATATTCCAGTCAAGGTACTCTGTGGTTTGTGGCTGGAAGTAAATGTGTGTGCTCGTATACCATTAGTCATTAAATACTGTTACAGGAATTAGTGTAGGAAATAGGCTATTCTTCTTTGCACGTAAATGCAGGATATCGTTATTTTTCTTAAGATGCAGCCCCATAGTGGCAAAAGCCCTAATTTCGATCTTGGGTGCAATCTAATATTAACCAGAAATAGAAAGATATTTCCCAGAAATAGAAAGACAGCTAAATGGTTTCTTTTTAAGGCAACTTATTTGAAAAACTTCAATAGTTCCAGTGCTGCCGATCTTACGGACTTTACAGGAGAGTAACTGAACCTTTGCGGGTTTGTATTTTAATGAGTTAACAAATGAGGTAGCTATGCTTGTCACAATTTGGCAAATGAATGTTTTCTCGTGGAATTATTACCTTTAGGAAGGTGGTAAGTTTTTATGTTGTCTGACATGATTTCAATCAAATATAACAGTCTAGTTGACAAAACAAATTACTTGGAAGATGCTTGGATGTCAGGAGTGGTTTGGAGATGCTCAGAGTGGAGCTGACTCACTGCTGATGACCGACAACTTCCAGTAGACGTTCAATCGGCTGCACAGAAGGAAATGCAGGTAGAAACTGAAGCAACTGAATATTTTTATTGGTTTTTTTCCCTAATGAATCTAAACCAATTATGTCCGGCTTGTTATGGGTTAACTTTGTCATTCCTCACCTACAGCTAAGGCTGTGGTTGTGTTAGCTGGAACAATTTTCTTAGTCTTGGATGCAAATTAAGTGTTTAAACATTTTATTAGAAAGCTAATACAAGTTTTAAGAATAAATCTACCTTTCACTCTGAGTACCATTGTTTTAAATAAACATTTATAGTTTTCTATGATGTTGGAATAAAGAGCAAGTATAATATAAAATACCCACTAGTATGATGGGCTGGTCTTATATAGAGGTAGAGTTGGCCCTAATATGAATCTAATCTCCTTTTTCTTCAGAATCTTCTGTACAGGTACTTTCTGAAATTGTTGTAGGACAAAATACTCCTATTTTACAAAAGGAGTCTAGGCAGTTACCTACTGACAGTCATAAATAGTGTCTATCCTCTCTTCAAAGTCTCTTCATCATGCTGAAATTCTTAAGTTTGTCACACTGGGTTTGTAGTGTCAGAGGTTTGGGGATACAAGTTTTCTGAGAAAGTAATCTAATTGGATGACTCTAGAGTTGTTTTGTAAAATCTTGTAGAAATGATGATCTTAAAGGTCTTTTTTCCAACCAAAACAATTCTATGATTCTATGAATATGGTTTTTCTTGTGGGTTTTGTGGGTTGTTTTTTTTTTTTTCCCCAGTTACAGAGCTACATCTCTAAATAACTTGGAATGATGTCAGTTAACACAGAAGCCAAAGCACCAAAGTACAATAGAACGTTGAAACTTTCACTTTTTGAGATGAGTAAAAGGAATAAATCTGTGTAATTGAAAGAAATTACAAAGTGAGACTTTTTACCTTAAACATCCCTTAAGTTATTCTGTCTTGAACTCTTCGTGAAATATGACGTATCTCATCTGCTACATCTTGTTTCTATGGAGTAAGCGCTACTAGTAATTGCTCTGAGAGCAGACTCAGACTCCTGTGTGAAGTCTCTGATATCTTCAGCTCATTTGTTTTCCAGTTCATGTTTACTATGTGCTTTTGTTCAATCAAGCAACATTTCACACAGCACTTGGGAAAACAAGCTGTATATAGGAGCTAAATATTAGTAAGGAAATGGCAATTAATATTTTATTACTTGAACATCATTAATGATTTACTTACAGTCCCGTGGAGAATACCCGGTCATAAATGGGAACACAAATCTTGGACACTTGCACACTCAAAACAGGCACGTTTCCTTTGGATGGCCGGGGCTGTAATATCCTGAAGGAACAATCTAATTTTCAAATAAAATGCTGCTTTTGCAAATGATACTTGGGTTCTTCGGAAACTTAGCATGGGGCGGGTGGAGGTAGGTGATGTTTAATAGCAACAACTCAAATATGAACTCAGTTTTAGGAAAATCAAGAGAGCTCATGGTCACCTCTCTGCTTTTGTTTTCCTACCCAGACCTCGTGTTTCACTGCTCTCCTCCTCGCCTCTTTTCTCTTTACATCTTCCATAATGCTCAGCTCTATCTTTAAGTTCCTGTTAACTCTCAGGAGCAAAGCAGCTGTCTTCTCCCTACATTTTTTCTCTTTTAAAAATTGATTTTGATGTTCTTGTGTGAATCCTACTGTAACAGGTTGCAGATGATAATTATTACTGATATTCAGTGTCTTGCTATTTATTGTATGAGGTGGAGTAACTATCCCTGTACATGTGGTGTTGGCTGTTAAACAATGATAAACTTAAGGAAAGGTGCATAAGAAATGCTTTACAGTTTGGAGAAAAGAACAGTCTGTCTTTACTAATGATGCAGCATTGGCAGAGGCTAAAAGCAGGAGGAAGAGGAGTTCTGCTCTCAAGTAAAAGAGAAATCTCTTCCCCCCCACTCCCATTCTGTGTGCTGTACGTGTGGTAGGTTCTATCAGTCAGTAGAAGTAGCGAGATTTCTTCTTTTGGGGTATGTGAGACTTGCAGACCACTGTGAAGCAGGAGTGAACCTCGTTGCATTAGCAAGGAGGTAATTTTGGAACCAGACTAAAACCTGGGAACTCACTCGTGGCTCTGATGCTTCAGCTGTTTGGGTTTTTTTATTATTTTCTGTCACTAAAAGGCAGGTGAGTTTTTCAACAGCTTCTGAGATTACTTGTAAGTTTGGTTTGTAAATACATGATCATCAGCTTGTATTGATACAGATGCATATGGCAATATTGCTTTGGTTTTAAGCTATTACAAAGCCAAAATAGAATGCAGTTTATAAAGTTAAATAATATTTTTTTTCTAGAGGTTTCACAAGACTTACATCCTAGCTTTGCTTACTGTGCACGTCTACTATTTGCAATACAAAAATGGGTTTTAGCAGAAACAGTGTTTTTGCTCATGTTTTGATACAAGAGTCTCACACACATTCCTCTGATCTGAGCTGTTGGGAATAGAGAGATCCCTTAATCCAAATCTTTTCATGCTCTGAAACCTTAGAATTTAAGGATGACTATAAAAAGGGGTATTCTGTGAACATTTGATTGTGGTAGAACGAACAAATGTAATGTTTTTTATTTTGTTTTTCTTTCCTTTTTTTATTTCTTTTGCCCCAGGCTAGTTCTTTGGTTAACCAAATCCACTGTAATCCCATCAGGAGAATGTGGTGATCGTTCAGTAATTTATATTGTATGGTTGCCTTAATCCAGGTTCTGTCATTGTAGCAGAAAATATGAATCCAAGCCCACCATATGACTTGACTGTGTCCATATGGAAATAATAAACTGTGTAATAAATGGCCTCCTGTTATACAATGCAGTACTGAGGATGATTTTATTCCAAAGCAATTTTTCTTTCTAAAACTTAGACAAGCAGAGAAATCATTCCCAATTTCAAGAGTCTTTTTCTGTGAAAAAACTGACCCATTATTTGAAAGAAGTCAGAAATCTTTCTAACTTAGAAGATGCTTGCCTGCACCTTACTTCCATGAATTATGGAAACAGGTGTGTAATTCTAAAAGGCGAATTTAACTTTGAGTGAGATTCTTCCATGTTTCAGCAAGTAGCTCTATCAGGATCAGATTTGGGCAGTTACTGTATATGTATATTGGAGGCCAGCTGTGACTTCTACAGGCTGTTAAACTCCACTGAGAACTGCATATTAAGTTGATACTGCTTCATTCCCATAGTCTTAAAGATTTTTGGGATTTAGGGATATTTTTTCTCATATTTTAACTGCATGAGGGATAAATTTCCCTGCAGTCTCCATGAAGTTTTGAGATTCACACCTGACAGACAGACAGACTTTTTCCCTTCCATGTGCCATTTTCTTCAGAGGTATTTTTAGTTTGGGGACTTCTTAAATAAGGAGTTTATAATTACCAGTGATTGTGATGTCATGTGTACTTCATTTGATAATCTGAAGGTAAAAGCAAGTCAAGGTTTGCATGGAGTCAGTGTAAAGTCAGTCTTTGAAGCCTTTCTCTTTCCTATGTGACATTCTGTTTGAAAGCTGGGTTTAATTATGAGAATAATAGCAGCAGTTTGGATGTTGGTGTAAACTGTATAAGGAACACAGATTTAAGTCAGTTGTGTGACAGTATGTGTTTTTGTTCGCTGACATTGCTGTAATAATTCCAATACTGACTCCAGCATACATTGATACACTCAGGGTGAGAGATGGCACTTGCACACAAATAAATGTTTTTTTGGCTCGGTGAATGTAGGACATTGTGTTGGAATTTGGTCAGTTCACTTAATGACTGTATTTTTCTTAAGCTGTGAGGCTGCTCTCCCGTTACAGATAGGAAGCGGAAAAAGTGTAATGAGGTTTAACAGTCAGATTGACTGATTATTTTGTCCCTGTTCTTGGGTGGGTTTTGCTAATATGAAGTTATGAGTATTAAATGGAACATTTCCTTAAAGGGAATAGAGATCTTTTGGAACTGCTTGATTATCCTACACTTTCTTTAAAAACTTAGTAAATTAACTGACCGTGATTCATTGGAACCTGAGATTTGGAAAGCAGTGCTAATTTGAGTTTTTTCTGTTCTTGTAGCTTAGATATCAACATGGGCTGAGTACTCCAGATCTAAGGCAAACACTTCCTAACCTGAAAAACTTCATGGAGCTTGGGCTAATGGTTAGATGGTAAGTATTTTTTCATAATTAAAAGGGGGTGGATGCAAAATCTTGACTGTAAAATGTTTTCACAAACAAGCAGCTGCTCTTCACAAGAGTTAAGCATGCTTGGTGAAGACTGGGATTTTCTTTCCCCAAATACAGGCCACATAAGACGTCCACAATATTGTACTATCTTCTTCTGCTCTTATACTGTCATCCATGTGATCAGCCCACAACTTCTTGTGGGGTGGGGAAGACTGTTTGAAAAGCAGTGTTCCTCACTAAAGGGAGGTGACTGGTTTCTGTGTTATAAGACTAAAGTTAGTGCAGGCTTATCTTTCAGCAACTGTTTCAGCATGAGGCTTGACCAATTTTCTGTAAACCCACGAGAGAAACTTTAGTAAATGTGGAAGGCAATTCATTAGCAAGTGTATTTCTGCAGGTGTTAGATGCTTTGTATTCTAGATTTTTTTAAAATTTATGATCTTTGAATTGTGTATGCTCGTGCAGCCTCTTACCTTAAGCAATTATTTTGTCCTGCATTCTCATCTTCATTCTTTGGAAGCCCGAATCCCACCCAAACATAGCATTGTGCTGTTTTAGGATTCCTAGGTTAATTATTCACTGTCCCAAAGTTGCACAGGTCTTGTGTGCTCCTTGTGTCATACTTGGCCCCATGCAGATGCCCTGGATATATTGCCTATCTGCATGTCTCCAAGGCTTTTGATACAGTTCCCCACAGCCTCCCCCCTAGAGAAACTGATGCGTTATGGTCTAGACAAGTGGTCTAGACAGGGATCCACTTGGCTGGGGAGCAGCTCTGTGGAGAGGGACCTGGGGGTCCTAGTGGACAAGAAGATAAATATGAGTGAATAGTGTGCTGCAGCAGCAAAGAAAGCCTATAGGGTGCTGGGCTGAGTCACCAAGGGCATCACCAGCAGAGATAAAAAGTCATTATCCCACTCTACTCAACGTTGATCAGGCCACATCTGAAATACTGTGTTCAGTTTTGGTCCCCACTATACAAAAAAAGATGTGAACGGGCTGGAGAAAGTCCAGAGGAGGGCTACCAAAGGACCGGGAAGCCTGCTATATGAGAAAAGGTCAAGAGACCTGGGTTTGTTCAGCCTTGAGAAAAGGCTACTTAGATGAGCCCTCATCACCATGTTCCAGTACTTCAAGGGCGTCTGCAAAGATGACGGAGACTCCCTTTTTACAAGGATTCACATGGAAAAGACGAGGGGTAGCAGAGGCAAGTTACTCCTGGGAGATTCCGACTGGACACAAGAGGAACATTTTTCACAACTAGAACACTCAGTCATTAGAATAATCTCCCCAGGGAAGCAGTGGATTCCCCAACATTGGACACTTTTAAGATTCAGCTGGGCCGTATTGTCTAGACCCTGCTTTTGCCAAGAAAGGTTGGACCAGATGATCCTTGAAGTTCCTTCCAACCTGGGATTCTATGATACTTGCTCCTGATATGATAACAAACTACAAAGCACTAACAGCCAAACCTTCATACTTTAGGGCTAGTATATGGCTTTTAGGGGAGACTCAAAACCAAGCTTGAACTATGTTTTTAAATCTGATGTGAAATGGCATTAAACATTGTGGCACTGGACCTTCTTAATCAGTTGAGTTAAAGCTTTCCAGTGCTACTCATATTATATTTGAATTCCTCACATGTTAAACCAGCAGAAGTAGCAAAGCCTCCATTAGTGTAATGCAAACTAGTCTCATCATGTTCTGCATGACAGGTATAGATGCAGCATAGTATAAGGTGAATTTTTCTGGTGATGGAAATAATTCTCTGAAATTAATGCAGAAAAAGCGTTATGTGATAAATAGTCTTGGGTTGAATCTCTGCTCTGATTTTACTATTCCAATAGGGTTCTGATTGCTGGATTTTGGTAGGATCCCAAAACTTTGCTAAGCTCTAAAAATCTCCTCTTTTTTAATTTTTTTAATTTTATTTTTTCTCTGCAATGTACGGAATGTGGGAAGAACAACACATCAGTTCTAAAGACAGTATGTGATCACACGTTCTTTTATGCATTAACAAACCCAAGCTTTTTGTTATTGCTCTGTTTGAAAATCATAAGAGCAGGCTTCAAATGAGGTTAGTGCCTCAGAGTAGCGCATCTCAATACATCAGACCTTTGGGACAAAATTTACACTGCAGTGGGTTACAGTAATGAAAATCCTGTGGGAAAATCCCTTGTCCTGCCACAGCTATTTCCAGCCCTTATTTTTCTGTGTCACTCTTTGCCTTTGCTATCTTTCATTCCTTGCACAGAAATGCTGATCAATGTGAACGCTAAGCTAGTTTCCAAATTGCTTGCTTTGGGAGGAGAGTCTTGGCAAAGGAAAACAAATACAGGAGTAGAAAAAGTGTTATCTTTGAGCAATGCTGTAAAAAGTGCTGCCTGACAGAAATTCAACCTGGCCGACAAAACAGTGGAAGTAAACATGCCCTGAGAAAAGGATGCTCAGTAATTTCTGGCACAGCTGAAAAGATTCTCCTTGCTTTTCTTCTTAATGCCTAGCAAGATGCATAAAGAAAAGCTTTCTTCATTGGGAAAATATTACTGTGAGTTTTTGGGTGATATCCATTGCTGTGATGTAAAAATCCAAAGATCCCCATAGCAAGTCTGAAAATGAAGGACCA
This sequence comes from Aramus guarauna, assembly GCA_013400195.1. Lineage (NCBI taxonomy): Eukaryota > Metazoa > Chordata > Aves > Gruiformes > Aramidae > Aramus > Aramus guarauna. Next base: position 393,228 of record VXBL01004900.1, on the reverse strand, counting down.
AAAATACCTAAACCGTGACTTCTATAGCACTTGTGCGTACTCATCAGTAGAGTGGGAGGGGTATGAGTCATGGATTAGCAGAGGTGGGATGACTCCGGGACACGTTAAATGGGAATTTTTTCCGAAGCGTAGGTATCTCCTTCCCTTCTGGTGCATGCTGGCTTTGAAGAACTGATAATGGAAGGCTTAGTTACGCCTTAGAGGTTGTACCATCATACAAGCAGAGTTTTGTTTTCCTATAGGTAATACGCAGTCATTAGCAAGACAAAACACATTTTTTTGACTGGATAATGTTTCAAAACATGTAGGAATATTAAGCATAGTTCTCTGGGAGTATCACGTTCCCTCCTTTCCCCTCTTGAATGTCTATGCCTCATTTCCTTCTCACCTCCAAAACTTGTATGAATAGTTGTTCATTTTTAACTTTCTTTTTTTTAAGGCTAATGATTCTAAACAATGCTTCTTAGTACTTCCTAATAATATAAATGGAAATGGGCTTTACAGGGAGTCTAGCTCAGGAGGAAGACTGGCTAGACTTTCATAATCGGGCATTGCAGTCGAGCACATACATAGCAGAGTACAGATGCCCACTGTCTTGTGGATAATATCTGATTACATATATTTAAACAAGCATAAATGCCACCAGCTGTTAAAATGAAGATTTGAAGGAATTTTTTGTTTTCAGGATACTGTAGGTGAAACTGTAGTCAGTAAAGTATTTCCAGGTTATCCTTCCTTGGCAAGATGAGAGCGGGAATGCGTGAGGCAGCGATGGGTTTTCCTTATCTACAGAGTCACTTGCACTGCCTGGTGTGTTTGCCTTCATTGTTGCTGGTCTTCAGTTTCCTTTCTTAGAAACCCACTGTAGCTGAGTTTTGCTGAATTTAAGTTCTATTAAATCATAGTCACACCAGTAAAAAACAATGTGTATGCTGTACTTAGTTTCTCGTTGAGCAGGACTGGTTTTAACTCCTAGCCTATGTGTCGTCCTCACTTTTGCCTTTGACTAGACACATCTGTATTTATCTGCAGTCTGGAATGGAACTGAATCCCCTAGATATTCAGGGTAACTGAAATACGTTGTTATTTCAGGCTTAACCTCTTTCTCTGATGAGCATCAGTTTAGATTAGAGTACAAAATAGTTCCCTTAGCCCTTCAGATTAAAACCAAACAACAAAAAAACCCCCCACAGCTTTTGTAGAAGAGCCCACCTATTTTGTGCTACTATTGAAGCAAATTTGTCTTTAAAGTTTCTGCGTCGGGCTTTCACAAACTCTATTGTTCTGCCTGGAGCTCTGGGGCAGCCCTGGGCCCTGTCGAAGGTCTGCGGAGTGCCTTTGCATCGAGGTTTAATTGCGTTGCTGCTGGATCCCTCTGCCTGGTGAGATTTGTGTTGTTTTGGTTTCTCAGGCACGACACTTAAATGATTAATACGTGTTTTCACATCCCAACACGCGTGATTTATTGCAGCAAGCTTGCAGGTCTATAAGCTCTGCTTCCCTCTTCATATCTCTCCTGGCACCTATATTCTGCTGTGTTTACTTTTCTTACCTCTACTGCAAAATATTATTTGTACTGTATGTGGATGAAATCAAGACAGATCTGTTGGTTCCCGCACAGACTGTTATGGAGGCTTCAGAACTGCAAAAACTTTATTTTTGTGATATCAAATCTGCATGTTGACTCTGAAGATGAAAGACGATGAGCCAAAATTGTTGTTGATCTACTGTCACAGTTGTGGTCCCCCAAATCTTTTCTGTTTCCTTTTGGGAATAATTCTCTCTGTTTCCTTTTTTTTTTTATTTTTTTTTTATTTTTTTTTTTTTTTTTTAGTCCTGGAGTCTTACTGCCTTCCAGAAAAGCAGCTCATTTTTAAGATTAACTTTTGCTGATGCAAAAGGCCCTATATAGTTTTTCTCTTAAATTCCTTTTCTTTTGAATATGCAGTTTATTCCAGCTTTTGAGAGAGATCAAGTCTTTACTTAGGCGTAGTCTGTACACTTTGAATGTTGTTTTATTCCTTTTTGTATGTCCAGATTTATCTTTCACAAGTCAGGCTCTTTAGATCATGGTTTCATTAAATCAAGAGACTCTTTCATTTTCTCTCCTACTCTTCAGCTTAATTTTATTTACTCTGTGTGACTTTTGAGGGATGATATTTGTGATTATTGATGGCAAGTAAAGAGCACACTGCAAACTTGAGCAGTCCAGCGAGAAGGAGATTTTTTTTTTTTTCCTGGTGAATGGTTTAGACAATAGGCTTATCTAACGCTGGCAAATATGAGATACTGCTTTAGAAGGTCTTGTCTGTAGTCAGGGAGATGTCCTTTTGAGCCTGCATTTAAAAGTTTTACCCGAAAATACTTGCGTGCCAAGGCTTAAATTTGTGTTTCGAAGGTATGTCTTGATTCATGCACTGCTAGATTCAAGAGGAGGCTAAAACTTAATGCTGGAGTTAAGAAAACCCTGGTAGCTTAATTTATGAAGAGCTGTGGGTTTGGGTTTTGGTTTTTTTTTTTTTTTTTAAAAAAGCGTGTGTCAGAATTTCTTAGCTGCCAAAAGACGCAATTTCACCTTAACTTCATATTGGCAGCCTCCCTTTGCAGCCCTGTCACTATTGTGCGTTATTTAGCCAGTAATCTCTAAGAAGGTGAGAAACTATTATTGCTTTTTAGCACAGTTGACATGATATTGGCTCAGACCTGCGCTTGGAGCTTCAAACATTTCAGATGGCTATAAACCAACTTAAACACCTTCATTTAGCGTTCTTACTGCCATGAGGTCATAGTTTGCAACAAAAAAGATCAAATGGTGTTTAAGTTATTTATTTTTTTTTTAAGTATTCTCATACCAAAGAGCTGTAGCTGTGGATTTTGGCTTTTGGCCAGACAATCAAGATTTAGTATTTTGACCAGCTGTGATCCAGTAATGTTCCTCAGAGGAAACATTTTGTGGGGAGGAAAAGATACATATTTGAGCCTGTGAATTGTATTCTGTCTCTCATTCTGCTTTACAATTTCTCAGAGCCCCTTGCAGACAGATTAAATAATAAGTGAATCTGACTGAAGAAACTTTTCTTTTTTAATTTTTATCAAAACTGCAAATAGATTACAATCAGAATCTGTTCACTAAGAAAATAACTTGAGAAATGTTTGTGTCCTACTTCAATCACTTTATCCTGCCTGTTCACAGCCTGGAGTCTGTGTCTTGTGCCTTAGGTCTGTAAAAATGCCCAAATGGACTAATTATTAACTAGTGAGAACTAATATTTTGGGGAGAAAACAGCTACTTTGTAGCTTTGCTGCCAGTAAAACTTACAGCTGAAGTTAGACTACTACAAATTGGCTTTTGAGATTTGGATGCAATTGAATCATTGAGATTGGTGATGATGTAATTCTCTTATCTATAATGTCCAATAAATCTGAGGTTTCTCTCTTTTTTTTTTAATTTAGAAATCCTACTTCCTGATAGCAGTTCGGCATACTCCTGTACCTAACCAGTTCTAGTCTGATCCAACTTGATGACTAAAAGTCATTAAGGCCTGATGACAGTTCATCAGATCAGTTTTTATACTCCACTAGTTGCAGGCCGTTCTTTTTGGACAGATGTCCACATCTGTTTGCCGTCTCAGAAAATTTGACCAAGTAATTGTGGCTGGAAGCTGAACCAGCTCAACCCCAGTAGTTCAGGTCAAGGTTGTACCTTCGAGCAAAGTGCTACGTTCCTGCAAGCCAAACTCTTTTTGCTAGTGATGATACCTTAGTCTCTAAAGTTTCTGGGCAATTAGATGTGAGTTTTCTAATGTGACTTGCTTTTTTTATATATTTTATTAATTCCATGAACTGTGAAGCTGATAAAGCATCTCCTCCTCTAGACTTTGGCTTGATGCAGTGCTATGAATTCTGGTAACAGTACAGCCTTTTCCTTCAAGGAAAATGCGACTGGAATAGAGACCCTCCATCAGGTTCTTTTCATGACAGTTAATAGCAACCTCATATTTCTCAGCTCTGTGCCTCTCTGTAAACGTTACTTTTGAACCAAAACCTCAATTTGACTTCTCATTCTCACTTAGAAGTAGGTGATGGAATAGGAAAAGATCCCTTGACTATACCTACAGCCATTTTATTTTTTATTTTACTTGCCTGCAAGACTGTGACCATCGTTCTACTTAAAAGTATACAGAGAGCTGTTCATCTTCTCATGTTTGCTTTCTAGACGCTCATCACTCAGCCTAAACTAGTTGCCTAGGTTGCCCTGTGGCCAAGGAGAGGCGTCTTGAGAGGGTGACTGTCCCACTGATCATAAATACCCTACCCCTCAGTAGGGTATTGCCCACCCTTCCCTCCAGTCCTCGTTTTCTTTCTCCAGTGACTGTGGAAGGAGCCTGGGCAATGAACCCTTATTTGGCTGATCTCCAAAATCCTTCGTGCATATTTACTTTTATCTAAATGCCTTAGGTAATATTTGATAAGCAGTTAAGCCATTCTGTTGACTTCATTCCTACTTTCTCAGATTTGAGCTGTTATCCCCGTATTTATTCCTGACTGAAGCTAAACCCATCCTATTCATCTTTATTGGCAGCAATGGGTGGTTTCAGAAATCTGCCCACATACGTCTCCAGCAGCTTAAAACCTGGTTTTGCAGTCTTAAGCAAGGTCCATTTCATTCCATGAGGTTTAAGGAACCTGGCTGCAAGTGCTTTTTGTTCTAATTCATTAGTTTGAATGCTTGTATGATAAATGAAGATCATTCCTGCTTTACTGCCCTGTGGGGCAGCCCTTATGTACCCTATTAACTGGGAAGTTATTTTATAGACAAGGGAGATTAGCTTTGTATTGCTGCTACATTTAGGCTGTTAGATCACTTAGTAGAGATCATTCTGCCAGTTCAACTTACTAAGTGAAGGGAAGATTTTTTTTGGCTGCTGGACTGAAGAGGTATTGTTCAGGCATACATAATGTGCTAGCTTGAATAGCCTTGTCATAACAAGCTCCTTAAAAATTCTCCTGGTCCTGCAAACTAATTAATTTCTCACCCGTTTGCCTGTAAGGCCTAGATTTACAAAGGAATTTAGGCATGTTTCTTTTTAGGAGGACTTAAGTTCTCCTAAAAACTTTAAATTTAAATTTACATGCCCATTGGCACAGTTTATAAAGCTGCTTCTCTCGAGCTAATTGGATACCACAGTTTTCACGCTGGTTTGTTCAGACACTTAAATTTCTTCTGCTGCTGCTTCTTTCTTCTGCTTCATAGAGAAGTGTGCCTAAATTGGACCAATCAGCACTTGCTGAAGATAATTTGGGGTTTACCAAGATGACAGTCTCATGCCATACTTAAGTCTTTGCCTTTTAAAGAGTTTAATCTAAGAAAAATTAAATAAAGTTCTAAAGCACAGTCATAAAATCGCAGACTGGTTTGTGTTGGAAGGGACCTCAAAGCCCATCTAGTTCCACTCCCCCCTGCCATGGGCAGGGACACCCTCCACCAGCCCAGCTTGCCCAAAGCCCCATCCAACCTGGCCTTCAACACTGCCAGGGAGCCAGGGGCAGCCACGGCTTCTCGGGGCACCCTGGGCCAGGGCCTCAGCACCCTCACAGGGAAGAATTGCTGCCTCACATCTCATCTCCATCTCCCCGCCTGCAGCTTCAGGCCATTCCCCTTGGCCTGTCCCTCCCTGCCCTTGGCACCAGCCCCTCTCCAGCTTTCCTGGAGCCCCTTCAGGGACTGGAAGGGGCTCTAAGGTCTCCCCGCAGCCTTCTCTGCTCCAGGCTGAACAAGCCCAACTCAGCCTGTTTCCATAGCAGAGGTGCTCCAGCCCTTGGATCCAGCACAACAAATATGAGTAGCAAGTATTACTCATTTGGATGGTGAAGAGGCTTTGCCTTGGGTTTGATGTCTCCAATAATTACTTGTGTTTTGCACAGTGGTGTGCCTCTGCAGCTTCGGGAACAAGGATTAAACCTAGGACTGCTTTCTGCTCATCCTTACCTACATGTCATCCTCATCTAAGATGTCTCTTGTGAGATCATGAGCCTTGTGCTGCAAGGTGATGTATTCAACAGGAGGACCCACTCCAAACCTGTCTGTAGGCTGGTGTTCAGGCTGCTGTGTTTGTGACTTGTCTGGACCCTCTTCAGACTGCTTGCACTTCAGGCAGGAGCTTTTGTCACTAAAATGTGGTGTAAAGAGTAGATATCATTGTGATTGTTTTGAGAAACACTCATCTGTACTTAAATCCGCAAGGTACAGCTTGAAATTCTTCCTGGATTAGATTTTAATCTCTTGAATGCATATCCCAGAGCTGTGGTTGATTGAATAAAATCCAGAGAAATGGTAGAATTTCCTGTAAGCCCTTCTTGTCGTTGTGCCTAGATCAGGAGATAGAAATCCCTCACTGCTGTACGTGGCGTTGCAGATCTGATGCTTTGGCATCACACCCTTCCCTCTGCAAAGGATACTCTACAGAACAACTAACGTGATGTATCTATGCATCTGCCATCTGTTGTAGATGGGGGGGGAGGGGAAACTTACCCTTTTTTGCCTGTACATCTTGTGTTTTTCTATCTATTCCTAGTCCTGCTTCTTAATTCAAATGTGTGGGGTTGTTTCTCTGGAATCTGCAGCCCTCATGGGTTCTACTTCAGCAGGAATACATTTGTGTTTGACTCATCCCTGACATCTTCACAGAAACCAAGCAGAATGATTTTTATCGTTGCTGTTGCAGGAGATGTAATACTGGAATCAGTTCTGGGAACAGCCTATTTCTTTTGGAAAGGAGTGGCAATAAGTGGCTTTTGAGTTTGAAATGGAGCCTGTATGAGACTGGTATTCTCATATGCCTCACATCCTTCTTGAATTGCATGCATGTTCATTATTTTAAATGGTGTTAGACAACTGGTTTTTCAGATAGGTCCAGACTTATGAACATGGTGTATAGAGCTCATTCTAGAGCTGCAAAAAAGCAAGTGTTGCACTTTGGATCTCGAATTAACAATACACTACAAAAAAAAGCAAACTTCAGCATCAGAGGTTTGGTTTTTGCCAACCTAAGATACCAGGCTGAGCACGAAACCCCTCTCTCCTCTTTGCCTACCTCTTTCTTTTGAGCCTCCTGCATTTAAGAGACAGAAGGTGGTGGATCAGCCCTGTTCACGTATCCAAGCCCTCCATAGCACAAAGCTCATGACTCTCCTGCCTTGAGGCTCTCCCTTGTACTCTTCAAGACTCGTGGCAGGCTTAGGTTCCTCTTAGCAGCAAGACTGGTCCCAGCCTGTGCTTTGTGCTGGGTTCTGTAAGGAGAAGGGAGGTGGGAGGCCTTTCCCGCCCCGTTCCACAACACGTAGCCACTGCTTGGCCTTGTTTCTGCGCTCCAAGGTGGGATGTGCACCTTGCCACATCTTTTTGGTAAGATGTGCAAATCACCGTGTTACATGCTGTCCTCTCCAAGTAGAAGGGAGATAATTCGGCTCTGCACCATTTCAATATCTGAAATGGGAAGGGCAGCAAAACCTTGAATATCTTGCATGAAAAGCACCCTCTACTTAATTGCAAAGTGTCTTATAACTTGAACAGAGATCTGTAATTATCAGTTATCACTTGTCGGTGAGGAATTGGCTCACATAAACATAGGATGATGCACCCTTGGACCCAGAGAAGCGTTTTGAATGGTATCTGTCTTTGTGAGTATATGCACATCTTGCAATTTGGGTAAAGTCCTAAAACTTACCTTTTAATTGCAAAGTTTCTAGTAACTTGATATAGAGCAAAATACCATGTTTTGCTGCATTTTGCTGTTAAAGCTGAAAACATTGCACTCCATTTTATTTCCTGTGTTCGCTCTTAAGGAAGAGTAAGCAAACCTAGAGGAAATGTGAACAAGTTTCTTGGCTAAGATTTAAGATAAACAGAATCTAATCAAATAAGTAATACCGAGTATTCATTTACTTTTTCTGAAAGCCCGAAGCTGGGGGAAGAAGAAGGGAAAACAGACCATCCCCAATAATCCTGCAGTGTACATTGCCTAAGTAAAGTTCACAAGTGTCGTGCCTCAAGATTCTTGTGTTTGCTGTTATTACATCATTTTAAAAATAAATGGTTGATTGCATAGGAGTTGGTTGAAGTATTTTAAAGTCTCTGGTCAGTAAGGGACTTGAGGGCTAGTCTCCAAGACCACATATACAGCACTTCTGAGCATCTGTGGCACGTACTGCTTTCTGGTTTGTCACCTCTGATGAGAATGCTCCAGACCTTTGCAAACAAAGCTGCAAATGCTATGCAGAGTTTGCATTAAAGAGGTCTGAAACAGCAGCTGAAATCTAGGCAGAAAGTTGATGGTTTTGCTGCTAGCTGCGTGTGTGATGCTTATCTCGCTACTTCATTGTCCGCAACTGTAAATTCTGAAAAGCAACTTTTCCTTAAGGTAATTAGAGGGTTTTACGGAAGAGAAGGAAGCCCTACACGTGTATCAAGGGGCAGCCTGGGAGGAGGTAAGATGGGTGAGGAAAATGAAGAGCAGTAGTACTCCACGCTGCCATCCCGTAGGGATGATTATTTTTCACAGAGGGACTTTTTGCAATATAACTTATCCTATTTACAAAGGGGAGCAAAAAAAAAAAAAAAGAAAAAGAATATGTAAAAGGATCCACACTAGGGACTACTCATGACTGCTATCCCAAGACTTTCCCCTGCAAAACAGGTCCCAAAATGTACCAGGCCTTGAGGAGAAGGAGTTTCTTTTAAATGGAGTTAATGAAGGAGACTCATAGTGACAGCAGTTGAATCTTGGAGTTATATATTGAGCAGATCAGTAATAGCTGTATTTTTTATTTATTTTTTTTAATTTGGAAGGAAAATGAACCCATTGCTTAAGTTAACCTACAACATACTATTTGCATATAGGATGGTGATTATATTTGGATAAGGATTAAGCCCATGAAGGAAAATTCACATAACACACCCCAGATGACGTAAAGCGGATATTCCAAATTATAGACCCTGAGACAGTGTAAGTGGTTTGTGGAACTGTATTAAATAGTTAAAATCAAACTTGTAAATTAAGCTTGATTAGTTCACGTTCCTCAAGAAACCAAGGTTGACATTTGTCCAAAAAGTTTTGGAATGATTGGCACAGAAAAGCAGAAGATCTGGCAAAAATAATCTTCTGCAAATAGCAAAGTTGGTATGTTTTTTCTCCTTTGTACAGCTGTCAGAAAAGCCCACTGTTGGAAGAAGTCGCTCTTAGAGGATTCTGCCATAATTACTCACTTTTGAAGAGTTTATGATGGCCCAGTACAGGCCATAAATAGATAAATATATGGTCAACAGTAATAATTCATAAAGTACAGCTTGGTCCTATAAAATGGTGTTAACAGTACGAATTAACATAACGTGGTGGTTTCTTGGGTGATTGACTCTTCAAACTGTAGAGCTTTGTAACTGTTCCTACATGATCTTACCAGTTTTCAGTAAAGCTGTCCTCTGGGGTGTCTTCTGTAGTTCATACAGCATTAAACACGTTTGGGGTTTTAGCACTTTAGGATACAAGTAGTTGGCCAAATGGAGCCCGGAGTTGTGATAAAATAATTGCTTCAGCCTTTGGTTAAACATCTGTATTGCTCGTGAGCATGCCTGACAGCTGTGATTTATCCTTTCCTTCTTTTATAGTGATCGACACCATACATCCAGTGCAATTCCTGTTCCAAAGAGACAGAGCTCTAGCTTTGGCAGATTGGATATCGGCTTTTCCACTGGGCTTCCTTCTCCAGATAAAGGACTCCGAAAACGAGCCAGCACGGGAAACGAAAGACTACAGTACAAAACTCCTCCTCCTAGTTACAACTCTGCTTTAACACAGCCTGTTGCCATCACAGCCCATGTAGGAGAGGTAGATAAAAAACCTGGATCGATACCTTCCTCCTTGGATACCTCTATGGACTCCTCAAAAGGAAATCCCAAGAAAAGCGAGGACTTGTGCAGCAGTTTAAATGGAGAAAACGGGAGCCTAAACAATACCCAAGACCGGCAGGAGTCTTTCCTAGGACATAGTAGTGCAATAAATGGGGCGTTTCTGCCTGGTGAGTGCTCTGGCACTGCGAGCAATGAGCAGCCCTGCGAGTTTCGGCCCTCCCTCGGCCCTGTCCTTTGTTGCACCGTGGAGCAAGCGGAGGAGATCATGGGGATGGAAGCGACAGGGTTCAGCGCGGGAGATCAGCTAGAAGACTTTAACTCCATCCCGGTGGAGCACGCCGTGGCAGTGGAGTGTGATGAACAAGTCCTAGGGGAGTTTGAGGAGTTCTCTCGAAGGATCTGTGCACTGAATGAAAACATGTCCAGCTTCCGCAGACCGCGTAAAAGCTCGGACAAGTGAGCTTGGACAGGGATTTGATAGCAGACATTGAGGTGTAATCAGTGATCTGGAATAGAGATAAAATTGCACTTATTCTTTATATTAATTATAAAAAAAAATAAATAAAAAAGCTAAAGCTATTCCTATGGTGTTAGACAAATGGACTTGAGCACGATAACACAGGATCATGGTATATTCACAGCCCAGGTAAATTTTGATTCTGCTTCCAGTCCTCTTATGTCTGGTATTTATAATCTGTTGGAAATTTTTTTAGGCATCGGAATCCATTTATAAAGGCTTTCCTGGAAACAACTTCTAGTGCTGATCAGGCCCTTTTATGAACACTTGTTAATTTCTTAATTATTATTTAGAGTTAAATTTATTTTAATCTTTTCAGAAGAAGAAAAAAGTTAATTTAAAAGTACATCTATGGTAAGATCTCTTTACCTTCTCCCATATACTCCTGTGTTTTCTTGAGCAATGTAGTCAGTGTTACAGAAATACCATGAATTTGTTATAATTGGACAGCTTTCTCTTGGCTGTGCTCTGTAGCCTTTGAAGTACTAGTTTGCACTGATGGGTCTTCGGTTGGTGGTGTAAACTTGCCAGAGAATGAGCACCTGTGCGATATCTGCAGTTTCCTTGCACCTGATTAATCAGAAATAACTTTTTTTTTCCCCCCCTCCTTTCTTCCCCACTCACTGTTCCTACCTATAGAAGCCTTGAGGACTAAATTGCCCATAAGGTTTCTTATTAAAAATAATCTCAGCCTGCGCATTCCTCACTTCAGTTGGGCACAGACCTCATCAGTAGAGACCTAACGAATGCACTACCTAAGTGGGGTTCGGCTGCCACCCTCCGAGGTGTCTGATGGGGACAGCATGCACAGACGTCTTCGTAAAAAACCAGACTGAAAATGCAGTCAGCACTTTGGAATTAGGTGAATTTGTGGAATCGCTCCACCCTCTGTAGAAAGGAGGCACTTAACATTATTCATCCAAATTAATATCCTTTTAAACATCTGTACTTTTAAAGGAAGAAACTTCCAGCAGTTTGCTGTTAGGTAGGTTACCACTGGCACATGTGTTCAGCTGCACTAACGGGAAAGCAATTTGCAGCCTGCTTTGTGATTCCTGGTATTTGTTTCAGTTTGGATTTCATTGCTCTTGCTTTCTATATTGTATACCCAAGAATTTGGGCTCGGTTGTGAGCTCTCAAATATAAAAAAATATATAGCAGAATAAAAAACACTTCATCATGCCTGGCTTTTTTTTCCTCCCTGGTCTATGCTTTCTTTTGAACCAGTGACCTAGTCTTTTTCTGAACTTCACCGTAAGGCTAGCCTAAATTAACTTTTTAAAATGTGGATATGTATAATCTCGGCTATCTGTTGTCAACACAAGACATGTATGTGAGAACCAATATACATAATAGCACTGTTCTAGAATATGCATTTTTCCAGGTAACACTTTAATGATTGTATTAAAATTATATTCACATTTCTTCTGTGTTAGCTTTTAACGTGTCTGCAGTTGAGTTGTTGAATCGAGCCTTTCTACAGCGATTCATTATCTTCGGTCTGTCGCAGTACGATGTGCTAGATGGAAGCACTCAGACCTCGATTCTGTAAGGCATTGAACGTGATTCCAGGCGCAAACTTAGGCATGAAGTTGGATGCATTGATGAGTATCTTCTTCCCTGAATAAGCTCCTGTGTTCCAACCTCATGAAAAGCTTCCCTAAAGGAAATGCTGCTGCAGCTTAAAGCACTGCCATCATCTTTGAGAAGTGATGGGTAGGGAGTTCTCACTGTGCTTTGGCCAAAAATGAACACCTGAAAGCACAGCACATAGTAGTGAAGTGAGCGTAAGATACTCAGTCCTGTGACTATATCTTACTGTCTTCTGATAGCAGTATAATTTCGGTGAAATTTAGGAATGTTGAGTCAGTCGTGCACCCTGCGGGGTGGGTTCTGGCACGCTCAGAGCAGCGCAGACCTGTTCGTAGGCACGCTTGTTTTCCTCTCTCATGGAAAGGCGTTTGCTTGTGTGTGGTGGTGACTTTTCCAGGCAACCCAAAGAGTAGTTGTGAACTCGCTAGGTTTCATAGGCAAACAGAGCGTCTCAGTGCAATTCAGCAACACGTGAAATTAGGTTCATAAGAGCATCAGTGGGACTTTGGATTTTTTATTTTTTTCATTAGTTACGCTTTTTCTCAGGTTGCACCCGACCAAATGAAGCTTTCCTCCCTGATGTTGCGTTGCTGTTCCTGTTTGAGCCCTGTGATTGTTAATGTGTCAAACACGGTTGATTTCTGCATTTGTCGCAGAAAGCTGCTTTGATTGGGCTTTCTATGGATGTGTCTTTAGTAGGCCTGGACTTGTCCCCATGTTTCTCTTCCACTTTCATCACTTTCTGTATCGAAGGTAGTGTGAAGGGGGACAGCGTCGTAGGGCTAATTAAAGCATTGGCAAACTTCTCGTTGCTGTGAGGACGGGGGATTGTAGAGACTGCAGCCACCTCATGGCTTGCTTTTTTGTGATTATTTCCCTCCCACCCCCTCCCTAAATTACTTTGAAAATAGCATAGTGGGAGAGAAACAAATAGTAGGTTTGAAGGTGAGATGATATATCACACTGTGCTTTAAACTGTCAAGAGCCTTTCAGTTCCTGCACAGCTGTGACACTGTTAAATGTCTGCAAATGTCTTCAAGTGGAGAAAACATTTCATTGCAATCTTTTCGCCTCACTAGGAATTCCTAAGATTTTTGAGAATATTAGTTTTGGAAGATCATATCCCACTATATTTTTATAGCAAGCACAACAGCATTGGCTTATCCTTGCTTGACCAGGTATTTAAAATAAGCAAAACCCAGAATATCCCATAGTAAATGACACGTTAAAACTATGTTGGTAATTGCGGGAAAGCTCATCTGTATTTATAAAATAAAACTGATTAGTATCTCTCAACTTGTGTGTCTTCTTTTAATGGGTCCTTTGTGTTTGTTTTCTTTACAAGCCTGATTTGAACCACAATGGCTTCCCCAGCCCCCCTCAACCTCTTTGGCTTATTGTTCATCAAGCCCATATTGATCAAAATGTCAATATTTGGGCAAGAGAGTTTGCTAGAAGACCTGACCGCCGCCTTGGCTCCAAATTCTGTTTCACACAAGATGGTACTGCGGTTCTTTTTCATGCTCCTTCCAAAAAAGATGGCACGCAGCTGGAAAAACAACGTACGGTAGGGCTGGGAGACAGCTGGATTTGCAAAACTTTTATTGATAGTGGAAAGGCCGTGTTCCCTCATCAGGGAGGCATTGCTACTCATCCAGCACCTTCTGTGATCCGAGCTAATAAGCAACATATGTCTGTCTAAAAAGCTGATGTTCCCTTTGAACAGGAGTCTGCTGCACGAGGCTGTCCACGACACAGAGTTGCTGGTGGGAAGCGGCGTAACCTGAAGAGCAACGGGACTGCAGGCATCATCAGCACGACAGGTCTTTTGGTTGGTTTGTTGTTTGTTTTATTTTTTTTTTTCTTTTCTCCCACCCAATCTGTCGGTCGGCAGAGAGTAAAATGCCAAGATGTCAACTGTATAGTCCTGGAGCTGAAGTGGGGAAGATACAGGAGAGAAATTGTACGGTTTAAGCTGTTTTGCAACATTGAACAGCTCTATTGAAATGTAGTTGCGTTAAAGTGAATAATAAACTATGAATGGAAAAGGGGTTTTTTTTTAAGTGTAACGAGGTGCTGCTTGAGAGCGGACTTGTTCTAGATAAACCTTGGGCTCTTCTCTGGCTCAGTTTGGCACCTTTCAAATGGCCGAAGGGGGTATTTCTCCAGCGTTTTGGGGTTTTGACCTTTTTCAGGTGTGTTTGCAGATGCTCTATGTCCTCTGAACTGGCCTGGTTTTGCTGGTGTCTTTGGGCAGCCATGAGCACTTCTTGTCTGCCGGCATGGTTGTCTTAACCCCAGGTGAAAAAAGGACTCTAATTTTCCAGGGGGGAAAAAAAAAAACCAAGCACCTAGTTAAGGCATCTTTTTAATTACTGGTTATTTTGATACCAGCTTATTTTGTATATGGCAGAATGCAACATTGTTTTACAATTTTTCATTAAAACGTATGAAAACTTTTTTTTTACTAAGTAATTGATTGCCACACATCAGCTCTGCTGCTGCTGAAATTTGTCCTATATTTATTGCGTTGACTAACTTGACATCTAACCTGTTGGGACTCTTCAATCTAACTTTGAGGTTACTTTTAATAGGTTGTTTTGATAAAACCACCCTTGAATTTCTGAATATCCATTCTGGTCCAGATTGTCTTGGCTTTCCAGGGACAAAAAGTCCCTTTCTGTGTTGCACTGAACGTAACCCCTGTTTTCTGCTGTGCCTCAAAGCCCAGACAACCAGCCAACTCTTGCAGGACTGGGGAGCAGCAGCCCTCAGTCTGATGCTGAGCTCTATTGATTACCTGTGGTACCCGAAACAAGTTCAGGCTGTTTATTTAGGCAAAACTAAATGTAGTTTCCTTGGCTGGGCAGAGGTGAGATAGGAAATAAATCTAACGCTTGCTCTAATTATTGATTTTTTGGCTTTTTGACAGCAGCGCTCTGGCTTTCTATCGTGCGCACCTGCCAGCGGTGGTACGCGGTCTGCGTGCCAGTGCCAGAGGCATCATGTCATTGCAGCAACCTCCCCCCAGCTCCTGCGAGGTACCGGTCAGAAGGGTTTGATGCTGCTAAATTGTGTGCAGGCAGCGCCAGCAGGACCTTCATCCTGGTTTTGTGAGGGATAATGCCCTTGAGCAAATATCACTGACAGCAGCTAATGCCTTTTGGTGATGGTGCTTGAAACGTGAGCTGAGCCTAAATGGCTCGAGTTAATCTCATCAGCTGCCTGACGCAAGGTGTTTCTCATCTCTCTGTTAAAAAAGCGTTTGCAGAGCATGTTATATGGTCACATCTCATGTGTTAAACCAAAATCACGGATAACTAATGGGCAACTCCTCAAGTGCTTCAGCACGTTAATGATGGTATGAACAGCTCTAGAAACAGAACAGTTCCAGCTGCCTAAAAATTTCATATAAAATCCTGGTATTTTTTTAAATAGCGTAATAAGGTAGTTCAGTCAAATAAGCTGCATGGGCACGATAAGTCGTTAAACTTGAAGGTGCAGTCAGTGCAGGTGGAAAACCTGCCAGCCCAGCCGTCGAGCTTCTGCCAGGAACGTTGGCCTGGGCGCGGGGGCTGCACCCCATGTGCAGAAGAAATCCAGCCGTTGAGAAGCTTCTCTCTTCATCTTCCTTCTTGGTGGATCAGGGCAGCGTGGTACAATGGTTGGGTTACCTGTGCCTACCCAGATTTTAATCCCAGCTCTACCTCTCAGTGACTGTTCTGCTTGCGAATCTCCTCGGGCTTCTCTATTTGGGAAGGCAATATCCCCCCAGCTGGCCAGTTCGTTGCTGCCAGTGCCGAGAGCTGCTATTTTTGGCTGAGACTTGTAAATGCTACAAGAAAGCGAGTCACTTTTGGGGTAGAAAATCTCCTTTTCCTTGCAGGGTGTCCCCTGGTGGAGGACATACATGGGCTTCTTTGCTCTTCCTTTATGAAGCTCTGCAGCAACAATCTGTCTCTTCAGCCTTTACCTTTCTGGTTTTGCTTTCAGGAGACCGGTTTTGGTCCTTGGTCTGAAATTAGAAAGGGTCTTGGCAGAGTTTGGAGTTGTCTTCTGCAGTTTCATCTGACCTGGCTAGCACTGCTCAAACACGGCTGCTGGGTTCGGAAATAATTTTCTCATATTAATCTTCACCCTGCAAATTTGCAGTGATGGTGAAATTTCACTGCAACCTGATACATCCTCAGTGGTTTAACTGGAGACATGAGTCCAATGGCGGAAAGATAGAGGACCCTTATGCGTGTCTGTTTTCTATGGATTCGGCTGTACGTGCCCTATGCGGGACCGAGAGGGAACGATTCCTTGAGGGGAGATAAGGCACCTGATGGACACAGCGCAGATGTTCTGATAACGTCTCAGCTTTATGGTAAGCTTGCTGAATTTCTCCTTTCTTTCACAGATGTTTAAGGTGATGCTGGAAGGAGTGGCAATAAACCAAGTTCACCTCTGTCTAACTTGGTCCCTACACAGTTCCCATGTGTCTTGATGCTTGATCTGAAAGACAGGGAGGATTGCCCTTAGTGGACCGCTGTACTCCTGGTTTTAAAAGATCCTTGGGCAGCTACAGCACTGGCTCTGGAGGAATCTGAGCTTTTAGCATTGCAATTGCTAGTATTACTCAGCTCCAGAAACACTTTGGGGTTCCTCAGTCCTTTGCAACAGGCAGAGCAGCTCTCTGCTGTATTGTAGCTGCAGCATTGGTGTGCTGTTCCTTCGCCTCAAAACCAAAATGCTGGTTACAGCACTATTTTTGTCATATCTTCACTACAGATAATGCTCCAGCAGCGAGTGCAGAGCTGAGCAGGTACAGAGGAGCTTTAGGTCCCTCCTCACAATCTGGATGCGAATACCTTTGGGGTGGCCATCACGTTGGATGTGTGTTGAGATAGGTTAACAGGAGGCATTTCAGCCGCCGTGCACCTTTCTGGAGTCAAACAAAGGTAATGCCACACCAGCTATAAGGGAAATCAGGGCAGCGCATAAGTGGAGCAGCTGTGCTGGTGATCAGAAACTGATCAGGACCGTGATTCTGGCTACGAGACATTTGGGATGAAGAGCAGGAACGCAACTCTTCCTTGGTGATGGACTGTTCCTCCTTTCTCGTGGGTTGTGTGTTCAGGTAGGAAACCTTCAGTTCCCATGTGACAGAAGGATGATAAAAGCAAAAGAATGGTGGTTTCCTGCAGTCCAGGAACCCCCTTAAAACAGTATCTGCAGGCTGAAGGATAGCTGTGACTCTCTGAAAACTTTCCCTATTTTCTGTTTCTCAGTAACGTTTGTAACAGAAAAAAAAAATTGAATTAATTTGTTTCAAAAAGAATTTAATGCATGTATTTTCAGATGCCCTTCAGAGGAGAGAGTGCCCCATGGGTTCTTTAGGGCTTTTCCACCTGTTGCTGCCTGTCACCTCTCCCTTTTTTCCTGTCATTAGCACCATTGTAGAATAGGTGTTAGCAACCTAATTAATTGCAAGCTCTGCAGTTGCTGGGCTCTACCAGCAGCTCTTTGTAACAGATTTACTTGGATATTTCTCTCCTCAGATGTTTGAGTAACGTTTGTAACAGAGTAAGGTTTAAGCCTGTTACCATCAGCTGAAACCATAGATTTGGTGCTGGAGTGAAAAATGAGTATCGCGGTTGCGAAGAGCTGGTCGTGCACGTGTAGGGCAACCACTAAACCAGGAGATCCAGCTGCACGTGGAGAAAGGGCAAGAGGCACTGAGATGTTCTGCTCTTCAGATCTTCTGTGGATGAGGCACTGAATATCTGTGTAACCTTACATGCGTTCCACCTCCCATTTGCTAGAAGAGCATATACCAACGGACTGAGCTGAGTTTTTAGGTGGGTCTTGCCTAAGCAATTACACTGCGAGGGCCACGGAGATTTATCTTGAGTTTTCAGTGTGTTACTTGCCATTTAAGCCACAGTATTTCAGAAAAGCATGGAAATCCTTCCTAGCACAGAAGATGGTCAGGAAGAGGCAAGGACTGTTCAGGGTATTAACTTGTGCAGGTAAAAAGAAATCATCTTTGCAACCACAACATCTCATCTTTTAATTAACCGTGTTCCTGTTGCACCCTTTCATCATCTACCTAGTCTAGTTTTTAGCACCTAGTCTTTGGATTTCGTGCTCATCATCTACCAGATGGAGCGTTCCTTTTACAGACCACCTTTCTAAGACCCCGAACAGTGATTTACAGCAAGTGCAGCTCCACAACCTGCAGCAGCAATCTTTACCTTTGTCTCCGCCTGTATCTTTAATAACCTTTTCCTCTGTGCTAGCAGGAAATGCTCTCATGCTGGAGTAGGCGGAGGGCCCCGGTTGGCTTGGCTCTGGCTTGTTTTTATAGTGATAACTTTGTCAACAGTGCGTAGTGTGACAACATGAAGCGGTTGTTTGGCTACCCCTTTGTCCACAGAGGAGACTTGCTAAATTGAGGTAGGATTTGTCCTGGGTGAGAAGTCCAAGGTGCTGTCAGCTTTGCTGGGAACTGTAAATGGCCGAAGAGGGAAGCTTTAATCCTCCCTGCCCTGACGTTAGCCAGATATCAGGCACTGGAGCACGTGGGCTGATTAGCGTGGGCTTGCTCTGTGCAGCAAAACTTCCAACGTTAATGAAAAGCTTTGCTGCCTCGCGTGAGTGTTTTGTCAAGTTGGGGGCCAGCAGAGCAGAGAAGCATTTTTCATGCTCTTTCGCTGAACATCTCTGAGGGCAGCGACCTCTGCCTCTGCTGTGATTTTCGGCATAAGATGAATCAATAAAACAGATACCACTGACTCTTCTCTACCTGCCAAAGCAAAGGAGAGCCAAGGCTTTTAATCACTTTCATTAGAGGGTTGTCAGTCCCTGGAACCAGCTGCCCAGGGAAGTGGTGGAGTCCCCATCCCTGAAGGTATTTAAAAGCCATGTAGACGTGCTGCTCAGGGACATAGTTTAATGGTGGGCTTGACAGTGCTGGGTTAACAGTTGGACTTGATGATCTTAAAGGTGTGTTCCAACCTAGATGATTCTATGATCTACCTTCTTCCCTGACACAAACAGTGTAAAACAAGTGGTGGCTTTAGTTGGACCCAATGTCCCTGACTCTCATTTTCTAGCGTGGCTCAGGAATAGTCACCGAAACAGAGGAGGGAAGGGAGAGCATGCAGGCTTCAGGGGTGATTCTCGGGGATGGATGGACAAAGGGCTGGAGGTGACCGGTTCCTCCCTGGTTTGCAGGGAGGAAAAGAGGCTGCAAGTGCCCTGCAAACCCATCCCTGAGCTTGTAACCACACTGGGAGCCACAGCCGTGGTCTCCCAGATGATTATATGTGCGTGCACATGGAAGGGAGATGAAGCTCAACGTTTCCTCAAAGCAAATAAAAGTCTAATCTCATTGCCAGGTTCACAACAAACTGGTTAGAGAATTTTGGGGGACAGAGGGAAGATCTGGGTTTACAAATGAAGATTTTTTTTTTTTTTTAAAGACTCCAGTCCCATGGCCTTCAGTTGGAAGAGCCAAATTACACCTTCCTTTTCTCCAAGTACCTTCTCCATCCAGCTATCCAGCTAACCATACAAGGCTGTAGAGTCCCCATGAGAAGGATTTAGGAGGAAATCTCAGGGAATGTGACGTTAATGGGGGAGAACACAAAGGTTGCAGATAATAACGTTAACACTTAGCTCATAGGAACTTTGGCAAAACCCTTTATTTAGAGAAGGTGTGTATTTGCATCTGATTCTTGTCTTCTGTTTTAGAATGACTTTAAAATCCAGAACATGACTTGTACCTGGGATTTACACATCCCCTTGCTTAGGGTAACTTCTCTAATCCCTGTGTGACATTACCCCTTCCGCGGAGGCGAGCCCCTGCTGCCTGCTCTGCATGCCCCGCTGGTGCTTCTCTGTGGTTGCAGCGAGCAACGGGCAGCAAAAGAGGGTCAGCTCTCACGCCAGAGTGCGTGGGATGAAGCTTGAGAAGCGAACGGAGATCCTCAGCTTTCCGGGTCAGCTTCCCTGCTTCTGCCTGCATCCGGGCTGCAGAAAAAAAGGGAATGGATGGAAAGACAGGCACAAGCTGCCTGCAGCCCCTGAACAGGGGCAGGGCTGTGGCCACGTGCCTGGGGAGGAAGGTGTAAATTATCCCTCCTGCCCCTGCGCACCTCTCCTCTTGCATCCCGTGCTCCGGATGAATTCCCGTGTGTCTTTAGCCCAAGGCTGGGGAGCAAGAGCTTGTCTTCACCTGTGCGTGCTGAGCGTCTGGGAGGATGGGAGTCCTTGATTGTGCCTGGGACTTGGGGTCCCAGAATGACACAAGTGGCAGTGATTTAGATGTGTACTAATAAAGGAATTTAGCCTCCCAATGCATCTGACTAGTCCTGAGCACTTTGGGCAGCCTATAATAAAACATCCTCAGCCAAGGAAGCCCTCTGCAAAGTGGAAGAAGGCACTGGGGAAAGGAGGAGGGGGCTCATCTCCAAGATGCAGTAGGTTCGTTCAGTCTTAGCTGTTGTATTTGCACAGGGAAAAATATAAATCAAGGCTGTGCTGGTCTATATCTGGCCAATTTCAGTCTGGAGTTCCTGACAGGTGACCCCAGGGTACGGTTGCATGCTCTCAGTGCTTATTTTTGACATCGTAATCCAAATTGACATTCAGTGCTTGAATATACAATAAGTTCATTACAGCTAAACCCTTCAGCTCAGGGATTTCCTGTTGGTAAGTCTCGGAAAAATCAGGATTCCCAGTGGTATCGGGCTGAAAACGTTTGCAGATAAAATTCAAGTTAGCAAGTTATGCCAAAATGTTTTTGGAGCCGAAGCGGAGCTGTATTTTCTGTCCAGCGCAGTGATGCCTTATCCTTCCTTGTCGCATGGGATTGGAGGTGGAGGCGCTGCCCTGTGCAGCTCCCAAGGGGAGCTCATTAAAAAGCAGTGGATGAACCCACCTAAGCATGTATCTCTGTAATTTTTTTTTTTGATACCTAAACCAATGTCTCTCATTCCACTTTCTAAAGAGCAAGAGAAAAATCTGCACAGCATTTTACTAGCCACAACAAACTCCATGAGCAGATAAGGCTTTAGACATCCCCGTTACCTCCATGAGCAGGACGTAGCTCCCAGTCTTCCCATGTCTACATGAGGGTTGCGACATGGTGGGGTTAATACTCAAGCCCTTGACCTGCCAGTTAATAAGCTGTTATGATGAAGTGTGAACTTGGCCTGGGACTTGTCCATGCCCGTCTGGCACATGGACAGCATCTCTTCTGCTCCCACCTCATCCCCGATGAAACTGATACCGTATAAAAACAGATTAAGCTCTCTCCATCCGATGGGTCTCAGCTGGCATTTTCATACTACCAGTGGAATTTGAAGCTGCTTTTCTAATAAGATGAGGGGAAAATGTTCTTATCCCAAAGGAGAAATGTGTAAGTGACTCTGAATGGAGGTTGAGTGGTGGGAGAGGAGCTGAGGGGTTCCCCATCACAGGTGGAGCAAGAGCCAGGGGTGTTGATGTTACAAATAGAGAAGATGCATCTCTTGCGGAGCATCAACAAGATGGGATGGAAAGAAGAGAGTAAGAAAGGTGTCATTTCTACACAACCGCTTGCATATGGCGAGAAATGCATGCACACACAGCAAATGCGTGCTTGGTATATTTGAGGGAAAATTTTGTAACTGCAAAAGTAGAAAATATTAGAAGAGGTGATCCAAGGCAACTGTAATCCCTGCTACTGGAGGCTGTGAGAACAAAGACACACAGAGTCACCAGGACTGGAAAGGCCAGCTTTGAAGTTTGATCTGAGGTTGCCCAGGGTTTTTTTTCAGGAAAGTTTTGAGTATCTTCAAAGATGGAGATCCCTCAACCTGGACCTCTGTTCCAGTGTTTGACCACCTTCACGGGGAAGAGTATTTCATAATGGGAATTTCTTACATTCTAACTTGGGCTGTTGATTTCCCATCACTGAGCACCTCCCAGAAGAGCCTATCTCTCTCTCATCTCCACGCTGTCCCAGCTGGGAGTTGCAGACAGTGATAAAATCCCCCTTTGCCTTCTACTCTCATTGCACACCCAGCTCTCAGCCTCTCCTTGCATGCCCTGAGCTCCAGCCCCAACCAGCTTGGTGGCCTCACTGGGTTCCATCACCATCTGCTTGGTACTGGGGAGCCCAAACTGGTCCCAGTGCCCTATTTGACAAGTGCTAAACAGAGAGGGAGAATCACTTCCCTGGCCCTGCTGGCTCCACTCCTGCCACCACTACCTACACCATGGCTGGTCTTCGTTGTCTCAGGTTCACCGTCCCTGAGAGATGTCCCATACCAATGTGATCCTGTCTCAGCAACCGAGGGTGGTCTACAGAGGCTCCTGAACTCCTTTCCAGCTCTGTGTTTTTGTTCATCCAAATCACACGTATCCGTAATTCCCTAAGAATTCAATAAAAAGCTCAGGAAAAGGTTGCTATTCTTTCCTCCCCCAGTGGTTTTTAAATTTTACACATCTTAAACCCAATTAATTTGCTAGTCACTGGAAGCGTAGCATCCTATATGGCTCCTGTGAGAAGAACACATGATAAAAGTAGGATTATCGCTTGCAAGAGCAGCTCAATGGCATAAGAACAAATATGGCAATGTTTCCTTCTGAAGTGTGGGACCTTCTGTGGAGGATCAGCCATGAGCTCTGCAAAGAAAGCTATTAACCACTGGACTTGAGAACAATTCCTTGCTGTGGTCTGCTGTCTGCTTCTCTTGACAGCTTTTTGTTATGACAAATGACACCTGATTGCTTTTCCTACAGGCTTGTGTTTGTGTTGCAAAAGTGTCTAGAAGCAGCAGCTGAGGTGGAGAGCCTCATTCCTCCAGGGGCTGCCTGGTCACCTAGGAGGGCATGGGGCTCTTCCTGGTGGCCACATCTAGTCTTCCCCGAGGATTTGGGGAGCAGAGGCTGCTGTGTGGTTTGGCAAGGGATGAATGCATAGATAAGAGAGTCCTGCACAGTTTGCCCTTTAAAAAGGCCCTAAAAGAAGGAACAGAAACCTGACAGAAACACAGACTTGCCCACTCCAGACTATTTCTGATGACTCAGAATAGGTCTAGGTCTTAACATTTGGGCAACCTGGGCTAGTGGAGGGTGTCTCTGCCTATGGCAGGGGTTGGAACTAGATGGTCTTTAAGGTCCCTTCCAACCCAAACCATTATATGATTCTGTGATTTCACCTTTCTAGGACTCATACATTCCCAAACTGTTCCCTTCTCCCTGCCTCTGTGTCCTTCCTCTTCCTCCTCTTCCCCAGCCATGTGAGGGGAAGATGCTACCACTGCCAGGAAGGGAGCACTGGGCTGCTCGTCCCCATAGCTTGGTGTGATGTCCAGCTATCACCTTTGCTGGAGCAGGGTGTCTACAGTGCTTCACCAATTTTGCTAGGGCAGGGCAGGACCCTCTGTCCTCATGTGGGGTGGGACTGTGGAGGTTTCTCCTAGTGGGACTCACAGCCCATGGAGCTGCTGCTCATCTTTGAGGAGGGGATGAGCTGAATGGGGGGGTGTGTCTGATGTGCCAGAGGGTGGCAATGATCCAGGTGCTGGGTCCCTCATTGTCTTGTACCTCTTAGCCATGGGGGTTCACTGCCACCCTGCAGAGTTTTTGGTCCTGGGGAGCTGGAGAATCCCTCCCTCATAACCAGCACGTTGTTCTTATTGTCTGCCTTTCCTATGGCTATAGGGGTGAAAAAATAAGGGTAAGTGTTCATCCCATTATGGTCCTCAGCAAAATGCTTGGAGCCTTCTGCAGGGCAGAGCTCTTCTGAACTGGGCCAGCCAGGCTTTCTCCTTGTATGCACTGTACCCTAACGTCTCCTTTAGCAGGGGGGTTGGACTAGATGATCTCCAGAGGTCCCTTCCAACTCCTACCAATCTGTGATTCTGTGTTCTCCACCTGAGGACCACCATCCATGTACCTTGGGGAATCCAGGACCTATTTTTCATCGAGGAGTGCAGTTTGTGCTCTCAGCTGTAGTTTAGACCCTGACCCTGGGGAAGTCAGAGCCAAGGACTCTGGCTAGTGCCACACTGCTCAGGTGACAGGCTGTGGGGAGAGGGGTGGGTTGGAAACAGGAATTTGGTTCAGCTCCATCGTGTTTCCATCGGGTCTCAGTTTATAAATAGTTTGGGTCAACCGCATGCCTCTTACTTTGACACTTTTGCGAGGCTGAGGATGCTTTGTGTTTTATACTTAGAAACTTTCCTTTCCTGGCTGCCCCCATCTCCCTGCCTGCCAGGAAAGTCCAGCACCAGAGTCAAAAAGGTGCCTGTCTGGATTAACTAGGAGCCTGCCACATCCATTGATGAGCTTTGCCCACGGCACGGGGAGCCAGTAAACCAAGGTGGGTCCTGGGTGCTGAGCTGGTCTCAGGGTTGGTCCCCAAATGAGCGAGAGGGTTGTAGAATCATAGGATACCAGGTTGGAAGGGACCTCAGGGATCATCTGGTCCAACCTTTCTTGGCAAAAGCTCTGTCTAGACAAAAGCATGGTCTAGACAAGATGGCCCAGCACTCTGTCCAGCTGAATCTTAAATGTGTCCAATGTTGGGGAATCCACCGCTTTCCTGGGGAGATTATTCCAACAGCTGATTGTTCTTGTGAAAAATTTTCCTCATGTCCAATCGGAATCTCCCCAGGAGTAACTTGCTCCTGTTACCCCTCGTCTTTCCATGTGACTCCTTGTAAAAAGGGAGTCTCCATCCTCTTTGTAGACACCCTTTAAGTACTGGAACATGGTGATGAGGATGGTAGTGGGGTTTCTCCCCCATTCTTATCAGTGGGGAAGCAAGCTGGGAAGTCAGGTAGGAGAGGTGCTTGTGAAGGATAGTTAAATATACAGAAATTATAGCTGCAAAGTCACCAAAGCACGCAGAACTTTCTTTGCTGAAAAGAAATTATTTTTGCCTCCTGTCGTGTGTTTCTCTGCTGAGCAGATGGACATTGCAACACCCTCCTGGCTGGATGGGGGCTGTGTGGCCAGACTCCAGGACTGGGGAATGGTATTTGCTCCAAGAGCTCTCTTCCAGTAGTATTTGGGATGGTGAGCAACCGATGCACTTTTGTGCATTGGCTGGGCAACACCAGCATCACAGCAGCCATCTCCTGAGGATGGGTGAGAACAGTAAGACTGGAGGGAGAGCTTACTTGCAGAGATGTTTGCACTGCAGTTTAACTCATTACTCTGGGCTCCAGATAGAGCCAATGAAGACTGGTAAGGTATTGGAACAGGCTCACCAGAGAGGTGGTGGAGTCACCATCCCTGGAGGTGTTCAAAAAACATGTAGACGTGGCACTTTGGGACATGGTTTAGTAGGCATGGTGGTGTTGGGTTGATGGTTGGACTTGAAGATCTCAGAGGTCTTTTCCAACCTTAATGATTCTATGATTCTACGAGAAGTGCTCGTGGGGTCCTGATCCTGGTCTGTCTGCTTTGGGATGTAGCTTTGTTTTTCCCTATCAGCCATAGAAAGAGCTTGGGAGGAGCAGCAGATACAGAGTCATTCCTGCAGAGCTGCATCCATACCCAGACCTGCAGGTCGCACTTCTCCTAGGGGACTGCTTTTCCTTCTTTCTCCAGGATTACACTGTGACTTCATAACTCAGGTGGCTCCCCCAAAGCACCTCCAAATCCTGATGCAGGCAATGCACAGACAGAACCTGGGAGACAAGGTTTAATAGCTTGCATACTTACCTGCAGCAGTGATGCCTTTGATTCCTTATTCTGAATGGCATGAGAGCTAGAAACACTTGGAAATACTTCACAGTCTTTGGGTTGTACATGCCACCCACTTGTGTGTGGAATGAACCTTCCTGTAAGTACTGAAGTACAAATGAGAACACAAGCTGGAACATGCCTGGAAGCCCAGAGGCTGAAGCAACCTCTCCACAGACTACAGTAGATGACATAATTTTGTTGAGTTGTAGGTTCTAATTCTTCTGTTAATTGCACGATGGTTGGGTGTGATTTATTACCACCATCCAAGTCCTCCCAGAAATTGGTCTGTGTGCTGCTGGTGGTGATGGGGAAAGAGAGAAGCCACATTGCTTTCCTCAAACCAGGTAGAACAGCAGGGTCAGCTTCAGGTTTTTTTCAAGCCCAACATGTCTGAAGGTTTAGGTCAGAGATCTGCAATCTACAACATGACCCTCAAAGGTGAAAGATGGGGATTTGCAATGACTTTCTGGGAACTTCGTAGAGGCAACAGGCAGCACCTCCTGGTGCTTGGGTCCCTCTGAGGACTGAACCTCAAGAAGCTGTGACCTCCTGATCAGAGAGGTCTGAGTTGAGCCACAGTCAATCAGCTAACTTAGGAGACACTGTCCTCTGGTTCCTTTGCTTTTCTTTTGGTGTGTTGAGAGATGGCAGGAGAAAGCGTGGTCTGATGCAGTGCTCCTGAAAGCCTGCTGAGCTGTTGTGTGGGCAGAGCATGGCTGTCCCTCATTGAGCAGTACGTCAGTCCACAGCTGCTGTTGGGAGAAGGTGAGGGAAGAGAAAAAGAGAGACTCCTGTCTGTCCTGATTTGTGAGATCCTCTTCCTACCCTTTCCGGCGTTGGAAAAGGGTGCAACCTTCGAGTCACAGTTCATCCTGGGCTCAAGTTAATTGTCTGGATAGGTGTCGAGGTTGACAAATTAATGGTGGTGGCTTGTTCCAGGCTTGTTCCTGTTCGTTGTGCTGCTTAGAGTCGGCTCATGAGCATCTCTTCTGAGAACAAAGTTGCATGATTCAGTGTTTCATGCTTGCTAATAACGTGCATTGCTAAAATCTGCATGGCTTATTCAGCCAAAATAAGGATGGTGGCACAGTGAGGTCAAATCCTTTTCTTACAACAGATATCTATACACAGTCACACCTTCAAGATTGTTGCAAGGACAACCATAGTGTTGGTGGTTTGAAACTCTGTCCAGCTCATCAACTCTCAGCCATGTTCTACTGGGAGTCCCAAAGCAGCGATCGTGCTGGCTTTGTCAAAACCAAAAATCCAGCCTGGCCCATCAGCAAAGGGATACATTGGTCAGAAAATGTCTAGAGGGCTTTAATGGAACTAGTAGGTAGAGTTTTTTCCTGAGGCCATCGTGTCTGTCTTCAAGTGGAAAGGTTATATCCAGTTTTGTTTCAGCAAGTGCAGAGACTTTGGCATAGAAGAGCAGAGTAAAAGCAACTCCTGCCCCAAAGAGCTTGAAGTCTAAATGTGAAAGAAGAAAGAGAAAGAGGATGCAGGTGGCTGAGGAAATGATGAAACAGAGTAAATTAATGAGGAGGAAAGTGTTCTCCGTACTTCAGATCCTTTATCAAATCCTTTGCAAGTGTCTCGATGAATGAGAGTTTTGGCAGCCCTGGCTCTGCAGTTGGGGGTTACTCTCGAATTCAGGCACAGGAACAGCCCTGGGATTGTTCTCCTCATTTCTGTTTAAAAGTCCT
Source organism: Aramus guarauna (assembly GCA_013400195.1). Lineage (NCBI taxonomy): Eukaryota > Metazoa > Chordata > Aves > Gruiformes > Aramidae > Aramus > Aramus guarauna. The sequence continues at coordinate 365,771 of VXBL01004900.1, read as the reverse complement.
CATGTCTCCTGGGATATCAATCTGTCAGGCTGCAGAGATTATTAGCGCATTAAAATCATGCACGGAGCACCTGCAACCTTGGCTCTTTATTATTACAGGTGTGCATCTGCACGCAGGAAGAATTTAGGAATTAAAGAGGATAACGTTACTGAACAACCTGGGAACAGTGGAACAAGCTGATTGAACGGTAGATTTAGCCACAGAGCGTGTGGTAGGCGGTTTCCCTGCCTTCACAGCTCGGGGCTAGGAGGAAATGGGGTGATCTGCCATTTGGGGAACACTTTGCTGTGGAGGTCACAGTTTGCTCTCTCCAAACGAAAGCAGGGAGAACAGCAGCATTTTGTGTGAGAGTAAGGCTGACCTGAACTTGCAGGATAAAGGTAGGGTTGAGCAAGCTGATTTGACAGTAGAGCTGGTCCTGATCAAAGCAGAGGTTGGACCACAACCTTCAGAGGTCCTTCCAGCCTCAGTTATTGTGTGATTCTGGTTCTCACCGTGATGATGACGGGAGCCGCAAGTGACTAGTTCTGGTGCAAACATCTCAGAGGTTATCATAATGGTGCAAAGTCCACCTGGCAGTCAGTAACTAGTGGTATCCCTCAGTAATCGATGCTGGCATTGATAACCTGGATGGAGTCTGCTCTCAGCAAGCTTGGGGGTGGCACCAGACTTGGGTAGGGGAGTGGCCAATGTGCTGGAAGGCATGGTAGCTACTCAGGAGAGGGTCCTGGGCAAGCTGGAGAAATAGGCTGAAAGGAACCCAACAAAGTTCAACAAAGGCATATGTGAGTTCTTACATCTGGGATGGAATAACCCCATGCAACACTAGGGACAGAGGGATAAACCCTTGGAGACAGCTCTGCAGGAAAGGAAGGACAAGGCTCTGTCCTCATCATCATCTTGTGTGGAGAGCTGAACATTGCAGACTCTTCTTGCCACAGAGAAGGGGTACAGTTCGTCAGGTTGAAGTTTGAAGGCTGTCCTGCATAAAACACCAAGAAATGTGCCATGGAGAGCTACTGCACAGCCAAAGAGAACAGGCCCTTTCCCATCTGTTCAGCATGCTTGAGTGGAATGTTACTCGAGGATTGCAAATTCCAGCCCCTGCCCTTCCACCCACAAAAATAATAAAATGATGCACTTAGCAAGGAGAGGAGGTTCTCCACCCAACCTGTTGATCTTTGCCTGTGATTATACCTCTTAAATGATGATGGAAGAAGACAAAGCTTGGTGGACACTTGCAAATTCTGCATTCATATTTGTGTTCTGCCACAAAGCTCCTCTCTATTCACTCTCTCCATACAGGGGTGTCTGTAGGAGTCCTTCTCAGGGGTGTTGTGGTCCAGATCCATCAGAGAGATGTGAAAGTGCGGAGGTATTCCAGGGATGTGGGTGCTCACATTCAATCAACCGTGGTAGGGCAGGGTGTTTAATGTACAAAAGCAGGATAAACACACGCATCCAGGTTGCTGCAAACCTTCGGAGGTGGCTGAGGTGTTCTCCAGCCTTCACTGCGCTGCCGAGATGCTGCTGAGGAGTTGGCTGGAGATGCTGTGTCGCTGAAACACCCAGGTTGCCTTCCCAGTGCCAGTCAAAACAGCGAGCTTGGCTTCTTTTCTGCATTGGCTGCTGGTGCTGAGACCTCTCTAGGGATGCAGCTGGAAGGGCCAGCGTGCAACTGCCCACTGATGACGGGCCTGGTGAACACCTCCTCGGGCTGAAGAAGTGAAAAATGACAGTAATTTCCTGCCCACGCCAACCATGCAGAATCGTTCTCCCGTGAAGTTTTATGAGGCTGCAGAGCCTGGAAATGTATGAAAGGCAGAAAGGACTGATCAGCGGAGAGGGAAAAACTGATTGAAAGGAAATTAAAGTTGTTGAAACCTTGTGGAAAAGTTAGAAACTCCTCTGAAGACCCAGAGCCCCATTCTGACCCAACCCAATGAGGCAGCAAAATCCAGAGCCCCTTACCGAGATGTCAGGATGCTAAAAGTGTACCGGGACTGATGTAAAGTGTGGACATGAAGTAGATGGGTGCCTAGAGGCTGGTGTTTCCCTGCCCTGATGGTAGAAGGGGTCTGTAATAGCTCTCTTGAGTTTTGTGGGAGTCTCATGGTCTCTTCAGGATCAACCCAACAACCAGTGCTCCACGAGGGCTCCCTGCGCCCTGTTTATTGGTGAGTGCTTTAGGGGATGGCACAGGGAGGGATGTCTCACCCAGCCCCAGCGCACATGCAATTATAGGCATGTATTTTCGGATGTCCTGGCTCCAACCCAGAAGCTCCTTCTTACACCTTCCACCCCCAGCAGCCAAAGCTGATGGTTTTCCAGGGGCTGGGTCTTTTTCCAGCCGTTCAAGGTATCAGGTCCCAGATTTTCCAACCCTAGTCCCCTTCTAGGGCTCTGTACCCATTCTGCAGACCCAGCAACAGGAGATCTTGGCTTGGTGTGGCCTTAAAGCACCAGCTGCTTGCCATGAGCTGGACAGGACAGGCTGAAGCAGCAGCATCTGTGCAAGAGCCACTGGAGAAACACGGGCTCTGTTGTGTCCTTGTTCTGCTCTTGCACTGTGAGGGATTCCATTGATGATGGGGAGTCAAAGCCAGCGGGGCAAGGGAGAATGTAAATGCGGGGGGGGAAGCAAAATGGAGAAATAAAAAGAGAAATATTCTAATTTACACATGGCTTTTGGTATTTGTTGCATTCAACTCACCAAAATGCTGGAAATAACAGTAATTGCAATGAGTGCGGTCACGCAATTTTTGTGAGGTATGAGATGAGTGACTTTTAGAAATAACTACCTTTCTTCTTTAATGTTTCATTGGAAAATGCTGAGTTCTGTTAGAAAACTAATGCTTTTTGAAGGATCCGATTTGAGCCATGGGGAGAATATAGCCATGACTTTCCAAACAGAGGGCAGCCTGGGCTTTGTGCAATCCCACAGCAAGTTTTACATATGAACTCATGACTAACCTTGTTGTTAGCCTTATTGTTGCTATTTTGTAGATAACATCCCTATGTCATGAATACCTTTCCCCTCTGGATTTCCAAGTACTTTTGAGACAAAGGCAGGTTTATTATCTCTGCTCTAGAGATGGAGAAAACAAGACATTTAGATGGGATTGGTCTGGCATGATACAGTTTTTTACACCTGAACTAATTGCTTGAGACTCCCTTTATTGTTGCTGGAGACAAACAGGCATTTCTCTTAATTTTATCCTAATATAGATGATTAAAATAGGTCAGGTGACTGGCTTCAACGTATTTATAGAGTATTTGTGATGGGCACCTAAGGAGAGAGGAGAGGGGGAGTAGAGACAGCCGTGCATGTATACAAGTGTTTTTTCTCTTTAACTACACATGCAAGATATAAATATCTAAATACTCACAGGCTCTTTCCTGTACTAGTATGTGATGATGGATGGATAGATAACCTTTCTCCATAAAAATATACATACTTAAGGGTAAATTTTTCATTGTCATCTCCAACTTGTGTTTAACAATTTCTTTTCCTCATTTTTTTTCTCCCTTGGAATATTGTTGTGGGTGGAGAGATCTGACCTGTGTCTAACATAATATTCTTGGATGGGTTTTTTTGAGTAATGGCACTGTTATTGTACAACCTCCAGCAAGAACAATTTGCAAAGTGTTGCAAACTTTTCAAAATGACCTGACAACAGCTCTCCAACCAAAGTGGTTTTGCAGGGATCTGTTCCAGCATTGCAGGGATTGGAAAGAGGGAGGCAAAAGAGGCATCAGAGGCCTGTGCAAGCTGCCCTTTACTTCAGGTTTGTAATGTTGGTAAAGGGGCTTGAGGTCCAATGCTGCAACCCCCACATAAAGGAGTAATTCCCTTGGGGGCAAGAGTTCAATGTGCGGAATGCTTTGGGAATAGCCTAAACCTGGACTTACAGGGTCAACTTTATGATTATCTCAGAGGGTTTCACTTCACGCATGGTCATCTACTACCTGAATGCAGAGCCAGCAGACTGGTGCTCAGATCCCGCAGGGACCCTACAAATAAGAAGACAGTCCCAGGAATGCAGATGTTGATGTCTCCTTCATGGACACACCATTCCTCTGGGCTACCAGCCAGCCCTGCCACCAAACTTCATTCCCATCTATTTTCTTCAGACTTGCTCATGGCAAAATACAGGTCCAATTGCCATGAAATTAGGGAGAAACTGTACCTAGAAGGGACCCTGATGTAAGTTGCTATAGGAACTGAGGTCTTCATAACATAGCATGGACTGATCTGATGCATCCAGAAGCCTCTGTGTTATTTTTGCTAGCTAAGATTTTTAGAAATTAATTTTTTCCTTCCAGTGGGGTTTGGGTCCCTCGAGAAACTGTGAGGAGAAAGTGAATGTTCAAAACCAGCCTTTAAATCTGCCAAAAGCCAATTGTCTACAAAGATATATTGCACAAGCCCATGGCAGACAGGTCTAATGTGCGACTCCTCTGCCGTCACGCCAATACTCACAGCGACGAGAGAAATCGGATACGGTGTCTGGGTCAGATGTGGTGGGACCTTAATGTTATATTCAGGTGCTTTGATGGTTATCGAAGGGTTTATCATAGAATCCCAGACTGGTTTGGGTTGGAAGGGACCTCAAAGCCCATCTAGTTCCAACCCCCTGCCATGGGCAGGGACACCCTCCACTAGATTTAAGAGGGGTTTTGCTGTGTGGATGGGATGAGGAGACTGCGGGGGGAGAGAAGGAGCAGGTTCGTGGTGACCTGGTGTGGGGAAACCTTCAGAAGTGTGGTAGGACCCAGCGTGGCAGGAGCACTGATGCTAGCACCCTGGGAATACGGGTGGGGTGATGATGGATGGATTTGCTCCCTGTAATGAAGCAGTGACTGAAAGCATCAGTTGAGGACCCACGCCTGCGTGTGCTAGGTGCTGCACAAACACAGCAAAGCAGAGACAATCGTAATGAGGGAAAAAGGATGCCTTATTAATTGCAGAGGAAGAACCAAGGGCAGGGATGAAGCAAGCCATCTGGGCTGGCAGACTAGATGGCTGGAAATATCCCCAAATTGCCTGAATCCTCTTAATCCTATTTTAATTGCCAGACTCCCATGCTGATGTCTTCCTCACAGCAACCTCCACCCACGACATTGCTCTGTCCAGTGAGACTGAAAGCAGGGATGGAAGCGAGACACCAAATTTACCTGGACCCCCAAAGACGTGTGATGAACACCCCCTTGCTCCCCACTGAGCAAAACCATGGGCAACCCGCCTGCATTCCCTTGCGATGAGGCCTTCCTCCTTTGTGCTAACGGGCTCCTCTGGAAGCAGTAAAGTTGGCTTGAACCATTATTAAAATAATAGAGAGACCCCAGAGGATCTTTAACCAGGAGATCTTTAATAATTACTACCTCCAAGACTCTTGCTACTCGGTTTGAACCAGGGTTTCTCATGCTATCCGAGTCCTGGAGCAGAGCTCAAGTCTGTTCCCACAGGGCTACAAGTGCCATGTGACTTAATTGTCCTCGATATTTTTCTAGTCACGTCAAGGGCTTCCTTGGAAATGTTATATAGCTGAGAAAGAGTTTATTATTTGCTGTCAGGGGGCATATAACACCAGGGCATCTCTGAAGACGTCTATAACGTATCTGTGTAATGTGAAGGTTAAAATAAATCAGTAAAAAGAGCCACTCTCCTGAGGGCAATACACTGTAAAATATTTCATCAGAAGGCCTGGATATTATTGCACTTGTAATTAATCTTCCTGGTAATAGCACGGCTTGTTTTCTCCTGCAGTGTTATCTCACTCAGTGTTTTTGCCGGCTGCTAGATGTCGGGGAAAATCCTATCAGCATCGGTTTTGACGAAATTTCTCCCAAAGTTGGGAGTTGCTGAGTTTTCTTCGTTCGTTTGAGGTCCAGGAAAATGCCTGGTGCGGTTGGGAAGTGGAGATGCCTCGGCTGCTGCTTTCGGCTGCCAGCATATGAGCTGCAAAGCTGACCTGTCCCCCAGCTTCTCCCCTCGGTTTGCAGCCATCAGTCGCTTTGTACAGCTGAAGAGGCTTAGCGCTGATGAAATTATACCCACAACACTGACCACCTTTCACCCACGGCATGCAAATCATCTATATTTTTATCTCTGCCCCTCCTGAATTTTACCTGGGTTTTAAACCCAGGCTTTCCCGAGCATTTGTAACCCTTCTGTTCTCAGATCATCACATTGCAAACGTGCTGTGACCTGATTTTTATGACCAGAGGGAGTAGTTTGTGTCTGCAAGACGAGTGATGGGGACAAATCTTGTGCAACAAAAACACGCCTGCAAGGAGGCGCGACTCAAAATGGACTTTGGGAGTCCATGGTTGGGGAAAGGTGATGGGAGAAGACACTTTGTGGGTGGTTCTTGCATGCGAGGAGGCCGTCTTGGTGCAGATGTTCCCTTCCTATCATGCACACCCAGCTGAGGCATGAACCTCCTCCCCGGGAAGGGTCAGACTCCTTCACCGAAAGAATTCAGCAGGAAGGTGCCAGAGATCCACATGTCACTCCCTGTCTCCGAGAGTCATTGCAACACATTTTTTTTTTCATACAGGAGAAAGGGGAAACAAATGCAAACTGAGAGTCCCACAAAGCGGAAATGCTATTGAAATGTTTTCTTCTTAATTAACCTCCTCGTCCGTGTGCTTCCTGACTCTTGAGCAAGAGCTGATTGCTGCAAATAGCTCAAAGCAATGACCTGCCAGAGAGGGCTAGTGCTCTTGTGAAGGGTCGTGTTTGGGAAGAGGATGCTTGAAGGTAAAAGGTTCGTGCAGGAGGACAGAGAGCAGCTCTCTGACATTTGGAGACCATATAAGTGCTCCTGCCTGTCGTGTCTCCTGGGAGCCCTCCCTGCCCTTGGTCTGCCTCTGCTTTCGAGCCCAGCCTGCTGCAACTTCAAAGTGGGCTTTGTTCCCCCTGCTAGAAAACAACATCAGGTTAGGGAAATCTTCTCCCTGGGTCATGGTGCATTTTGATTCATAAGTTTCCTCCTAATATGCATGGTCTGTCCATGAGAGGCTGACAAATGTGTGGCTGGATCTTCTTTGGAGTGTACGTGTTTGAATTGATGTGGTGTGTACAAGTTCAGCTGCGATCAAGAGAGGCTTCCATCACGGTCATGGTGCCGGGAGCTGGAGATGCTTTTTATAAGCATGAATTACAGGTGTGACCCACGTTTTGTTCTTGTTGAGGTGTTTGCTGCAAGCAGGCACCCCAATGCATCCTACCCCAGCTCAGGCAACGCTCATCTGTCTCCTTTGTCCAGCTGGGAAAGTTTCAATGTATTCCAATACTGCGAAATGCCAAACATTTGCCAGAAATGAAACAAAACAAACTTTGCTCTATTCTGTCTTCTTTTCTACAGGTCTTACTGGAATTTCCTCAGCAAGGACAAAATCTCATGGGAGCTACTTGCAGAAAAACTTTATACTACTGAGAGTGGGGTTTGACTCACTGCCTCCACACTCAACCTGTGGATCTCAACCTCTTTAACCATAACCAGTCCTTGTACACCGTGGTCCTCAGAGGTAGGATGTATATCTGGTTGAACGGATGTCTCTGGCCACCCGCACTGGTTTTGAAGACAAGATCAACATTTCCCTGCTACTCTGCTTTCCCTTGTGGTGTTAGTCTGGGTGGTGGAGCTACAGAGACACCTTTTTTATGGGACATATATAACAGAGGTGCTGGGATTTCATGATCTTGGGCACAGAGGTAGCTTTGGGACAGAAGGAAGCTCAAGAGACCACCTTGTCTAAATGCCTACACCAAGGACCATGCTGCTAGTTCATTAAAACCCACAGCAGAAATGATTCTACACTTTTTCACTGTTTCTCTTCCATTGATTTAGTAGGTTTTCTTTGAAGCCAACCTAAATTTGCTTAGGTGCAAATGATGCCAAGACAGTCATCACGTTCCCTCCCATGGGCTTCTTTTCTCTAGGCTGAGTCGTCATCACTCCACCAGCCTTTCTTCATAAGTTGTATTTTCTCCAGTCTCTTATCATCCTTGTTCTTCTGTGAGCTTTTCCTGTGTTTGCTCAGTATTTGACTGCCCTTTTTGACAGTGTTGATGGTGTTTAAAAACATTATGTCTCATATCTATGGTTAGATCCTTAAGAAGTTAAGACGAAGAGAGGGTAAAGATGACTGAAAAAAGGCCCTCTCTTTCCCAGGGCAGATCTCATTCGTGTCTGTCATTGTCTTCCTTTCTGGACTAAAGTTGCAGAATTTAGTTAAAAAGACATTTAGCTCCCTCCCACCCCAACCTGAGACACAAGATAGTGATTGAGTCTGTTAACTGGCTTACAAGGCACAGTTGATTTCTTGCCCAAAGATGAGGTGCCTTCCCCAGAGAAGCAAAGACTTGTCTCATTGCTTGGATCTTCTGTACTTTTCCTGGAAATCAAATGAAAATCACAGTCTGGCAGAGGCTGGGAGGCTGTTGTGACAAAATGAATTGGAGCAAAAGATAATCACCTATTGTTATGCTGCAGAACTCCTTGACCGGCTGGGATTCCTCCAAGAGCCAATTGGACATGATGAATAGCGGTAATTTCAGAGCTATGCATATTCTCAGGGTCTGCAGTTTTCCACATCTACTGCCTGATGAAGAGGGGGGGAAAATAAGGTTTCTAATCAGCTCCAAGTCAGCAGCCTGGACGCGATCCTGCAACTTCCAGCTGGTGAAGTGTTTACAAAGGAACGACTCATGTCCGCGGCAAACATAAGCCACTGCCTGGTTTTCAAAATGCTAATTGATACAGTGTTCGCTAGAGAAGTTGGGAAGCAGGTGTCTCCTTCATCTGGATGGAAAAACTTTACACTTTTGCATAATCTTCCATACAAAACTGTTTCCTCTGAGGAAATTTTCTTTGCATGTGGCATCGTTTACCACGGGGGTTTTCTTTGCTATTATTACTGCCCTTATAGAACTGATACGCCAAGACCCCCAGCTGCACCCAGATCCCTGGGTTATTGCAGTCTGCCCTGTAACACAACGAGTAACACACTCAACACACTGCCCTGTTCTTGCAAAAGAAATTCCCTCAATGAGTTGGACGTTGGATCCCACCGTGACCAAACTGTATTCGGGCAGACTTCATGCTAGAGCCAGGGATGTAAGAATTAATGTAAAAGTGCCCTCTCGTGGTAAATAGAGTAGGTGTCATTTGTCATCATTTTGGGGAAATCCGTAACGTCACTGGGGTTGTGATTTGTGGATGGTTTCTATTCCGGACACACCTTAAGAAGAGGGATAGTGTCACTGCGAGGTCTCCATGCTCCAAATTATTCCTCAAGGCACCCAGAGGATAGCGGTTTGGGCTTCCCTCAGCCACACACAACTGGGAGCTGGCAGTGGCGGGCTCTGGGAGGAAAGCACATCTTCTGGGGTCCAGAGTTACCCAGGAAAGGTGTTGGTCACAGCAGGGTGGTGGGTGGGAGCCTGGCTCTCGGGAACATGGAGCCAACAGTGAGCTGTCAGGGTCTGGAGTTTCCTTTGCTTCAGGTAGATCTGATGGGAAAGAAGTGTTTGCAGCTGCAGAGCAGAAACCAGACTTGGGCAACCCTCCCGCCTGAAACCATGAGCTGGCTTAAAACAACACTCTCTCTAGAAGAGATGATTTAATAACAAAAATGTAATAAAGCAATCTGGGGGTTTTGTTCTGCCTGTTCTCAGTCCTGTGATTCAGTGCTGCTTGCTATATTAGCTGTTCCTGCACATTGTCTGAAGCAGTCACCCATTACGTACCTAATTAATCAGAAAACTGGGTAGACCTGTGTCTCTATGATACGAGCCGTAAAAGGAGTTTTATGGACTTTTTTCCTTCATTCGCCTTTTATTTTGAGAAGGGACGTGAGGTTTTGTTTGTGCTAATGATTATTCTGGAGCACCCACGATGTCTTCCCTCCTCCTGCTTGCTCTACCGCTTCCCTTGCTCCACAGAAGACAGATTTATGGCTGGACTAGACGGTCCTGCTTCTGAGGAATTCACCACTTAGGGAAGGCAAAAAGCAGAGCAGGAGTGGGATCAGGTCTCCCATAAGGAGATAGGCAGGTAGATGAATGCTACAGGCACCTTGGGGTACCTGCTGCTTTTCTGTCCAGAGGAGGTCAATGTGTCCCAGGTGGGACGGTTGCTACCTCAACTACCCAGCTTTGCCATGCAGCACCTCAGTCTCCATGCCTCATCTTCATGTTCAATTGGGTGGGTACAGCTAAGTTCTCATCTTCTTTTGTGCTCATATGATCAAAGGCAAGTGAAAGTTCCCACCCGAACACACTTCTCTGGTGAGGGAGGATGAACGAGAAAGGGCCAAGCCATGGTGCTGCTTGGGGACTGCTGATCAGAGGCATGGGGCAAATCTGAGGTAAGTCCTTCAGGACAGAAATGAGGTGCTGATCACCAGCTGATGGTTATGGGGTCCTTGTTTGAGGAAGAATGCTTTTTTATAGGGCCTAGCACAAGGCACACGACTTCTGGAGTAAATAGCAGAAATGCTTGCAATGGATGTACATAGGCATGCATTTTTCTGGGTGGAGAGAAACAGCATTACAATTGCCTATCACGACGATGGAGGTAAAAAAAAAAAAAGTCCTGAGCGTTGATATTGCTTCCACACATTAGCGGTAAAAGGGAGGAATCAAAAATGACACAAAGTGCCCAGGCTAGGAAGCGATGGGAGGAAATGCTAGTACAGCAGAGCCTGGTCTGGTCAAAAACATGAGTAAGCCTCTCATCATGGTTGGCTTGATGTTCATGAGATTATAACATACAGCTTTGATGGTCATGATTTTCAGATCTTCACTTTCAGTTTGTTATGACTATGCCAATTTGTGAGCTGCTATTTTTGTCTGGAAGCTCATGGTGGTCCAGCTTTGAGCAGGAGGTAGGGCTAGAGACCTCCAAGGTCCCCACCAGCTGACACTGCTATGATTTCATGATGTTCACATAATCCCACAACTCAAAGAGTAGGTCAGTTTGGTCTTACTCCCAGCTGGGAGTCCTTGAACAACTTATTTCACCTCTGTGGAACCCTCCCTCCCATGAGGGTCCTGCAGGTCCTTCAGGACAGCAAAAGTCTCGCTCTGAAGGTACTGATCTCCATAGGAGCCTCAGGATGCTACTGTAGTAGTCATGATTGATAATAATGCTATGTTGGGGGGCCACTTTATCAGGAAACACCATGACGGGAATTATAATCACCATTTAAAGGCATTTTCCCCTTCCTCTGGTGGGTTATCAGATTACAGGAAACGAGAGCAGTTTTGCTGCCTTATTACGAGAGATGTATGCTACTGTTTGGAGCGTTTGCCCATCGATCTACTTCCCTGAAACCCTCACTCATCAGGGGATGCACTGCTCATTTGATGTGCAAAGGCTTCCCAAAGCTCTCTTACTTTGCTCCCTCCTTGCTGGTGGATTTATCTCTGCTTTGCAAAGCACCAATACTTATTCCGCTGCTTCCCTGAGCTTTCCCCTCCCAGCAGTAGACCCACTTGCATGGAAAGATGGATCTCTATTTTCTTAAATGCTCAGGCAATTATGTTCGTTCTGCAAGTGGTCCCAGAGGGGAGCTCTCCAGTCAGCCCTGCTTTTGGCTGCAAATCCTTTTTCAATATGGCAAGTGCCTGTAGCTGACCTCTCCTCAACCCAGACTGTGCAGCTAACGCTCCCCGACCCCCTGATCACCACGCTTTAGGGAAGCTCATCATCTCTGTAAGCCTCCAGACGAGTTTCAGCAGGGTTTGTAGCCATCTCCCTGTGCCTTCTCCATCCCTCCCTTGCTTGAATGCAACACCCATTGCACACCTGGGTGGACACAAATTCTTGGGTCCATGTCAAGCACCTGAAGGGGACCACCAAGATGAGACTTGTTATTGCACCCACCACCATGTCTCCAGGTCCTGACATCTGTTAGGCCAATTCTTGTGTTTTGACTAACCTCTTGCTCCCCATCTGAGCTTGGGAGGTGGGACTCAACCATACTGCTCTCAGGGACAATATGAGGGTTGTGACAGAGAGAAGGTGCCTTGGATTCTCCTCCTCTTTACATTCCCGTCCCTGCTCTCTGGTCTATTACCAGCACAGCTCTGCTGCGACGTCTGTGTCCCAGTGCTGCCGGATGGATGTATCCAGGGCAATTTACCCTGAATGACCTGTAGCAATTTTATTAATCTAAAGCCAAATGTTGCTCTCAGTGTGCCCATGCTTTGGCTGAGACTGTGCAATCCTTACGACTGATATCACCTGTATTTACATCGCTGTTTATTTTAATTTACCTAAGAGTTACAGCTACCCTCACAGCCTGTTTCTCCTTGCACCCACTTAATTCTCACCACTGCGATCACCTTCACAAGGGTTTTTTTTCCAAGTGCATTTTGGGTTGAAGTCATCTGGCTTGCTTTCTTCTTGGCTCCCTAAGAAAGCACAACTTATACAATCATGTTCTGCACATGCCTGGGTCTGTCTGTTTATCTCTTCAAAACCCATTAAGGCTGTTGGCCAGTTTACACCAGAGAGAGGGGAATTTCTAGTATGTTTTGTGAACCTGAGCAAGCAAGAGAAAGAAATCCTGCTAACGCTCGGTGGAAGAAAGGGCTGGGGGATGAGGACGACCCTTGCTATATGTCAGAAAACCCAAGTTATGGAGGACCAGTGTCCTTCACTTGCATCCTCATGGGAAGGACTTGCAGCATTTATACAATTTGCTGTTCAAACTTTACAGCATCTCAAAGATGTGACCAATTAACCCTGAAGTAAACTGAGGCAGGATATGGGCATTTCAATGGTAAATAGCATAAATGTCTCATATTGTTTCCTGCCTATGTTTTATATCTAGGAAGACTGGTGTGAAGTCACTGGACAGATTTTTTAAATTATTATTATTATTAAAAGGCGGTCTGCCGTGGCAGACATAAAAGAGATATCATGCTCATTCCTCAGACTGCGCTGCACGTGTTCAAAAATGAGCAGATCCTGCCGCAAAGGAATTTCCAGTCCAGTTAGACTGATAAATTGGTGCTTCCCCACAGAGACCGCTGTTAAACATTTTGGCTTAGTGAGAGCTTGGTATCATTACAAGGATGCTTTCCACCGCTGGCGTGCAGCACAGAGACTGCCTGTCCCTGCAGGGAAGTTTGCCTGGGTGTCTTGGCAGCCTTCCATGGTGCCACATAGTTTTCATGCTAAAATATAAGTATTTTATATATTTGTTGGGTGAGGGTGTGGGAAGGGACTGCCAGGGGGGGTCTGTGATCCTCCCTGCCCATGCCTGGAAGCAGAAATTAGACATGATGTGACCCTATGGTCTCTGGAAAGGGTGCACTCCTCTTGCTTGCCCTGGCAATGAACATCCTATGTGTTTTCTTCCTGAATCCCAGAGCTACCCCAGTGGATTCACTGACATGAATTTAATAGGGCATCACAGAAAATACTGCCGGTGGCATTGTGTTTTACACTCTCTGAGGGCTTTTCTGTGTGATCCATGTTGGGGGCTGAGCAGTGCATACACACCATGACCATTGTTTGTGTGCACTGCCATCTCTACTGAAGCTGATGGGATCAGTCACCTCCAGAAGCCTGAGTCTGAATTTCAGCCCTTTGCCAAGATCTACGGATGCTTTTAATCGCTTGTCCTGGCTGGAGCGCATTAGGTAGGGCTGGATTTCACCCTGAGCCATTGCAAAAGGAGGAACAGAAATGCACCTCCATTGGAAGGATGGAGATTTGTGGTCTGCAGCTGCTTCTAAAGCACTAGGATAAGAGCATCAACAGCAGCTCTAAGGCAATGACAGATGTAGGTAAAGGCTTCAGTTGCATAAGTGGCCATTTTTCAGCTCAGTGAAAGGAATAATTAACATCTCTCCTGTCTTACAGACAGCAAAAGGCAGCACGGTTACCTCAAAGTAACGCACAACAAGTGAATAAGGTTTCTGCTGCTTTTTTCCCAGCAGCAGATACCACTATACTGGCAATAATCTCTCCATGTGGCTTTCAGAAAACCCTGATATCCTTCTTTACAGGCAAAGCTATGCCAGCAAGATTCAATTCTGTCTACATGTGCTTGTTTCAGGATTTCTGCTTGTTTATTTCATACTGGTCCTCTCTCATCTCTTCATCTGTTTTCTCCAGATGATGACAATGTGTTAGAGACGCAGTCTAAGGGAAGGGTGAGAAACAGGGCTTTTGGGGCACAAACCACACATGCATACAGACCTGGGGATAGGTTGAAGAAACTGCTCCTTTTGTTTGATTGTTCATATATTTGATGTTTGTGGATATTTGCTGCAGTCAATATTCTACCAAAAAAATAAGAATTGGCTTGTATTCCTGTTTGTCCTCCTGGGTGAAAAGATTTGGTTTGATGTCCCAAATACTAGCAGCTTCTCAACAGCATGGTATGGTGATATTTTCCTGCTGGATCAGCAATTAGCGTATTTGCATGGCAGAAGAAAGAGTTAAAAATATCGAAAACTGGGAGAGAAGAAGCCAAAAACCTTGGGATAATATGTGGAAACCCATGGGGTTTGAGAATTTGACCTTGTAGACACACACAACACAAATCTTTCCTGTCCCTCCATGAGGAAAGCACGACTTGGACAACGTGGCTGGGGCAGGACCAGAAAAGCTTGGAGCGCTCCAAGGGGAACAACAGAGCAAGACACATGGATTCGCTCATCTACAAAGGCTTGGCTGGAAATGTTAGGATTTAAACGAACTCTCCAGCAGGAGAAATACACCAGGCCATCATAACAAACAGCAGGAGATACAAGTGCAAATTCACTCCAGCATTGTCCTGACGGACTCCAGTGATACAGCCGGGGTCGGCAGAGGGGTGGTGGATAGGAGGAGGCGGAGTGCTCCTGGAGAGGGAAGTGCCAGCAGGACCATATTAAAATGTCCCTGACTTGTAAAGGGGAAGTGGAAAAGCAAGAGGAGATATGATAAACCTGTAATGCCAGACGAGGAGACACTTAGGACTTGCTCAAACCGTTGCAATCGGCACTGGGGACTCATGGTCTCTGCAAGGATTGCTGTACTTTGAGCAATGAGTAGCAATGCACCCTGATTTAAAAGGATTTCTGCTTCCTGTTTTGGGGTCTCTAGTGTCTACTAGCTATGAACCTTGCTGAAGCTTTTACAGTGTTTGGGATGTTCACACCTTCTCCCAGACAGATCTTCTGGGATCTAGTAAGGACAGAAACGATACACCTGCTTTTCCTCAGTGGGCACATTTATATTGTCTCCCTCTTTCTCTTTTCCTCCCTCCTCCAACAAACATGTTGGAACTCAAGTACTTCGGAGACTGCTGCTTTTCTGTCAAATTAGCTGGGAATTGATGAAGGGGCTCAAAATTGCTAGAGGTAAAGCAGACGGTCCGTCAGACAGATATATATACTCCCTCTCGCACGCTCCAAGACTGTACAAACTTTGTCTTCTTAGGATGCAACAAATCACTCCCACCTTCGTCAAATACTGGCAGCAAAGAGAAATTGCAGCCCTCGGTATTTCCCGGCATTGGAGTTGCTGTACTTATATTTTTCCTTTGCAATATCATATTTCTGCAGAGGAAGGAGTTAGAGCCCACAATACTGTTTGATTTTCTTTTATTCCTTTTTTTGCTTCAGGGTGGCAGTGGTGATTTCTACAGAAAAAAGTGGATATAAATGACTGCAAATTGTGAATGGTGTGGGTAGGAGATGCGGTGGATGCCTGTAATCTCTGCTGTGACAGCTAGGGGAAAATAGAGAGCCTCACATGGAGGTGTGGTGTCTCTGTGTGCTCTCAAGCACAACCGGCTGTACGGCGATGGAGAGAGGTTTATGTGCGTTTGAATTGCCCAGCTTAGACATCAGGGAGGACCAGGGTGCCTGGCCTGTGAACTGTCCCATGAACGGGAGAAGTCACAAGGAACTGCTCTGCCAACAAGCTCAGTAGATGCTTGCCAGCAGCATTAGGATCCTGAGGGTAAAAAACCAACTGTGTGCTCCAGCTGCTGTGCTCCCAGTTGTCCTCCTGTTCTGCAGCCCTGGAGCTCTCCCTTGCCTGTCCACACAGCTGTCTTCTTCTCAGGCTCATCCCCCTATCCAGAAGGCACCAAAACTCAACGTTGCCTGTGACACTGAGAAGCTTTGATCCAGCCATGTCCACGCACCACACTGTTGTTGAGGAAGAGACGACTTTGTGGTCCTGTTCGGGGTGCAGGGGTATGGTCCACTTCATCCTCCACTGGTCCTCTTTATCCAGGCCACAGGAGGAGGTGAGTAAACCATGGACTCTCTCCCTCGTGGGACTCCTTTATGTGTGAGTCTGACTTTGAGAGCAGGGTTTTGCGTTTTGCTTGGTGGACAGGGTAGACTTTGGTGAATTCAGGTCTCTAAATTTCACCAAGGGTCAGGCAATGGAAGAGGAGTCAGCAGCTAAATGAGGCAAGGCTCTGAGAAATGGGGACCTATCTGCAGAGAGGATGGGGAAGCCATGTCCTGCTCTCTGCACTGTCTCCTCTTGCCCTTTGCCTGAACCATAAACCTTGCAAGACACCAATGTTCTTTTAATGTCTGACTACGTGTTGCTTAGATGCTGGGAACCTTAAAATCAGCTGTAGCTCCTACACTCTTCCTTAATAAGGTAATAAAGAGCATATACATCAAAGGAGCATTGGGGTGCTGTCTTGGCATAGCAGAGAACTGCAGGCTTCTGACTATGGCCTGAGAAAGGGTTGCAAATATCATCTCTGTCCAGGGGATTAGAACCATCTCTTCTTTGGCTATGGAGTCTTTGCATGCAGATTTAAGTGCTCTCTGCAGGTCTGCCTTCATGTCAGTGCTTAATTATTTTCTTGGCAGATATTTTCTTGTCCGTATGGCACAGAAAGTATCGATTGCAAGGGAAACCACAGAGCTGGGGGTGTTCTGCCACACTGAAAGTGGCTGGAGAACTGGATTCCCAGCAAGGATTGTTGTGGGTTGGTCTTCCCCTGTCCCTCAGGGCAAGGCACATTAGGATTAGCCCTGGAAGCCTCCTCCCTTTGGTGGCAGTGGATGCTTTGAGAAGGGATGTGCAGTGAATGTGTCCCCTACAGTGGTAGAAGAAGGCAGAGAAACTTGGGACAGGAGATTGAAACTTGGAAAGGAACATCACTGAGTTCAGTCTACTGCTTTCACAAACAACTTTTCAATGGGATCCAGTACAAAGAACATTTACTCTTTACACTTCACCTCCAGAACACCACCCTAATCAACCTATAGTACATGGTTAAGAGAGGTTGGGACATTGCTTGTTTCTGAAGGTTCCCACAGCAGCAGAATCCCCAGGCATGTGTGCCTTATGCCTCTGAAGAAAATGTGTTCATGGAGAAGCCTGCTGCACAAATGCTCTGGTTTTGGAGTGCTGCCATGGGAGGTAATTTTGCAGCTCAAAGGCACCAGCAGCCAGAGGAATGTCTGAGCCATGCGGAGAGGGACCACAGACTTTCGTGCATCTTTACAGCACCAGCAGCCTGGTCCTGCTTGGGGTGCCTACTGAAATGCAATCACGGTGGTCCTGGGATCCAAGAAAGGAGTTTGGTGGCTCACTCCAGCTGGAAATGGGAAGATACTCTATGAAACTGTGGGTCTTCCAGGGGGTCTTGAGCTGCTGCCCAGGGATGCCATTGTACCCTGGCATGGGAGGAGAGGGCTCCTCTTTGCGTGGACCAAGAAGAAGCAGCGGTGGAGCTGCTGGATCCTGCTGCAGCTTGGGGCTGTCCAGGAGACAGGAGGTCTGGCTGGACTGGATTTCAGCATTATGGGACCCTCACGGTATCTCCCCAAGCTGTCTGCTCCGGAGCTGCATGGAGGAATTCACTCTGGTGTCTGGCAGGTTGGACGTGATCTGCGAGCTGCCAAATCAAAAGCCCGGTCCCAAAGAACAGAAATAAACTCCAGGGGTGGGAATCTTCCCCGAGGAGGAAGGAGACAACCAGATGGGCTTTTGGAGTTTTCTTCCTTGATTTCTATAAACATAAAAAGAAGTTGGACAAGGCCACGGGTTTATAGCCAGCCTTGGAAGAGCTGATATCCAATGTTTGGGGGGAGTTTTGGTATTACAGTTGTTTCTCAGTGGGAGACAGTCCCATAAAGCTCCCCCGGACTTGGACATGGATATTGTTAAAGCAGGTGTCTTTGTTTTTAAGAGATGCCGGAGCTCTGATGTTTCTTTTGTGTCTCAAACGAGTGTAAAATTGTCAGTAAGGATCCTCTGAGCTGTTCGACTCCTCTGTATACAGACAGGGTCACCTCCACCAGGCACCCCCTGTTTGGGGGGGTGAGTGCAAGAGGACCCAGAATAGCCCCTGGGATCCCATACTATTTAGTAAAAAGCAATGGGGGGAAGCCCCTTTCGACTTCCAAGTAAATCTTCACTTGTACACAAACAAACCCATGCCCCCCCCGCTCCTTTGTTCCTCCTTTGGGCAGAGCATCTTCAGCCAGAGACCCCCATCAACCATATTTTACTGCTTAATTTAGAGCAAGCAGTAACGGGTCATTTCATCCCTGGGAGAGGACTGTCTGTTCCTCTTGCACCTCAGTCCCTCCTCCCTCACGGTCCCCGAAGGAGCCACTTTGAAGAAACAAGCCCCAGCACGTGCAGAGGAGGCAGACTCATCTTTCGGGGCTGGGTCCCAGCAGGGCAGTTTGTTGTTCAGTCCATATATCACTCCACATGGACCACAACATGACAACCTCATCATAATATTTGTGAGGAATCGCTTCCTCAGCATCTTACGTTACACTAACATCAACGCTTTAGAGTTTCAAAGGGAGAGTGGGGGGTTATGTGTTGCTAGCTATAGGTCAGAAAACATAACAATCTGAATTCCTCCTTTTTTCATTAAAAAAAATAACAACTTAGAGTTAACAGGCTGTTTCATTACTGTCAGGGCTTTGGAAGCCTCCTCTATCATGGCTTTGAATCAAATGGATCGGTGTTCAATGGTCTTTGCTCACTCAGATGTTGGCGTCACTGTTGGACAAAGGTGAGGGCTGTTCCTCACAGAAGGACCTTATCCTGGGAGCTGGAAAGACTTTCCCTGAACTCCTGGTGATCTCTGTGGAAACCAAGGCTGCTTCACATCTCACAACTGTTTAATAAAAGTTTTGTCATTGCCACAAACTGGTGATAACCTACTGCTCAGTCCAGAGCATCCCAAGTGTGAACACAGCTCCTGCCAGCTATTGGCATGAGAGACTCATAAATATGTAGCTTTGAGGAGTGTGGGTGCCTCTGTGATGTCTATTCTGCCTTTGTAGTTGATGGAGATTTATTTAGCTGACCATTCCTGCAGAAGATATTCAGTTGGTTAAATGTAAGTGTCTAGTAGTGCTTTAGTGCCTAGAGCATGCCTGAAGTGTCTAAGATACTTGATTAAAGCTGAAGATGCAACCAAAGGCTTATGAGAGACTGTTGCCCTTCTGCAGTGCCAGCTGGAGCCCAGATCAGGAGCTCTTAGGGCATCTCAAATGACTAGGCACCTTTGCTGGGCAATGGGATCCTGTCCCAGGTGAATAGCTCTCTGGTCTCCACCGTCTTTTTGACTGACCTCTCATATAATGGAAGCTCAGGCACACAGTGAATTTGGAGACACTTTCACAAAGACACCTCAACTACTTGCCTGAATCCAGGAATGAGGCTCAGTTGCTTTAATGTAGGTGTCTAGTGTCATGTTAGACACTGCAGAACATCCCTGTTGGCCTCTAGATCTCAAGAAAGGTTCATCACTCCCTTTGTCTTGTATCACGGTTGCCAGCCAGACATTCCACGGGGTCTCACCAGGTTTCTGAGTTGAGGCCGTCGGCTCCACACAGGATCTAAAGACTTTTCAGCATTTAGACATGCAGTCTCAGTATCAACAGAGACCCAGGGAACAAACCCACTGTTCAGCCATGCCCTGTTACCTGAAAATCCCTGCTTTTCTGGCAAGTCCTGCTGCAGGATACTCAGTGCTTACCTAAGTCCTACTGTTGTATGTGTAAATGTGCTCTGGTTGAGGAGCAGCAGTAGTTCCAGATACTAAGCACCTTGTCTTATACATCTTGTCCAAAAGACTAAGTATATGCAGTTTTCAGATGTGGTCTAAGCCTATGTGTGGGCACTTGTAGGATCCAACCGTAAATGCTGTTGGTGTACCTTGCCACTCAAAGACCTCAAAACACTCAGGAGCCCACACTGGTGTGTTGTAATGTGTCATAGGTGCAATAACACTAGCTAGAGGTATTTACCCTGAATTTCACACCCAGCCAGACAGAAATCCGTTAATGCTAAATCTACCCCTACATCTCTCCCACGGTTACCCCTGCACCTGATGTTATTTCTCCAACACACGAGGTATGGATAGGCCTAAAGAACAGACACTCTCTAATCCCCGTCCTATCTCTGCTGTGAAAGGCAGGAGTTTTCTGCCCAAATTTTGGTGTCTTCAGTGTCACAGTTGACATCTGAGTTCATCACCTAAATGCCTGCCACAGACAGTGGAAAGGATCACCCTCACCCTGGCATTATTCATCCAATACCAGGGCAAACAGCTGGGTCGAATGATCTGTGCTTCAGACCTGCCTCTTCTTTGCACTACAGCAGACTCCAGTCACCTACTTCAGACCTCAAGGGCTCATCTACCTGCTAGTAGACATCTAGTACAAGCTATGCCCTAGAGTATCCTCCACAGTCTCCAGCTTCCAGTATAGGAGGATCTATAGGTCTTGGGTCATATCCACAAGCTCCAAGTGTTTGTAAATGTACTATGCACTGAGCTATGTTTCTATTATGCAATTTCTTTACTTTTTCTCCTAATATCTTTCATTTTTTCCCTACATTATTGCTTAACTTATCCCTGGTGGAAGAATAGAAGAAACCACTGCTGGAGTGCTCCTTGAGTATGGGTTTACCACAGGCTCAGACCTTCATTTCCATTTTTTTCTATCATTCTTGTGGGGCAAAGGGGAATAGGTGGCAGGACTCCTGGCTGTTTCTCTGGCCACTGTCACAAGCTCCTGGAAATAACGTAACCTCGATTTCCTTATCTGCCACATGGCAAAGATAGCGTGACTTTAGCATGAGGTTAGTGGCGGTTCTAATGAATGTTTGTACAGTGTTTGGAGATATTTGGATGAAAGGCACTACAGAGCTATTAAGTAGTCATGTTATTTATTGTGCTTTCCCAAGTGGGTCTCCTTAGCAATGTAGTGTGTAAGTAGTGTTATTCTAGCACCCCCGTTGACATGCAACCTACCGCACTCCCCGCGTCCCTCTGGAAATGAATATCCTCTGTGCAACTTCACCGCACTGCAGGTAGAGCACTCACACTTGTCTTGTTTCATAAAACATACTTGCCTGCTTTTTCGCTCTTCTAGGCTGCTTTCCCCCCAGGAAATCCTTTCAGTCCAGTGGAATTTGATCAAGACAGGACTGAAATGAAGTTCTGTTGAGCTGCACTTCTGGAATTGGACAAGTCTCTTCTTTCTGATGGTCTTGAATGCCATACTGTAACTTCTGAAGGGCAGCAGGGAATAAAGTGAGAAGAATTGGATTCTTTATAATTTTCTTATTGGAATGATTTCTTTTTTTTTTTTTTTNTTTTAGTGTGTTTTTTTTTTTTTTTTTTTTTTTTTTTTTTTTTTTTGACTCATTTACTGCCATTGCTTTTATGTTTAGTATAAGGGAGAGAAGCAGGCACTTGCTGATGCAATNGGTATTTAAAAGAAGGATAGATGAGGTACTTGAGGACATGGTTTAGTGGTGGGATGGCAAGGTTAGGTTAGTGGTTGGACTAGATGATCTTAAAGGTCTTTTCCAACCTAGATGATTCTATGATTCTATGATTCTATTCTATGATTCATTTAACTTACTGGCAAAGTCTAGGTTGAGATTAATTATGTCCTAAATATGCTCTTGATGACATCATCGAGCAATTCAAACCTCTAGTGTAGAGGAAAGCATCATTTTTATTGTTTTTTTACAGATGTCACCATCAGGACAGGTGGTGGTTTTGAAGTCACCACCAGTTTTAACACACCTAGGATGAGTTGTTCTGGCCTCTGTGCTGAAATGAATACAGTTTTGAAATGGTTTGCCTCCTGGTTGTGATGCACACATTGCATCTAGGGACAGCAGCATGCAAAACGCAACTGGAAACCATGTGAAAATGTACTTTCTGGAAGAATTTCCAATACTTTCTACCCAGATATTTCTAGACAGCCGGGAAATACCAGAGAGAATTACCTTTCTAGCAGGCTTTCAGTGGACTCCAGACAGAAACTAGAAGAACAAAGAATGGCAGCAAGCAGAGTCTGGTTGTTATGGATTTATGTCTCAAAGTTGATGGCTTGTTAAACTGATTTATTTTAAGATTGTCCATTGTTTTTTGTTGCACCTTGAGAATTCCCTTGGGTTTTTTGTACAACTCGTCTACTACGATCTGCTACATACATCACCTGCCCTGTAGAAATCAGCTAATAGGATAAAAATTATTAAGAAGAAACTGTTTAGAATGAAATCAGTCCTTTCTCTGAATCTTTATTTTAATGTGGAAATAAGAACTTTTTCTTTTTTTTTTTCTTTTTTTTTTATTTTTTTTTTTTGAGACCTTTAGCTTTCTGTCAAAGCTGGTTGAAAAATTAACAGGTGGAGAAATCTGTGGGGGACAGATAGATGACAGACTGAACGACTACGTAAATCTGATTTCCAGGGAAAAAAAAGGTTACGTAATAAAATGGTAAACTGAACTCATAAGTGGTTCCCTCATTGTATTTCCTGTACTGACTAGAGCAGAAGCAAATAGTAGAAAATCTTAAAGAAGATCTGAATTTGGGGACTGACTCTATCTTTAAAATAAAATTAATTTTTTGAGAACAAGTCTTGATTAGACAAACATTTCATAGGTTTTGAAGCACTTCCTTTAGTGCCAAGTATATCTAATTTGTCCATCATGTGCTCATCACTGGAAGAAATCTGAACAAGTTGTCCAAGCTATGAGGGAAGGGAGGATATTACAAAATCCTAATCATTGAGTCTTTAGTGAATATCCTAAAGCAAAGGAGTAATGGTCCCAGTGCAGAGCAGGCATTGTCCTGGCAGAAGATAGCAGTGTTTCGCTTACTCAGCAGGATTGCTGTTCTTGGAGGATTGGGGTGAGGGCATAAGATTGGCCATAGAAACCAAGAGTTTGCCATGCAGTGGGACCTGGACAAGCTTGAGAGGTGGGACCATGTCAACTGCATGAAGTTTGACACAGCCAAGTGCAAGTTCCTGCACATGGGTCAGGGCAATCCCAAGCACAACTCTAGGCTGGGTGGAGAATGGATGGAGAGCAGCCCTGAGGAGAAGGACTTGGGGGCATTGAGGGATGAGAAGCTCAACATGAGCCAGCAGTGTGCACTTGCAGCCCACAAAGCCAACTGTGTCCTGGGCTGCGTGTCCAGCAGCGTGACCAGCAGGTCGAGGGAGGGGATTCTGCCCCTCTGCTCCACTCTGGTGAGACCACCCTGCAGTGCTGCATCCAGCTCAGGGGTCTCCAGGACAAGAAAGACACGGAGCTGTTGGAGTGAGTCCAGAGGAGGCCACAGAGATGATCCAAGGGCTGGAGCACCTCTGCTATGGAGACAGGCTGAGAGAGTTGGGCTGGTTCAGCCTGGAGAAGAGAAGGCTGCGGGGAGACCTTAGAGCCCCTTCCAGTCCCTGCAGGGGCTCCAGGAAAGCTGGAGAGGGGCTGGTGCCAAGGGCAGGGAGGGACAGGCCAAGGGGAATGGCCTGAAGCTACAGGAGGGGAGATGGAGGTGAGATGTGAGGCAGCAATCCTTCCCTGGGAGGGTGCTGAGGCCCTGGCACAGGGTGCCCCGAGAAGCTGTGGCTGCTTCTGGCTCCCTGGCAGTGTTGAAGGCCAGGTTGGATGGGGCTTTGGGCAACCTGGGCTAGTGGAGGGTGTCCCTGCGCATGGCAGGGGGTTGGAACTAGATGATCTTTAAAGGTCCGTTCTAACCCAAACCAGTCTGGGATTCTCTGAATCTATGATACATACATTTAATTGCTGTGTCCCTGTGCATGATAAAATGGGAAAAGGCCTGATATGGGGTATGCTATCTGTCCAGGAAGACCAGTGAATGCTACTGTAGGTTGCTTCCTAGCAAGGATGGAAGATAACAAGCTAGGAGGCAACCTGGGAGAATGGCACAAGTAATATTGCAATGGAGAGAGACTTGAGACCTTTGGGTTGGAAGAATCACCTTTGGGAGACCTTAAAGGAAACGTAGTTTCTGCCCAATACTGACCATCCACAGGTGTTTCAAAATACTGGGGGCCAAATGTTTTAGCAGTGGAGGCAGACCCCTGCAGGAATTCGACCTCTCCGGCTGTTTGCCCTCTTTCCTGGGACCACAGTCTTCATCTCCAGCGATGGGAAATGTGCTGGGTGCTCAGCAAAATGATGTTTGGACAGATAGGATTACCTCGTTGCTGTTGATATGTGAAGTTCATACCTTGTGTGGAACATTTATCAACCCCTCTTCCCTCTTAGAGGAGGGGGAAGGGAACAGTAGGAGGGAAAAGAAAGTGGAAGGCAGGAGAGGGGGGACCCAGACAAGGGAGGAGGTTGTGTGGGGCGCGTCTTCCCAGCTTGAGTGATTTATTTTTCTTTTGGGAAACATTGAAACTTCCAAGTCAAAATTAATGGGACAAAAACACTTTCCAGGTGCTCAGAAGTGCAAAAGTACAATAAATCAAGGGGGTAGTCTAAAGGAGTAAACTTACAGCCAAGGGAGAGAAAAACAAGCAGAAGAGCAGACTTCAGAAGCTGTATCTCCTCTGATGTATCAGATGGTTTTCAAGCTCTTATGGTGCAGCAAGGACATGTTTTGTTCCTCCAGTCTGATGGTGGAGGAATCTGATGTAGGAGCTTGTTGTCTATGTCTGAAGCTCAGTGAGTAAGACATGACACATCTGGAGAGGGCCAGAGGGTCAGGAAGGACTGAGAGGAAAAACTGGCAAAGACAGATGACACATTTATTGGTTCTCTCCCCATTTCTACCTGGGGACCCCAGAGCTGCAGGCCAGATCCCTGCTGACATCCTGATATCCTTCACAATTACATTTACTCAGTTTTTCTTGAAGAGGGACAAAGTCAACCTGAGGATGGACGGCCCCAACATGAGATCTGGTTCTGACTTCCAGATTGTCCTCCTGATGGTGAGGAGTATGAGCAGCTGCATTAAGCTTAGGCTTTCTACCCTTAAGCAGGGAAGCATGGGCCCATCCTGCCTTACTGATGAACCTGTGTCAGGGCACACATGGCTTCATCTCATGTGTAACACTTTTGGCACCAGGAAAGCTCTTTGGAGCATGCTTGTGAGCTCACAGATGTTGTTTTCCCATGGCATCCAACACTGGACATGTGCTTGAATACACTGTTAATGTGTTGAGGGGTGGCTTGGCTGTCGGTTTGTGACCGGTGTCCTCTGCTGCAGGCTTCTGGGCTTTGTGGTTAGCCCACTTGCAGTTACTGGTCAGCAAAGGGACTCCTGGTCCAGGACGGTGACAACCTTTTTCATCTGTAGCATTCCCTTCACAAGAGCGTCCTCAGTGACCATCACCCTGACCTTGTTCTGACATCTCCATCAATGATTTTTTTTATTTTTTATTTTTTATTTTTTAACCAGAGAACACATTTCTCAAGTACAGCTGGGGTTTTCATTAGAAGACTTTGCAATGTCACATGGAAAATGGATCATCTGAAAATTTGGAAAATGAAAGCAGCTAAGGTGTGTTTTTGTGGCAACATTTCCCCATCTTTTCATAGATCTCCACCATTTCTTATTAATTTTTTCTTATTATTTATTTCTTATTTTTTATTTCCTATTATTTATTATTCTCATTATTTCTGTTGTGGTAACATCTAGCAACTTTGGGGCAGCTCTGGCCTGTGCTGTGCAAACATACAGGAGAAACTCAATCTCAACTTTCTTTTCTATTCATCTCTCAAGCTGTGCTGGGCTTGGCCCCAGCGAGTGTATTATCAATTAGTTGACTTGCTGACAGCTGTAGTGCACAATGAGTCAATTCCCTACTTAAGATGAGCCATTGGTCAATTAAACTAATAGTGAAAATCTCTGGGCATAAGAAAGGAAACATATATGAGCTAATGTTAAGTGTGTGAGGGCTAAGGGAAATAAAAGCCCTCTACAATTATAACAGGGGAAAACGAGAACCCAGGCTCATTAATAAACAAAGAGCAGGATGTAATTAATAAATGCCTCTAAACCCGCCAGAATATGGAATTCCTTTCTAAATATGTCATTAGCAAGAAAAATAAAGAGAAAAATCAGGCTGATAAGGACAGGCTTGGAAACTCTGAAAGTATACAAATCATAGGATCTGGCTGACATTTATCTTGCTTGTTAAACAGATTTAAGTAAAGAGTTAAGGAATCACTACAGAGTGGTGGAGATGTGGCCACAGGATAGAAAAGCACATGGTGGTAGTTTGTTTTTGTGTATGGCAGAATTTGTCCACTGTGCTGGTCGTGGTACCAACACAGCAGACGGAGATGGTCCCTGGCCAGAGGGGAGCACACCACTGGTTCTGGTCTGTGACATGATCCCAGGGTGAGTTTTGTAATGTGCAAGGAAAAAAAGAAAGATTTCTTGATCTTCCAACCTTTGGGGAAAAAAAAACAAAAAACAAACAAACAAAAAAAACCTCAAAACAAAAGCTCTTCTACAAAACAACCACATTGGTCAGATTTGTAGTGGGGAATAATGATACACAGAAAGGACGCTCATTATGGTTAGAACTACTTCTAACCATCAGTCGGTCAGTTGTTTCACAACTTTTTCTTGTCTTGGATCTCATGTTCGCACTCACTTATGATGCCCCTTTGCTGCATCACCCCAAAAGCTCTCCCTTTTATCTTCTTGAGATGTAACCTGGGTGGGGTGCGGAAGGACCCCACCAGCCCCAGATGTCAAAGCACATGAGTAACGCTGTCTCCTGAACTTCATTTGCTCATGTGCTTTGATGAATCCAAGCTCTGACCAAGAGAGAGGCATACGTCTGAGAAACCTGAAATGGACAGCAGATGCAAAACCTGGCGTCGTGGAACGCCTGATGCTGACTGAGGGATGACAGGCTTTGAAACGGAGGAGAGGCGGCTCACATCGGATGCGGCACAGATGGGGGAATTTGAGGAGAGCTGCTTGGGGAGGAAGAGACGTGATCAAAGCCATACTCGCTCAGGATGGATATCAGCGGGATGGGATGGTGTTTGTGAAGATCAGAGGAAAAGAGATTCCCGCACAAGGGTTTGGTGGTGCAGATGGGTTGGAAAGGGCAGGCTGCAGTGGCACCATGTGTAAGGCAAGGAGCCAGAGCCGAACATAATGTAGGGGGATGATCTGACCCTCCACTGGTTAACGTGTTCAAATCAAGCAGTTATTTTTCCCCTCAAAAGGCATGCTCTTGCTCAATCATGAATTATTAATCAGTGGCTTGGAGGTCTGCAGTAAGCTTACATGATCCTAGCAGTCAACCTCTGGACTGCAATTCTATGAATTTGCTGAACGTCAATGCTCTTCTTTAGTCCTCCCTGGATTTTTTTCCCCTGTTTTCCTCTGGGAGCAGAATCAGCCCCACAACTGTCTAGTCCAGCTTTTTCCCAGTACACAACACAAGTGACAATATTTTGGCAACCTATCTGGGATATTTTTTTTTGCAGTCTTGTTCTCTTTCTTTTCTGAACTTTAATATGCATTTCAAATCTTCACTGCAAAATGCAAAAAGTAAATAAAGAGACAACTTAGATGGGTAATATACAAACCTAACAGAAGATGGAGAAGAGAAACAGTAACAAATAAACCTAAATAAAGAGTCAAACTCTCAATAAATTATGTCCGACCACCAGACAACTATAGCAAAGCAGCCAAATTAGCTGCCATACCCTGATGCTGATAGTCTACATAAAATAGTAAAACAAATCTGGACTAAAGAAAGGCTCTCAGCAATGGCACAACAGTTTGCTTTCTAGCTGAGGCAAAAATAACATGTAATCATTTAATACAATTTCTTCAAATAAACTTCATTTTGAGATAATGGCTTCCAGATGGATGAAGGTTTATAAACACCTCTGCCACATGATACGTTCCCACTGGGTAACGGAGAGGGTAAGGGAGCGATTTAGTCACTGGGTTTATACCAGTAAATTAAATGTGCCCAGTGCTGATCTCCAGCACCGAGGCCAAACAGAAACAAAGGGCTTGGGTCCACATTGCTGTTCCTTCTTGCCTTACAAAACTAGGTGTCTGCTTCTGAACAGCCTGTTAGGAAGAGTCCATGGCTTGTGCTACCTCCTGAGCTGTGCCTGGGAGGTGTTCCTGAAGCAGTCTGGTGGTCCAGACCTTGCTGGTGCCAAGAGCATCCTAAAAATTAAGCCATTTGGATAAAGGAGCTGTCATGCCTGGGAGTAATCCCAGGTGCTGTTTGATTTACCCATATGGACACAGCCTAAGGGAAACGTTGCAGAAGACTCCACAACCCTTTCTGCATCAACCAATACCCTCCTTGAAACTATTTTGGAAGCTCATCTAAGGCTTCAGGGCTGGATTATCATGGCCAGCTTTGTAAACATGGAAGCCCACATAAAAGATCAAGTCACAAATGGTCATATTCAAGGCCAAAGCAAGAACCTGTTCAAGACGTCAATACAGTTCGTCAACTAATAGCTCAGCACCTTTTTGGATGAAATACTAGCCTTGAGCTCCTCGGAGCCAAAGCTGCTAGACAGGCTGTCAGTGTTACACATGTATTTGATTGCTTTGTTGGGTTGGGGCCCTGCAGAATCAGTGCGAAGAATGTGAAGGAAACAATGGCACTTCACGCTTAGCATGGAGAATTTTGAGTGTTATTAATTATTTTTCGTTTTGCTGGTTAGCATTAAGAGACAGAGGGCTGAAACAAATCCAGGCAGAAATCAGCCACAGTTATTAGTGTCTCAAATCTTTGTCTTGTAGGCTTCAGTCTGGTTAAAACAACAGAAAAAAAAAAAAAAAAAAGAAAAAAAAGAAAAGAAAAGAGAAAAAAAAAAGCTAGACATGTTTCAGATGAAGGCCCCCAAGGTATGTGGGATTTTAGATAAATGACCTGGGTTGGGTCCAGCACTAATTATTTCCCTTTAAATTCTCAGATTTTTTTTTTCCCCTGTTTACAGGAGATTGTTAGTCTCTTTTGCCTCAGTTTTATCCAAAGCGGGAGTTGTGGAAGAGATGTAGTCATGGCTTGAAGCCCCAAAGTTTCCCAGTTTCTCTGGGTTGCACGTTTCTGGGGCCCTTGGTGGTGAAGGGGTTCCAGGGGCTCTTTTGACCTGCTCCACATAAAAGCATGAACGCAGCACATTTCAAGGTGCTCAGGTAATCACTGAAAGAGGAGATAGGTTTTGGGATGGTATTTTTAACTTCATGAACAGATGTAAATGGTAGATCTTGACATGAAGGGCTATTGGTGGATTACATGTGATAAGATGGTGACAGCCAGTATGACTTCTCCCGATTCTGAGCCGTGGATGCTGACAGAAGATGGTGTCACTGCAGAGATTTGCTGAGAGAAGATCGGAAACTCATATTAATATATTTCATGTAAGTGGAAATCAAGGCAAAAGACAAGAATGGATAGGCTTTTGGTTAAAGGCCTCAAAGAGCCTAATGCCATGCAAGGTTATTGAATGCAACCTGACTTCATCCCATCTGAAATGGGGCTAGACATGAAGTTACACTGTCACCTTGCTTGGAATTATGGACACCACAAGCTTCACAGGAAGTTGATGAAAAGGGTACAGCTGCTGCAGTGGGTGCCATATTTCTAATTTAGTATCTTATCTCCAAACCTGAAGTTTGGTAGGCCTGGCAGCAAAAGAAAGGGGGAAGGTGGTGGCTTAGAGTCAGTGACATTTGCTTATTTCATGGCAAGGGGTGTCCGTCCAAAGGCAGCTGGAGGTTCCTGGATATCTGAAGAGAGACTCTGATGGAGATTTTCAATGGCTGAATCTCCTTGCTGCCCATTTTCAGGAGTAGCTCCAAAGGCTGCAGGTCTGGAGCACTTAACAAATACCTGCTGAGCTCTCCTCTTCTCAACTGAAGAGACAACAGAGGCTAAACCAGCTCATCTGGGGCAAGGTGGGAGCTGTGTTTCCAGGCTGGAGCATCACTGGTTCTCAGTCTGACCCCATGCTGAAATTCAGGACCATGCATGGATTGTTTCCAAGAAGCATTTAACTTTGACATAAGAACAGCTGTGGATCAGTCTCTGCTGCTGGTTAGACATCAACGTGTTTCTCATCAGTTCATACTCCATCTACATTTAACAACTATCTCATTAAATGTTAAACCCTGTGTTTTCATCTTCAATTCTTCATGAGAGTATCAGCTCCACCGCTGCCAAGCTGGATGCCAGGTCTTAGGCAGGTGGGAGAAGCCACAAGCGTATTGTGCTGCCTTTGAACTATATATCCCAGCAGCACCGTGGAAGTCTTGCTCAACCAGCTCTGCATGCCAAAATCTCCCTGAGCTTCCTCCTTTACCCTCCATTGACACGGCAGATGCTTTTGGACACCTTCCCAGTTTCATCAGGTCAGTTCTCAGAAGGCTGGAAATCTCTGTTTCCCCTATAGTCCCCCCAAAATATAAACAAATATCATCTGTGTTGGAGCTGAGCAGTGGAAGTGTGTATGTCCTGTTAGAGAGTCATGTTTACATTATTACTGGGAGCAGATTAGGTGGTTTCATCTTTTTACCATTTTTTTAGTTTTCTTGCATGTCCCATGGTTTTGCAACAGAGTAAATACTGAGACTCCTTTGCAAAGGAGAAGTGGCTTAGAGAGGCCTCAAACCTCCTCTACTCTCTCTGGATTTTGCAAGCCAAAGGTTATCTATCTTACACTCCAAATCTCTTCCATGACCAGGATTTCTCTACCATTCCTTGTCTCCAGCTAAGCTCTGCTAGATGTTTAGTCCCACTGTATGCTGGCATAACAAGGGTGAGTATTGAGGTTGATTACACTGCTGCTGCAAATGCACTGGATGAACTCTTTCCTATGTCTCTCACGCTGCTCCTCTCTGTAATTAGAGACTTCACTGTCCCTGCAGTAACAGCAAGCACGTGAAAACATTGCTTAATGAGCATACAACCAGCCCCATGTACTTACTAATCAAGCCAGCGTCCCAAGAGCTGGCAGAAGAACTGAATGCTCTTGCTGAGTCAGCATGTGGGCCATGAATATTACTTTCCATCAAACGCACACGTACTGCTGCCAAGTCGGGGCCAACTCTACAGCACCGCTGAAACCAGGCGAGTGTCTGGATTAAGGTTCGAGTTGGAGGGAAGAGTCCTGCAGAGCTTCTTCTTGCTTGTTTTGTTTTTCGCCAGTGAACCACTAAGCCACAGCAGTGATCTTTCCAGTTGGAAAAGGAGTCAACTGATATAGTTTGTGCAAGAACCTTTCAACCCAGGAACTGGTGCATCTCCTGCCTGCTGAGTCAAACTTATTACAGAACAGAGCCTGTTGTGCTGTTGCAGGGGTGGTGGAAAGAGGAGGGTTAAACTCTGCAGGACTGCCATGACCTTTGGAGAGCCTGGGAGCAGGGAACGGGTGGCTTTGCTTTGTTTTGTTTTCATTGGAGAAGGTAGGAGTTGATTTTGGTCTTGACACTCACCGTGCTACCGAAAGGGTCAGAAAGTCAACAGCCAAACTTCACTGGAGACCAGTGGGAGTGGAAAAAGCAGTGTCTCCTGAGACATAGACCAGTGTGTGAGATTCGCAGCCAGGTGGTGGAGCCCGGAGGGAGGGCGTCTGTGGCAGAAGAGGCATGGCCAGGTCATGCTCCGAGACTGACTTTTACGACTGTCAGCTAATCTCTCTCTCTTTGGGGAGCTCTAGCTCACATTACCGGTGGTAGGAGGTGAGAATGACCTGTAACTGGAGGCGGACAATGGCCCATACACTGGATCTCCTGACAGCTTGCTGAAGTCAGTCCCTCATCCCTTGAAAGGATGCACCTCCTTCTTTAGCCAAGTGCCTCTGTCCTCTTTTCAGAAGAGGGAAGCACACAAAGATGCTGTGTCTGTGGTGTTAGGAACTGCTCTGTGTTTCCCTCATAAATGCTTTTCATCAGAAAATTCTACTGTGCCCAAAACACTCCCTCCAACTCAACCATTTGTTGATGGAAATTTGCCTCTTTTAGTGAAGCTTCATGGTTTCTCAACTGTACAGAAGAATATACTCCCAAAACCAAAGACAGACAAATATCATCCCTAGACTAGGTGATCACCCCAAGTCTAGGGAGGGAACGGGGTAATCCTACTTTACCAGCTTCTAATGGGACCCTCATTTTCAGTTTCCCACAGTGCAGATGGTTGCCATTCCCACTAATCCGGGGTAGCTTTTCTCATTTTCTTTCAAATGGTGTTTCATAATGTGTAGGGAAATATTCAGTGGAGTAGGACGAATGGAAAATTTCAAGAATGATCAGATAAATTCTTCACAAAAAAAATATCACAGAGAAAGTTAACAAGGGGAAATTTAATATAAAAAAGTTTCATTTTGGGGTGAAATGTAATTTTCTAGCTAAAAGGTTTTAGTAGAAAGTGTTCGTATGCCTTTCCCTGCCTTTGTTGCTGGTGCTCCTGTATAAACCCACCAGCATCTATTCATGCAAAGCACCTTCTTGTTTCAGTGTTGTGCACATCCATCCTCAGGATCAGTGAGGATAGCACCTTTGAAGTCTGTTCCCCACAGTCTCTGCTGGTGGGAACTTTGCCTCTGTCCTTCAGGGGGACATAACACATGGGTGGGGGTAACCCAAAGATGGGTGTGCTAAACCATACGTGCCTGTTGCACCTTGGCATGAGGTGAGGGGAGTGTGTGAACATAGACCTCGGAGTATGACTCCCCTTGCCAGCAGTCCTTGGTGAGGCCGTGCCATCTCTTGAGCACAGACTGCTTTTAGGCAAGCCGTTGATCAGGTAGGGCTTTTAGCTGAGCTTTGGGGTACACCAGGGAGCAAGTTTTGTGCATGCTATCCCTCATATCCTTCTCATATGGGGAACAGGAGTGACTTACTGTGTCCAGCCACTATCATTTACCCCCAGGGGCCCTTGGGCATCATGTGGCTGATGTCCAGCAGTGAGTTGGCCATAAGGTCTTTGGAAGGTAAATGGTCCTTGGACCATGGATATGGTCTACACATTTGGTAGAGTTGATGAAGTAGGAAGGGTACTTCAGCCTGGGTACACCAGCATGACTACACCTGCTAGGCTGCATGAATGTGGTGGTAAAGGAGCAGATTGCAGTTCAACTTGTGCTTGGGCATGGGGTCTGTCAGGATCACAGGATGCAGCCCCTGCTTCTGTCCCAGCTTTGGCATTAGCTTTCTGTGTGACCCTGGACTACCCTGCTCAGCTTCTTTATCCCTCAGATTGGGACAATAATGATGGGCTACCTCACAAGTGGAGTTTACAAGTTCACCTCCAGACCCGTTGTCCCAGCAGAGTATTATGGAGTGGTTGAGGTCATTAAAGATCTGATGGAGTTGGGTTTGTGTTTTGCCTTTGCAAGAGTATGCGGGGCATTACCCCAGGCGTTCTGGCAAACCTTCCAGCTTCCTTTCTGCTGTCATGATGAAAGGGGACATGTCACCTCTAGAAAATGCATGTTAAGCAAGAAAGAGGAGACTTCTGGGAAAGGACTTCTTTTCTGCAAAATTAGTTTTGCTGAGTTTACAAGGTGTCGAAGGCTATTAATACTGCATGCTTTGGTACCATGAGAGTGTAAACAAAGTTTCAATATGCCTTTCTACAGAGCCATTTATCAGTCTCCATCTTTTTCCCTCTGGCTTTTTTCCACACACACACATCCCCCCCTCCCCAGCCCCCCCCTCATTCTTTTGCTTTGTCTCCTGGACTTATTCCCATTCTCTAGGTTGTCTTATTAATTTTCCTCTTTCTCAAAGAAAAAAACAGGCTTGTGGGCTGGAGACTTTACAACATTCTCTCATAGTCCTGGATTTAAAATGCCTAGCCGGGGGTCTATAACGTACTGACATGGAAAGATTAGACTTATTATTAAACTAATAATCTAGGAATTTTTATGAACTTCAGAGCTCGGCAATCTTTTCTAACCACACGGCACGGGTTGCTGAGGTATTAGCAGCCATCGGTGAAAAGCTACTGTGGCTGGACATGCCAGCTTTGTCAACACCTGGGAGCAGAGCTGCAAAGATGGATGAGCCGAGGAGGTGGGGGAGAGAAATGGGACAGCCCCAGGTGAGACCTGCCTGCTTCCTCTGAGGTTTGTACCTGGTACCTTAGTCAGGTTGTAGGCCCCCAAACTGAAAATTGTGGTATCAGAAAATATCTTGAATACAATGGGATTGCTAGGAGTTGGGGGTGCAAGTGTATACTTACCTTATTCTCTGCTTTGGCCATGGTTACATACCAAGTTAGATAGATCTTTGACCCAAAGCCAATGTGGCTATGCTTGTGTTCTTAAGTCATCTTTTTTTCATGATGAAGACTAAAATCCATGATTTTAGATATGACTGATGATTTGGAGTATTTGTCTTGAGGGCCGTATAAGCAATGACCTTTTAAGGGTGTTTACATTGGATTGGTTTAAGAATCTGTCTAACTTGGTATCTAGGAGTACCCACAGGGCTTTCCTGCAGCTGCAACACGTGAAGATGCCTTGTTGCTTACAAATATCTTTGCCAGGCACTTTAAAATTGACATGAAGTGTATTCAGCCGGCATTCAGAACCACTGCACTGCTCACTTTGCTACCCAGTAAAACGCAGTCCCCCAGCTTGGTGCTGCTCATTACATTCCCAGAGCATAATTTCAAATGGTGCATGAAACATTTTGCTCCTTGCTCTGGATACCTGGGCAGCTGAGTTGTTTGATGCTAGGCAGTCCCATGTTTCATTTGGGAGGTGGAGGTACCTTGGTGGTGATCTGTGCATGGTTTTGCAAAGATTTTTAATGTCTTTCGGAGTGAAAACTGCCAGTGGGAAGAAAGATACACAGTTATTTGAGTCGAAGCTTAAGGCAGGCAGTTGATCTATGATTTATATTGTGTGAGTTGCCATCACATGAAATGCTTTTTTCCACTGCAAGGCATTTTTGAGACTTCCACTCCTTGCATTTTTTGCCTGCCTGTCAATCTGCTTATCTTTCCATTTTATTTAATTAGAAACACTGGTTTTGGTGATGCCTCTCCTTGGAGACTGAACGCACCAGGCCAGTCTCCGTGTAGCTCAGGTGGTAGAAGTACATTGGCTGCACCAAAGTCACCTGGGGGGAAAACAAAGAGGAGGAAAAGCTTGCTATCTCCCTGTGATGGATTACTAACTCATCCCTAGGATATTCCAGAGAGAACAGACACACAGCCCATGCTGAGGATGAATTACTGGATCCTATTATAATGGGAGGAATTAAAAAAAAAAAAAAAAAGAACTTCTCCAGATAATCAGCACCAGCTGCCATTTGTGGGGTACCCCCATCCTCCAGGCAAGCTGCAGCTGTGATTCATGCCACGTCCCACGTTGTTGCCTGCCCTTAACATCTAAACAATATGACATGTTCTGCTTTAGTACATGCATATTTCTTCCTTACGTGTGAGTTTCCGGCTGCTCACCAAAGATGTAACTCATCCATGAGGAGGACGATGGACAAGGATGTAGTGGGGGGAAAATTTCCGGCGAGTCTCCGGATGGGAGACGTGGATCTTCTTTTCTGCATCAGCTCTGTGTCAGCGTAATTGGAAGCAACAAGGCAGCGCTGGAAAATGCTGTCATGGATCTTAAGCCTTTGTGGGAGTCACTCCTTGTAATATATGGAGTGCTTACAAGGAGCCGTCACAACTCCAGTGCATGGCTGACACGCTCAGTCTTTCACCTAAGCCAGCGAGGCAGGAAAAGAAGCTGCAAAGTTTCATTCATTCACAGGGAAGAAAGTCCAGGGTTTTTTGAAGGAGAAGAAGGCAGAAGGGGTAACAGATTCACAGTAGTTTCTAGCTGGGGAGGCCAAAATTCATCAGAGAGCCTGCATTTAATTTGTGAAGTTTCACGTGCTTGCTAAGTTAGCAGCTGAGGGAGTTTAGGAGGTCTTTCCTAGTCCCGTGTGCTTGAGACATTCCCCACCACTGGCACAAGGGAAACAGGAGTAGCCAACGGCGGGGCAGTCATGCCTCTGCAGGGGTGCAGCAGAAGCTCCTCAAGAAGTACAGCATACCCACGGGTCCTGCCACGAGCTGGTAAAAACACAGGCTGCCACTCCACACGCATCCTCACAGGCTGCCCCTGTTCCCCCTGCAACACCTTATGGACAGACACTAACCTTACCAGGTATTGGTGGGGTTTTCTTTCCCATTCCCTTTTCCTTCTTGGAAGTTTAGTCTCAGCTGATGTGTGTTTTTTCTATGTTTCTGCTACTAGCCATCAATCAGCCTGGACCCTGCTGCAGCCTGCTCCACACCCAGAAATCTTACACAGTTCCAGGCACATAGTCTTCACCTTTCAGGAGAAGATGAACCCATGAAATATGTGGTTTTTTTCTGCTGAGAAAATCCCACTTGCAAACCGGGGAGCCCTAACCCCAGCTCAGGGAGTCACACCGTTCCACCCAGTTACTGCCATAGAGGACCAGTGCCTGGCATCCTCTTGCCTGGCACTCAGGACCACCCAACACAAATGAGATGGTATGAGACAGAACTAATAAGTGCTTGCATTAATTGTTCTCAGTGAAATTTTTCTGCTGTAAATTTTTCTGAATGCTGTTTGGTCTCACCTCACCTTTAAACCTTATTTAGAGTTTAGGACTTGAATATTTCAATTGATGTATGCTTGTTCCTGTGTAGGGACAGCTGCTGCAGGGCAAAAGCCCTACACACCACCAGTTTGCTGCAGGTTTTTGGGCTGGAAGTTGCACTCTGTCCTCCTCCAAAATCATCTCTACTGTACCTCCCATGAGCACTGGGTGCCGGGCACGGCGGGAGGGAAGTTAAAATGAACCCACTCCAGGGGGATGAAAAGGACAGTCTCTCAAACAGTGCCGCATGCTCTGGCTGGGCTGTAATCCCATCCAGGAAAGCTTATGCTGTTCAAAACCTGACCCTTTGATCACTTCTGGAGAGGCAGTGGATCTGGGGCCTCTACTGATGACCTGCCGCCAGGGCCCAGCAGGGTGGATGGACAATGATGAATTGGTCTGAGGTAAGATGTCCTACTGCAAAACACATGTGTTACACATCTTCCCTCCCTCCTGCTCCTTGAAAGCCATTGCAGAAACTGATTTTCTTCTCTTCTTGGCTTGGAACCAGTGAAAAAAACCCCAACCACTTCAGGGGAGGGTGTGACTCTGCTGGTGTGCTGGAGCAATGCTCAGCAGAATCGGCCCCTGGATGGGCGTGCAGCAGGTGAGTCGTGCTTGGGAATGGCAGCGTCACTCCTCCTGTCCGGGACTAACTCTTGACCACTGCAAGCACAAGGGATTTCTTGCAGCTTTGCAACAAGGAAATATTTTCAGCTTTGCTCATTTACCTCCGTGCTACAGTAGCCCAATACTCTGACTCCAAGGGTTCATCTTGTAGACTGAGGTAGAGATGTGAGGAGAAGTCTATATCCAGGGGCTCTTGTGTAAAGGTGTTTCTGTCTGACTAGAGTGACGTTATTTTTTGCTGCAATCAAGCC
The DNA here is from genome assembly GCA_013400195.1 of Aramus guarauna. Lineage (NCBI taxonomy): Eukaryota > Metazoa > Chordata > Aves > Gruiformes > Aramidae > Aramus > Aramus guarauna. The sequence continues at coordinate 328,007 of VXBL01004900.1, read as the reverse complement.
TGTAAGGTATAAGCAAGGTCAGGATGTCACTGTGTTAAGCATTAGATGTGTGGGCTGAGACCTACCAGGCTTGTTATCTAGACAGATGTGATAGACAAAAGTGGGGAAAGGAAATACTACCATGGCAAAATGACACCCTGAGAAACTGGATTTCTTGAACAAAAGCTTCAAGATTCGAGTAGTCCAGGTATCTAGTGCCATCCCAGTGCCTCCCTCTGGTACTTGTTATCTTGAAACTATTTCTTTGTGTTAATGGGTTTCCATAATCCCGTGTGTTATTGCAGCTCGACATGATCTCTCACTGCAGAGCATGGAGGCTTTTGCTGTTGAGTCATGAAAATGAGCAATGGAGGTGGGAAACATTTAGAGAAGCTAAAGAAATGCTCTTTGGGGGATATCGAGAAGTGGACTGTGTCTGAGGCTAAGCAGGAGTCCAAAAGCAGTGGGAGAGTGCTATGGTCACGGAGAGCAGTGCAGAGTTTAGGAGGGAGTGCACAGGGGAAGGGCAATGAGGAGCTGGGCACCCCTTCCAAGCCCCAAAGGCTGTCAGCTCCCATGGAGAAGCAGGAGCAGCAGACCCCACACAGGCACCTTTCTGGCAAGAAAATGTTTCTATCACATGTTTGGCAACCATCGAGTGCCCAGGTTTGGGTTGGGGGATGAGTGGAGAGAAAGATACTGAGTGAGACCAGAAGATGCAGACAAAGCCCAGAGAGGCTCAAGTGTCCATGTGCACTTCGGAGACATGAATCTCACCTCAGAGCATGTGGTTATAACATAATTGGCATGCACACACTCACACATGAACACACACACACACATGCCACCTCCCATGGCAGATGTCTTCAGAAAAGTTGCTCTGAACTGATAGGTAACACAACTAATAATGGTGTTAGACAGTTATTCTCCACTAACTTCTACGCCGTCTTGTAAAACCTCTTCAGAGTAAGGGCTGTCACTTTATTATGTGCATATGCCTTGGCAAGAATGGTGGGATCTTCAGTCATGACTGGGACATTTACATCGTGATCACTGTTTCATGGGATTTGAACAAAAGTTCTTTGAAAAGGTAGGGATAAGTCTGAAGATCCCAGTCATTGATGTGGTTTGTGGATGGAAACCACCAATCCCAGCTCAAAATGGGGAGAAGGTCAGTGTCAGAAGAGCAATGTTTGTGGGTTTTTGGGGGTATTTTTAATCACCTAAAGGCTGCTAGAAAGCTGCACTAATACAAATAAGAAGGCAGACACCAGTTTTACTATAATGTGCTCAAAGCAAAGTTAAATAACATAAAATTCTATGCTGATATTCAGCTAAATGTAACCGTCAAAAGTGAGAAGCTCTGCATCTAAGGTTTTTGTGATCTCTTCCTTCTAGAATTCCTCCTTATGGTTTTGCTTCTTGAAATAACTCACACTAATTTATTTCTAACAAAGGACTGAGGACTGCTAAGAAGTTTACAGAGGTCTTACCAGTTGACCACTCTTTTCATGGAAATCTTGGGCTCTTGAGCTCAATGTATTTCTGAGAAAGATTGTATGACATGGTGCCTGAAAATAGCAAGGACTTGACCCAGTGTCTGTGTTTGTGCAAAGAAATGAAATGTGCCCAAGATTGTCCTGTGACTCTGAGGCCATCTGGCATCCACTCTAAAATCTGAGTAGCCTGCAAATCTAGGTAGTTTCATCCCAACTGCTTGTTGGGAACGGTTCTTGGCCTCTGTTAGATCCCAAACCATAGGTCAATGTGTTTATATGCCCAGAAATGTTCTTCAACACTCTTCATGAGCTGCTACAGAAATCACTGTTGAGTCCAGAAGCCTCTTAATGAATTATATCTTCTTTAATGTCCAGAGTAAGTTGAGCTCCTGCTGCTTATAGCACAAGGCAACACATGTGCTGTGTCTTGGTGCGCAGGGTGGTGTGTCAACTCAGCATGGAGCATCACTGGTAATATTTGTTAACCCAGCTTCATGCAGTGGGCACCATGGGAATGTCTTCAGTTTCAGTAAGAGCAAGAACAATACTTTCATCTGCTACAAACCAGGAGGAAGCATGAGCAAGCCAATGGCACCAGGAAAATGCTTGTGATGGAATGATGCAATGGCTTCACTTCCCTTCTCATTTCAGTCTGTTTTGAGAAAATCACCCACAGCACGTCCATTCTTTCTGACAAGTTAATGCAGGACCTGTTAAATGAATTCCATTTACACCAAATGGACCATAAGAGCAGGTAATTAGAAAACACTACCTCTCTCGGCTATAAGCTCAAGAAGAAGCACAAGTGCCTTACAGAGAAGTGCACACACAGCCCCTGTCCTTGCGTGAGAGGCAGAAATCTTTGATATGTTCACTGCATATTATTCATAGTAAGCCTGCTTGAATTACTGTGAACAAACCAAGATAGTTGCATCTCCATGCATTGAGTTGCAGTCAAACTGCATTTGACTAGACGAATCTCAGAGACTAGATTACCCTAGTGGTGGTGTTTTGTCCTAGTGTTGTTTTGTCCCAGGTTTGCATCTGGATCTTGTGGTTTCTCTTCTCATACCAGGACCTTGTGAATTTCCCATTCCCAGCACTTTGCAGGAACACTAGCCTTCATCCTCACATTGTCCCACTGCAATTGATGAGTTGCAGTGCAGACGTAACTAAGGGACAGGCTGTTAGCTCCTGCTAAAGAGAGATGCAGGCTAAAGCCTGCACTACCTAGGAGGTGATGGTGACCTTTTTCATGACATGCTCTTGTTTTCCGTTCTGGAGTCACTTTGTATGCCCAAGTGCAAGATGAGGTCTTGGAGGGAGCTGCCGGTAACTCTAACTGGGAAAATCATGCGGCAACTGGGCTGCAAGGCAAATACATTGCAGGAACGTGGCCTCTGCTGTGCTTCCCACTCCCTGCTGGCCTTTGAAGTGAAGAAGCAGTCTGGGAGCTGGAGGGAAGCCTGCTGCCCGGCAATGTTGGCTGACACCAAAAGGCTACCAAACTCTTGATAGGAGAGGAGCCGGGGGGGTGGTGGGGAAAGGGATTATATTCACTGTGAGGCAATATTCCATGGCTGCTCTGAAAGATGACAGCTACAAGAAGTCATTTATAATTTGTCGGAAATGTCTCCTTCTGACTACCCTTGCAGAGAGGAGGAATGGGAGCAGCTGTTGGCCTCAACCCATCTCATATATTATTATCTGTCTTCGGGACCTGGTTGTTTTTTCCAGATGAAGTGTAACGGGATTCCTTGAAGGTTTTCTAACTCAGTCTTTCATCAGAGAAGGAGACAAAGGCGATGGGCAAATGAGCTGGAATTCTGTCAAGGCAATTTGTAAGTGCCCAGAGAGATAGGACAAGGGATGAAATGATAGAGATAGGACAAGGGATGAAATGATAGATACAGGATGCTGCCTTGTGGGAGTCAAATTATGGCCACTCCAGGCTGAATGTTGAAGGTAGAAAGAGGGCACTGTGGGAGCATCTACTCTTGCCAGATGTGCCCACCAGGCATGCTGCAAGCCTTCAGGTCTTTAGAAATCCTCACCCAAGCTCTCTAGTAGGGGACACTTTGAGCAGGTTTGGTAGCCTACCCGGAGGGCAGCTCATATTTTTGCAAGCTAAACATATCTGGCATTGGTGAAGCTAAACCCACTGGGCCACTCAGATTCCCAGTGGATGTTGTTTAGATCCAGATCAACCATATGGGCTGACGGGCAGCGATATGGGCAGGAAGCACACAGGCCATGTTAAAGCTTGATCTTCACTTCATATGGAGGATGCAGCTGGCAAAGACAGTCTTCACAGGGCATCAGTTCATAAGTGAGAATAAATCTTCAAAGATCTGGAATCACGAAACCCACTGGAGCCAACACAGTCTCTCGAGAGGGTATAGGTGATAGCACTGTCACAGGCTGGCATGGTAGAGCAAGCATCTCTCACCCACCCCGAGGGGACAACCTGCATGTGTATACTTGCACTTCAGGGTGCCCCATTGTCACAAGACCTCAGGCCGTTAAGACTTCCCTGCCACTCTCAATCTGCTGAGCAGAGACCTAACAGCTCTTGTGCCACTGTTACTGTCCAGGAGTGAGACAGTGGAAGGACTGAATTTATCTGCCCCATGAGTGAATGTAACCCCCCCCGGAATGTATGGGAGCTCTTCACACAGCTGAAGTTAGCCAACAGCATGGACATCAAATATTCAGCAAGAGGGGATTATCCAGGGTTCCCCCTCAGCAGTCTTTGACTATATAAAAAGAGCTGTAAAGAGGAAGAGAATAAGCTCTTCTCAGTATCCTCAGGGAACAAGGCATGAAGTCATGGTCTTAAACGGAGCCCTGGGAGAGCTCTGTTAAACTTGAGAGGCTAGTTGCTAACAGTAAAGCCAGTTAAGCACTGGCGTAGATTGCCTGGGGAGCCTGTGATTCTTGAACCAATTGAGGTCTTTAAAAACAGATTAGACAAACATCTGTCAGGAATGGCTTTGGAACAGCTGATCCTGCCTTGAGGCAAAGAAAAGGCCTTGATGACCTCTCCTCATCCTTTCAGCCCTCTTNAGATAGGACAAGGGATGAAATGATAGATACAGGATGCTGCCTTGTGGGAGTCAAATTATGGCCACTCCAGGCTGAATGTTGAAGGTAGAAAGAGGGCACTGTGGGAGCCTCTACTCTTGCCAGATGTGCCCACCAGGCATGCTGCAAGCCTTCAGGTCTTTAGAAATCCTCACCCAAGCTCTCTAGTAGGGGACACTTTGAGCAGGTTTGGTAGCCTACCCGGAGGGCAGCTCATATTTTTGCAAGCTAAACATATCTGGCATTGGTGAAGCTAAACCCATTGGGCCACTCAGATTCCCAGTGGATGTTGTTTAGATCCAGATCAACCATATGGGCTGACGGGCAGCGATATGGGCAGGAAGCACACAGGCCATGTTAAAGCTTGATCTTCACTTCATATGGAGGATGCAGCTGGCAAAGACAGTCTTCACAGGGCATCAGTTCATAAGTGAGAATAAATCTTCAAAGATCTGGAATCACGAAACCCACTGGAGCCAACACAGTCTCTCGAGAGGGTATAGGTGATAGCACTGTCACAGGCTGGCATGGTAGAGCAAGCATCTCTCACCCACCCCGAGGGGACAACCTGCATGTGTATACTTGCACTTCAGGGTGCCCCATTGTCACAAGACCTCAGGCCGTTAAGACTTCCCTGCCACTCTCAATCTGCTGAGCAGAGACCTAACAGCTCTTGTGCCACTGTTACTGTCCAGGAGTGAGACAGTGGAAGGACTGAATTTATCTGCCCCATGAGTGAATGTAACCCCCCCCGGAATGTATGGGAGCTCTTCACACAGCTGAAGTTAGCCAACAGCATGGACATCAAATATTCAGCAAGAGGGGATTATCCAGGGTTCCCCCTCAGCAGTCTTTGACTATATAAAAAGAACTGTAAAGAGGAAGGGAATAAGCTCTTCTCAGTATCCTCAGGGAACAAGGCATGAAGTCATGGTCTTAAACGGAGCCCTGGGAGAGCTCTGTTAAACTTGAGAGGCTAGTTGCTAACAGTAAAGCCAGTTAAGCACTGGCGTAGATTGCCTGGGGAGCCTGTGATTCTTGAACCAATTGAGGTCTTTAAAAACAGATTAGACAAACATCTGTCAGGAATGGCTTTGGAACAGCTGATCCTGCCTTGAGGCAAAGAAAAGGCCTTGATGACCTCTCCTCATCCTTTCAGCCCTCTTTTTTTTTTTTTTTTATGATGTTGTGACTTAGCTTTCCTGCTAATCTGCACCATATTTCATGCTCAAGAAATATACCACTCTTGGGACTGGAGAGATGAGTCTCTCACAGCACAGGTGGGTAGCACAGGTATTCAGGAAAAACCTTCTGCCGAATTTTCATTACTAACATGCTCTTCACAACATTTTCCATGAGAAGCATTTTGATGTTTTAGCATTCTGGCACATTTTGATAAAGCCAGTTGCATAGTGCTGTGCTATTAGCATCCCTTTATAAAGACAGGATTACGACCAAAATTGTTCCACTTCTTTCATGCTTTATAAGACCGCATCCTCCTTAGTAGGAACAGTTAAAGATGTTCCCAAATGCTCCTCACTGAACAGTAGCTTGAGCTTAAAGATGCTACTGTCTGGTTTCAGTCACTGTTAGCTCAAATCACCTTTGTGATGTGAACCTGCATGAAGGCAGGCCGAGGTGCCAATATGAATTATAAGGCATATTTTCCACCATCACTGTTTTCACAAAGGAGCAGTCTTAAAAGATAATTGGTAACCTGAATGAAGGTTGAGGCCATGGTCTGCAAGGAACTGTAGCCTGAAAAAAAAGGAGAATCTCTAATACTGATAGACATGACAGGCAGGAGAGGGGAGAAAGAAAGTGTTATCAGCCTTATTTTACAAATGGGTCTCTTAGGCACAACAGATTTTCTTGTTACACGGACTTCTTTTGGAACCACAGTGGATCTCAGGAAGAGTTTGGGCAGGAACTAAGGGTAACATTAATGACATCTACTTTTCAGTCTGTAGAGGACAGTTTGCAGTCTGAACTACTCACAATAAACTCCCTTCATTGTCCGTGGAGACAAAGAGGCAGTTCCAGAGTGCAAGTCATCTGTTTTCATACACTTATGTTAGCAAACTGATGGTAGACTATTTTAGTCATCTACATGACAATGATACAGATAGTCTTGAAGTACCTATTTGTGACCATGGACCTCCATGGATCAGCTATGAATGTAGAGAGACTGTATATAGTGTTAATGCATAGATTACTTTTTCCTCTGGTTAGTATTATTTCCTCAGACTTAGGAACAGCTGAAACTGCTTATATTGCTTATGTAGGGGTGCCTGACATCTAAAATCTAAGGGTGAAAGAAGAGTGAAGATGAAATATGGAAAAATGGTAGTTATCAGTCATTTTACAGGTGTTAGGTGCCACAAATGGAGGATTTGTGGTTCCCCTGAACGTCAGGTACACAGTCTAGTAGAGGTGGTTCCCAGCTATATATTGAAGCAGAAGAAACNTGGTCACCATCCAGGGTGCAGGACAATTTGGTATGAAAGGGTGAGCAGGAGGTCTCTAACTCCAGACCACCCCACACCAGAGTCGTACTCCAGCAAGTTTGTTGTGTCTCTGCACACGATCAGTACCAGATGCCGCAATAATAGATACAAGAAGATCTGAAGTAGGCAATCATGAAAAAAAGAGACATCTGAAGAAAGTTACTGAACTACCCTGATATGGATTGTATTTTTTTTTTAAAAAGGAGACTGAAGCAAAGTAAAATGGAGCCAAAATTTGCAGGATCTTTGAGTACCCTGCCTGAGACATGGTGAAGGCATGGAGTTAATAATGTGGAGTTTAAAACGTTTTCAAGTTACCTCAGGATGGGCAGGCCAAAACCCTGAGGTACCCAAAATTGCTGTTCATTCTTACAAATTGTGGCCAATGCTTTTTAATCTGCAAGGTCTAGTTTTCTTTCTGCTTTCTCACACGTACTTATAATTCAACAAGTGGTGAAAAGCTAGCCATGGCCATCAGAGTATAAGCAGATCTCCAGTTTGGGAAAGAAACCAAATTTTTGGTGTAGTCAGTTTCTATCTACTAGGTAATTTTCTCTTTTTTTTCTTTTTTTTCTCTCTTTTTCTTTTTTCATTTTTTTCTTTTTTTTTTCTTTTTTTTTAATTGGATTGGGCCAATATGAAAGAAAACATTGGCAAACCCCTCACTGATATATGTCTCGGTGACAGAGATGGCAGCTCCCATTTCCTATGTTTACTGTTGCTTTTGATGTTACCTAATGAACATAGATCCTCTAAAAGATTCTCTTCAGGGGCTTTAAATCTGGAAGCCATTTCACAATGAAGCCATAAGACGCAACGGGGTGTGTTTTATGGGCCCCATTAATACGTGTCTTGGGGAGGGTACTGCAGTGTGGCCTCTGCCTTTACCCATCCATGCTGTGTATTAATGGTCTGATAAAAATCACTCCAGAGTGCTTTATTGCTATGATATCACTTAAAAAAAAAAAAAAAAAGAGGGGGAAGGGGACAGCAGTTTATTGTTCCAAGGGAAAGCCCAGCCAAGATTAGAAGACAAAAACAAATTACAACAAATAAACATCCCTCTGATCACTGCCCTAACACGCATAGGAAATACCGAGCCTGCCACTTTGGGGTGGCCACAACGCTTGGCAGCGTGAGCTATCTGCAAGGCAGCAGCAAGGCTGTCTCTGCTTGCACTGCAGGCAAAACTTGTCCCAAAAGTCATCAGCATCGAGGGTATGCTTGATGTCCCTGAGCATTTTGCCTTGCGTCTTCTCTGAGTGCTGCTTCTGTCTGACATGGACCGTGGCAGGACAGTGTTTTCAAGGGCTTTGAATTGATGGTTTTGGGACTAATTTGCCTCAGGTATTCAGGTGTCTCGGTTTCTGCCTCAGCAGGTGCTCAGGTCATGGGCACCACGCAGACCTGAGGTCTTTCTTAAGCTGTTTGTTGCCATGAACCAGAGGCCAACACCAGCTGAAGGACACATCGGCCAGCAGCAACCTGCGTGGGAAGATCAGGAGGTCATGCAATGTTTCTGAGAGCTGTCCTATGGACAAGGACAAGGTGGGTGAGGTGAGCAGTTCCAGCACTTGCTGGGTTACTGCACCACCCTCCTTTTGAGAGAGCCCAGCTCTCCAGGTGAAATCCATGTAGTGGTTCCAAATACACTGTGGACTCAGCTCGTGATGTGGGATAGCAAAGTGTCTCCGCAGCAAAAATAACAAGATCAGGCTGAGGCTGCTAAATTCAGAGATGTGAGGACTTGACTCTCCAGGGCTCTCCTGCTGGCATTGCTTTCAAACTCTGTGTTCCTCCAGAATATTATTTCCATGAAAAAAAAATCACAGTGGGAAGGGGGACAGAAGCTTTTCCAATCCAGAGGTTTATGGCTCTTAAGGTACATGGCTGCAGACTGTTACTCATCTCAGAGCTGAGGACATGAATGAGCTTTCTGTTTGGAAAGCTTTCAGAGACGTGCTGAAGCTGGTTCTTATACAGCCAGCAAAGGGAACCATCAGGGCAAAACATGCCTGAAAGGAGAAATTGAAAACAGCCTTGGAAGAAAATGTGTATACATGTGGCATGACATTTATTTATTATCCTGTGCTGCAGAGCTCTTGCCCAAGCAGAGTTGAAAGCTTAGTGAAAACGGTGGATTTTTCTAAGCTCTACCAGGATTTAGACCCTCCAGCGAATGTATAAACAAGAAACATTTTCAAAGTCTTCTCCTACTAATGGTTATTCATAACTATTTTAGGGACCTGCTGTTCCATCTGACTGACAGCACTGAAAAGAAAAAAGATCCCAAATGTGGTCTTTCTACTCCATGATTTGCCTAACAGCTGGACATAATGCATAAGCCCATTTTCAGCTCCTGCCACAGCTGGTTTGACATCTGTGTAATGGAGGAGAAGAAATGGGGATTGATTTGGTTTGGGAGATTAAAGGTAATTGCTTTTGCTTCCCATGGCTCTGAGAAAGAGGGTGACAGACCAGGTCTTGCTATAGAAGACAAACCCATTTCACTGTTTCTGTCAGCACAAATGAAATCTTTGGTAGCAAGGTAGAGCAAAAACACACTGATGCCTGACGTGAGAGAGGAATGGATGTAAGGAGGCACTGAATGCCAGGAGCTGGCATCCCTAGCCTTGGCTAAAATAATGTTGCTGGGAAAAATATCTTAATTTTCCTACACCTCCATCTCACCCCATCACATCTGGATGATCAGTCTTCATCGCCCTCGGATGAAGGCTGCCATTCCCAGGTCATTGGTATTGGCTAACCAGCAGTATGGCATCAGCGAGAGCTGATCTTGTCTTGGTGCAGTGGGATGGACCGGGCAAAACTTGTTTTCCTCCATTCCTAACTTCTGTGAATCAGTGGAAATACCTGGAGGTGGAAGATTTTCCCAACCTCAAGATTTGGCCTTTCAGGGCAGCGCTAAGACACTTTGAAAGGTTGTCATGGGTTTTCCGTTCACTCTCTGTCAACATTTCAGTTTTGCAGGCTGGAAGTCCAGCACGTTTCAAGTTGTTCAGGAGTTATTCAGCATCAAGAGCTGAATTTTTTAAATATGAGCTTGATTTCAAGAATGGGCTCAAGACAGCCCTCCAGAAATGCTGCGTGACGTACCATGGAATCTAACCAAGGTCCTAGGACCTATCTACTTGGCTGTATAGAATCAGAGCCTGAACACACAGGTTGCAGCAGTCTCATGGGAAAAACTTGTAACATTACAGTTCTCTACATGTTTTTGCTTTCCCCCTTTTTTCTGCTCCACTACACTCTTCTGTGGTTGATGCCTTCTGGTTGATTTCTGCAGCATATGTGAAGTCTGTGATATAGGAGATCCCTGTCTTTTCCTTCACCTGGCTCCCTACTTCTAGCAAGAAGAGCATGTAGCCACCTTGCTAGTGCTATATTTGCAGCTATCTCCAAAACTTTAGCTTTGACTGGGAAGTGAGAAGAATGATCCTCCTGTGATGTGGCCTGAGTGCCTACAAATTTGGGGCCATCCCCCTTAAAGTCCCCAAAGCCCCCTCTCTTCCACATCCTTTTCCCCATTCTCTCCCAGTTGTTGTCTCACCCACTGCTCCAAATGTTATCACCACAGAGAAGGACAAAGTTGCTTCTTCTAGTGATCTTGAACCATCTTTGGATCCAAAATTTACCCGCTGGCACTCATTGCCAGCTCTCAGTATGAATATGACAGCATGCCAAGCACATCTCAGGGTGAAAGCTCTGGAAAAACAAGGCAAGCATTTCTCAGCCTCTT
>VXBL01004900.1:211100-302396 GCA_013400195.1 Aramus guarauna | reverse complement strand
CCCCCCCCCCCCCCAGGTTTATTTTTCATTCCTTGACAGAAAAAACTTTGAAGTAGAAAGAGCCTTAAATTTTTCAGCAGTTTTCTCCCAGATAAACCAGAACTGTACAATCCTGGGCCTCTGTGCTTAAGAAGGGATGACTGAGATGACTTACTAGAGGTTGAGCTTGTTTCCTTATAGGCAACTGAGACAAGCAAGCAATTCTTTGATGAAATTCCTCTTCTCCTGAAGCAGAAGTCTAAAATAGGCCAGACAATTAATGTACTGACTGCTCTCCATAGAAGCTCATACCAGAGTAGGCTTTAAGAGCTAATCAATGACCAGCCCTCAGAGTGTCTTCTTCTCTCCATTGTCCCTAGCAATAGCCCTAAGCGACTATTTCTGCAGTAAGTAGCTGAAGTTGGGTGGGATGAACCCAAATCTCCGTGTCCATGAGTGTTAGAACAGGGATTGTTTTGTAATAACCATGCAGAAAGGTGGCCAGAAGAGAGACAAAATAAGCTGCTCTGTCAATCTGCAGTACATGTCAGTTTTCTTGGCAGGGGATCCACTACATGTAAATAACTTGGCTGCTGCCACATCATCTCCACATCCTGCTGATCTCCTAACCAAGTTCTTTCCCTCCTCCATGTCAGTCTTGGTGGATCCCTGTGAAAACAACCGGGAACGTACAGAAATGCAGTGGCATAGCTGGTGCCTTCTTCCTAGTACCAGTGCTCTTTGAAAATCTTCTGGAAGCTATTCCTGAACTGAAGTTGCAATGATTGTACTGGGAGACACTCATGATCTCTGACAAGGGTGAAGACACAGAAGAATGGTAGGAAAAAAAGGAAGGGCACTAAGACTGAGGAGTCAAAAGTAACAGGAAGAGAGAGGTAATAGCAAACAAATCCTCTCTATCTAGAAGGTATTTTTACTCTGGAGTCCTGGAACAGATTGATCAAAGTGCAGCCAGTGGATCTGAATTGATGAAAGATCTGTCCCACAGTTTCAGTGGCAGAAAAGGACTTTCTGCTACAGGAAAGGGAGGTCAAGTGCTATCTGAGCTGCCATGGAGTGATTTTGGTAGTGTCACTTGAATGCAGGCTGGTTCTGAATATGCCTTTAGCTGATGTTGTCCTCAGTCACCACCCGTCAGACTATCATCTTTATAGGATACTCAACATCACTCTAGCAAATATTCCATGGTTAACCTTGGGCGAACAATACCTGACTGCAGTTAGCAGGTGAAAACGCAGTCCTGGAGCACCTGGTTTGTCTCTGTGCAGTGCCAGTGCTGGTGCACAGCACGTTTGCTTCAGTGGGATCTGTTGGGCTCAGCAGGCCACCTGTGCTGAGCATGCTAAATGCCTGCACACTTTCCAGTTGTAAAATCTCACCTTGAGAGCCTTTCCCAGTCTTTACGATGCACAAAGTTTGGCATGTTCAATTTTGGGGGGGGCTGCCTAGGAATAAATGTGTTTCATTGCTGTCCTTGATCAGGTCTGGGACTGAAAACCTCAGGAGTCAGTGCAAATGCTTCTTTTCACTTCAGCTTCAGGCCAGGCATTTAATGGACAAGTGTCTGGCTCAGAGGAAACACAGATGCACCAGCTCGCACATGGGTTTTGGCTTGCAGATGCAAAGTGGGCTGGATAGGGGTTGCCAAGTGTGAGCCAGAAAATTGCCCAGTGAAGAGCCCAGTTAAAGTGGAAACAAATCCTAATTAATAAGTCCTGCTGGATATATCGTCTTGGATTTGGGTATATGTTCCTAAAGCCATGTAGCTTCTAGGTAGCTAGAAGCAGCAGATGGGTCTAAGCTTGTCTCCTTGCATGAGACTGTGTAAGCTAAAGGGTCCTGAGCAGAAGTGCTGGTGCCCCCCACCAGCTGTACATGACCTGCACCACAGTTCATGGAAGGTGTGTATGTATCAGAGACCTAGATCAGGATGAAATATATGCTCACATTAAACAGCCTTTCATGGTCGTTCCCTTACTTGCTATTTCACCACCAAGAGAAGATAAGACATTTTACTGCAACAGGATGAACAGCACTGGGAGAGATGTACCAGTCCTCCATAGCTAACCGGTGGCTTATCAGCCCCTCGTTTTCTGAATATCAACCAAGTTTGAAAGAGCTGGATGTCATCCACATTCCCACTCATTCTCTGGACATGTTTGAAGCTAGACTTCCTCGCTTAATTTCCGTGAGCCAAATTGTTTGCACTGAACTGGCAAAAGATGAATCCCAGAGCTCATACTTTGTTTTGACATCTGCGTCAGCAGCGTGGTGGTGTTTTGGTTTAGAGCTGTGCGTCTGTGGATTTCACTCTGCCTGTGTCTTCTCATTGTACTTCCATTTGGTTTTTCCAGGGCACTGGGGCTACGTTAAAAGACCCAGAACTTTGTGGTCCAGGCTGCCAACACTTACACCATGTCATTACTGGGCTGGTGATAGTCCATGCTCAGTAGAGGACACTGAATCCCCAACATGCATGCATGCAAAGCAGAATCTGCCTGTTGCCTGTGCATGGCCTGATTTGCTTGAAAGATGCAGCAGCTTTCTGCTGGAGTCATCTGCAACATGACTTTTCCTTGACTCAACAGGGCTCCCACACTTGCTGTGAGATATAGAATCATAGAATAGAATAGTTTGGGTTGGAAGAGCCATTTAAAGGTCATCTGTTCCAACTCTCCTGCAATGAGCAGGGACATCTTCAACTAGATCAGGTCACTCAGAGCCCCATCCAACCTGACCTTGCATGTTTCCAGGAAAGGGGCAAAATTCCAGGGATGAGTTTCCAAAGCAGATGTCAACAGGGTCTGATGCTGTCAAGGTTTATCAAAACTACAGCAGGTTGATTAACCTCTATCAGAGCCCTCTGCAGCTGCTGCAAGAGAGGGGTGAAGAAACAAATTTGCAGGTAATGCTCCAAAATCAAAGCTCTGGCATAAAACTGGGTGCCTGACTTCCTCACAAACTGACTTACAAGACAAAATTAATCTCACCTAACATAGGCATCCATACAAAAAAGGCCTCCATGCAAGCTAGTCACCCCAGGCTCCCTTTATAGTCAGTGAAGAGAAACAGAGCATGGTTCTGACCTAATAGAAATGTCTACATGAGGCTGAGATGAATTGCACCTCAGAAGTGCCTGTTTTCCTCTCTTGACTCTAACGTCTGGGGAGCACAGGGTATGCAGCTCAGATGGAGATGTCTGCAGGCGCGGGGCTGGAAAGCCAAGTAAGATGGATTTCACCGCGATGAATTCCCCCGGAGTGACAGTGAAGGCGCTTGCCGGCGAAGCATGCCAGATCTTAGCTCTAATATTTTAGGAGTTAAGTGCATTCTTTGCACTGAAAGGAAAAAAGACTGAGCAGAGAGAGGGCAGCACACGTAAAACCAAAATCACTGTACTCACAGGCAAAGGGAAGGCAAATACTGTCCTAGAGCTGAAAACCAGAAAGTATTTTGTGTTAACCCACCCTGACCTTCCCAGGGACACTGGCTGGAGAAACATCACTTCCCCAGCTCAGGGTATATAAAACCTTGGCCAGACAATGAATCGGAGGAAGGAGATGCCTTAATGAAATGATCATGCAGTGTCTTGTGATAACTCACTAACACGGTATATTGCCAATTGCATTTTAGAAGAATAAAACTCTTCCCATTTGCAGCTCCCCCTGGACATTTTTAATCAGCTAATTTCTCCCAGGGCTACCCAGGGAGGCCAGAGTTCAGGCAGGATTCCCATTAGAAATAGGAAAGACCTGTCTGATCACTGAGTTTATCCAGCTGTGTAGTTTGCAGTGAATAATGACCACTGGGGCTTTAGTAAATTGTGGGGGCAGTGGGGCAAGGGAGGGAAGTGACGACTATGAATCTTCACAGGCTTGCTGGCTACGGAGACTTCTTATGGTATTTCTTAGTGATGTGGCTTCTTTATGTATGTTTATGTGCCTATTTACACGATTATGGCATCTTTCTGCTAGATTCCTGCGATATGCTTTTTCCTTTATCTAGCAAAACCATAGACAGAGCTGGTTTGAGGGGAAAAGATACTCTTTGGGACCAGGGAAGGTGCAACCATTTTTTTTATGATAATTGCACTGTATCTGGGAGTAAATCAGATTCGTTTCTCCTTTGCATCAATTATGTGAGCTCTTGACGAATCATCCCAACCAAGGTCCTCTGGAAGAGTCTATCTTCCCAGCAACTCCAGGAAAAACCTCGAGCAGCTCCCTGCCTACCTTGAACAACCCAGCAGAGCAGGATGAATCCCATACAAGAAGTTTTGATTCCTGTGAGAGGTGTCTCACTTTGGGGGCTGCCCTGTGAACTTGTGTTTAAAGGTCTGCATGGTATAACCATCACCTGATCCTTTCTCTGTGTTGTCCTGCAAAACAAGAAGAACAGAGTTCTTCATATCCTGGAAGATCTGAAGGCCACATTTCAATGAACACGGTGAGCTGTCACAAGCTGTCACCGCCGTGGGGAAAAGGTACCTCACCACCTCCTGCCCCACAACAAACAATTCTGGGTGTTGCATCTGGTCAGGCAACCAAACTGAATGTAAAAGAAAACTTCTCTTCCTGAGCTATTTTTCAGGAATATCAATGCCTGCAATGACACAAATGGTTATGGTGGCCCCAGGGAACTGGTGTGGAGGGGATGGGGTAAAGCATCCATGGCAGGAAAGGCAGAAGACTGGTGCTCTTCAGGGCAGTGCTGGCATAATGTGTTCAGTGAACGGCTGATGTGTTTCTCCACTATCTCAAGTCCCTAGGAAAACCTGGCATATATAATATTGCTATTAATTTTTTTAGGTATATCAGTGGTTCTTTCTTCACTGTTTGCAATTTCAGAGCTTATGTTTGTGGCCCCAGTAAGTTAGCCTATGAGAAACTGTAGAAAACAATGTGGAAATTGAATATAAATGAAAGTGAAGGCAACTGGAAACCGGCCAGCATAAAACTGGTGGTGATCGGGCTGCATTCCCCTTGTGAGATGAAAAATGCAAAACAAGCATTGCAAGTGACACAGGGAATATTCCCCTTTAAACCTTTTTTTTTTTCCTGTGCTATAGTTGATAGTCTAGAAGGTATCTATTTTAAAAACATTTTTGTCATGAGATTGTCCCTTTGAAAAGTTTCAAAACTTGGGTAAATTAAAGTCTCAAAACTGCTAAGGAAAGAGCACTCCAGATGCAAAAAGGAGCTGGCAAGGCTGAGTACAGAAACAACAGTCAGTCGTCTCAGAACTAATGCATCTGGTATAGATGGGAACAGGATCTTAAAATCAAATAATAGGCTTATGTCACTTCTCTTGCCATGTTGTAATTAAAGAATGAAGTATGCTGTGAAGAAAGGGGGGTCGTTTTGTCCCTTCTAATAGTCTGTGAGTGCTCATGGCTGGTTCTCACGTGTCACGTTTCTGTATTGCAGGACACAGCTAAGGCTGCTGAGTCTAAATCAGTGGTCCTGGCTGGTTGCTTGAGGTTAATCCCCTGCCATCCTTTGGCCCTCCTGGTACTTGTGTGGTCTGTTCACGTATTTTTTAAAAGAAAAATAATGTGACATCAGCCGGACAGACCCTCAGCTAACATCAAGGACCCTGTCTCTGCCAACGTTGCTTTGCTCTTCTTCCAGCTAAGCTACTTATAAGGGTCAACATTGATTTAGTTGTTACCTTTTTGAACTTTTTTTTTTCAGTAGACTTCCAGACCAAATTAAATAATTTGTGTCTATTAATTACATTCCAAAGGATTTTTGTTTGTTTGTTAGTTTGTTTGCTTGTTTGCTAGTTTGTTTTCTTGTTTGCTTGCTAGTCTTTTCGTCCAAAAGAAAACATGAAAAGAACAGAAGGAGATGTAAAAGCAAGAAATTCTATTGGACTTGAACAGGGCTGGAAAAGTGGCTGATATTTCAAGCAAATATAGAAAAAAAAAATCACCCTTGAAGACCAAGCCCAGCTGCCAGAGAATTTATTGGATTTCCCCTTCCAAACAAAAGGATTGACTTCAACGACATTCCTCCAGCCCTGATTTGTGTCAGCAAAGTTACATGTGAAGTGCATTTGACAGAGGATCTTTTGATGGGAAACCTCCCCCCTCCACACATCTCTCCTGCATTACAGCCTGAGAAAGGAGAGACATAAAAAAACGCCAGGATGGATTCTCCAAGAGCAGCTTAATGTGGCTCTGAAGGAAAGGCTCAGCTATGGGAGACCAAGTGTACAGTGACACTGCACCTTTAATGACAAAAACACACACACAAAAAAGAGAAGAAATTTGGACAAGCAGGAGGATTTTTCCAGGGAGTTTTTCAGTTTTCACCAACCAGCCTCCTCTGCATGTTTTAATCCGTGGGAGACAAGTTTGCCTCTGGTAGAAGCAGGCTCAGAGCCATACATATCCAGGCTGAACCTCGTTCCTTCTGTCATTTGTTCTTGCCGTTTGGAGCAAGAGGAAATCATCAGTAAAGCAATTGCAAAAATGGCAAGTCATCACTGATTTTGGAAAGTGCAGAGGTCTGGTAGAGGAAGGTGAAGTTTTGAGCACAAGCCTTGCCCAGGTAGTGTCAGCAGCAGATACCCTCCTGGCACCAGCCTCTTGCTGTGTCTCTTCAATCGATGTCTCTGGCCATCATGCCCATTGCAGCAACCCTGTTAGATGAAAATGCCCCTTTGGCAGACACTGAATTTGCAGATAGGACGAAGGAAAGTCCAAAGTCAAATGGGATGTCATCAGCATTCAGGAAATTAACCAGTGGTTAATACTGACATAAGGTGATGTACCCTTCTCCCCACACAGGGGTATCTTGGGCCTCAGTTTCCCTGCATGAACCTCTGGCTGGAAACATCTCCTTCCTTTCCCTCTAAATTATTATTGACTAATAACTTCCTGAGGAGATGAAGATTTTCAACCCAGGCCTTTAACCCTGGTCTCTATCATCACCCTACATAAGCAAGCTGCTTATGCCCATGGGCTCTGAGACATCCTTTACTCTGCACATAGTATCAACCTTTCCTGTCTGCATCTTGAACTGGTCCAGAAGGCTACCTTTCTGAAGTACAGGACTAGTCCTAGTGAACCTCCTCTTCTTCACCATGCCATTATTCCCCAAAGTTGTATGGGTAGGGTGCGCCATGGAAGAGTACACGGACTTTAGCCAGAGGAACTCCAGACGTCCCAAAGATGTCCCAGATCCCAAAGATCTCACCAAATCACTGGTTGGGGAGAGCAAAGAGATTTCCCTCCCTCTTTATGTAAGAAGGGCCATCTCAGGTTTGTACTGGAGAATGGTACCACAGCTTCTGAAATCAGGTCTGGCTTGAAAGCACATGGGCAAAGCACAAGTTTTGAGATGACTGGAGACACTGTAGACCCAGGTGATGGGTTGTCAGCTGACAAACTTCATCTAGGAAACTCCTAGCATCTCAGCAGCTACTACCAAGGCACCAGAGCCCAGGAACTTAGCTGGGCAAGATAAGAAGATGGTCAGGTGGGTTACCTTCGCGATGGTATACCTGGTGTACTTCATTAAGTGCTATCCTGATGCCTGCTTTGGTCTGCACAAAAACTTGATTGCATGAATGACCCCTGCAGAAATTGAGGTGTAAAGTCTTCTGGGGGTTTGCTGCATCAAAATAAAACCTGCAGCAATGTCAGATGTTTATGAGGTGATATCTATACCTGGGAGACATGAAGAGAGGAAGAAAGCCAAAGTTCAAGTGCACAAGTAAGTAGCCTTAAAAAACTTGACAAATTCACCTTAAAGACATTAAGTCACTGTTATAACACCCCAAATTTCCCCTACATTTGCTACACGAGTTTCTAAAGTTCTACACTACTGTCCTTCAGACACTTGTTTATCTTTTTCATGGTGGTTGTGTTAGTGATAGGAGTGGTGGTGTTGCCACAGTGGTATAAGGAGATGAGAAAATGCAGTAGCCAAACTGCTGGAGGATCACTGCAGGCAACGTGCAGGCAAGGGGGAAGGTGAGGATGGAAAAAAGTATTTTGTGTCTGAAGTTAGGTAACTGGCTTCCATCTAAGAGAAAACAGGGACAAGACATGGTTATGGATCTACAGGGAAAAGGAAGGAAAGGAGAAGAACACTGGAGTATCACCAACAAATAAAAGCTACTGGTTGTGAGATGAGATAATATCGTCTGGGGGAATTTGGTTATGATCAGCATCTGCTTTGTATTCAGTTTTGCTTTCACCAGTGTCTTCACTGGAGATGGTTAGAAATGTTGTCTTTTCCAGCCATAAATGTGTGTGTGGGAGTCAGTGCTCCAGTCTGATGGGTGTCAGCCAGGTGGGTGAGGCCAGATGCAAGGCTCAGATTTACAAGCGGTTCTTGTTGCCTTGCAAAAGGCAGACAGATGGGAGGGAGGTCCTTTGGCTGGGGAATAGATGCGGGATGCTCTGATCTGTACATCATCACGCTGGGGGTCAGGAACTCCTGCTAGCTCTGAAAGTTCCCTGTTCAGCCATGGATGTGTCAGTGAAGCAAAAATGTTCAAAGCTGGCAGCTTAAGATGTAGACCCCCACAATGACATGAGCTTCAAAGGAGCTGAGTAACCAGCAGGTTTCATTTGTTTTGGCATCTCTGTAATGAAATACCTGAGAGCATTTCCAATAATTAGTTTTCTTTACCTATTCTGCCTCAGTTTCCTCCATAGTAAAAGAAGGTTATGCTTGCCTCTCCCATGGGATCACAGTGAGGACCTGCATGTGAGATCTTAAGAAAGGGGCAAGTCACATTTTTGGCTTGGATTTATGGACAAAAAGGGAAACTTCTAGCTCAGGCATTGATGAGTCAAAGCTCATGACTGCAAAGAGAAGCAGCCCTGTCTTGACTAATACAAGTCATGGTGAGAAAAAGCTCCCTTAGGGGTGTCCCAAGTGGCATAGTGGCAATGAAGAAGGAGTTTGATAGAATGATAGAATCGTAGAATCATAGAATCACAGACTGGTTTGGGTTTAAGGTCCCTTAAAGCCCATCTAGTTCCAACCCCCTGCCATGGGCAGGGACACCCTCCACTAGTCCAGGTTGCTCAAAGCCCCATCCAGCCTGGCCTTCAACACTGCCAGGGAGGGGGCATTACTGCAGCACCAATTTGTGGCCTAAAACCCGTGACTTGAGTTACCACACTTCATTTTGCATCTGGGACACGTGAAAATCAACATGGACACTTCACAAAGATGAAAGGTAACTTGGTTTGCTGCAGTACAGTTTGCCTGATGTTCTGCCGAGGGATCCACCAAAGCAGAGAGGCTCCCTCAAACATACGGTGATTTTCTCTTGGGTGGGCAGAAAACAGTGATCTCCAGACCTCAAAACAAAAAAGTTTTGAGGTAGATCAGGTCTAAAGCTGGGTCAAAAATGAAATTACTATGCCATACCTCTTTAAAAGCCACACCAAACTCTTGGGTATGGACATATTTGGGTTTTGGAAGTGTTTAACAATTTCTAAGGCTAACCTATGGCTTTTGCTTTAATTAGAGGCTTTTCCAAGAGCTGAAGAAGCAGCACTTTGGCTGTCTGTCAGCCTGCAAAGCCCTGTGTTTCATCTGCCTTTGACTGGAGGAATAAAATGAAGGCATAGGAAGACAGTAGCTGTGCTACATCCAGTGGGGCTACTGAGCCCCAGCCAGCCTGACAAAATGCTGTGGAGGTTTCTCCATTGATCATGTCTGGCTTTTCTTGCCAAGCAATGGAGAAGAATGATTTTTCTCTCTGACTTTTGCCTCTCCAGAAAGTCATTTGCAAACAGCTCAGTGGGCAAAATGCCACAAGTAATCACTCAAGCCCCAGAATAAACCACCAGGTTAGGGACTAGTGAGAAATCCCATTGCAGATGAATGGCTGAGGAACAATCCAATTAACCAAAGTCCCTTCTTAAGTTTAAAGACTGAGCTGTTTGGTGATGGGTTAGGTTAAAGTCTTCCTCTGCCTGCTGGTAGCTCTTGGTACCTTTATGGGATGATATTTGATGGGAGGATGAAAAGTGACGCCTACAAAAATGAGTCCACTGGTATGTGCAACAGAAGTCTTAACTGACAGAGATGTCCCCTGAGCAGAACTGTCTTACGACCATGCAAGAACGCAGGCCATCAGAGTGAAAATAGTCACTGCTTCTGGTTCACTCTGTCTCAACAACGAATCAGCCCCCCACAACTTCCCCTTGGCACAAAGGAGCACTGTGCTATTCACTGTGCTCTTCCCTTGTTGGAAAACCTGGTTGTATAAGGTGGGAAAGAGGCTACACCAGGTCCCCTTTGGTCTCCTGATGTGTGACATGGAGAGCTGAGTTGAAAGGCTGATGGCTATGTCTCTCCCCTTTTCTTCTTGGGGACAAGTTCCCTTTGCTTTGTGTTCCTATATCCTAAAATTAATCGATAACTCCATGTCAAGCATTGAGACAGCCATGTCTCAGGTGGTAGGTGGGGAGACATGGTGGGGCATGTCTTCTTCACCACAACTGGGGGATTACAGTATCTCTGGATAGGGATCCTCCAGGCAGCACATCAGCGTCACTGTTCTTCATTCAGCCTAGGTCTGTGGTGGTCTATACAAGAAGTGGATACCTCTAGGCTCAGCTTTTCTGTGATTTCAACCTCAATCAGACAGCAGAGTGTCGAGTGTTTGGGTACCTTTTGGGGGAAGGGAGGACAAGGTCCTGTCTGAATGTCTGCTGTTACTTTCACCGCCCAAAGAAAGCTCTGGGTTATGGTAAGGAGAAGGCCAAGTCTCGCTTAAATCACAAGAGGGAGAATTTGGCAGCCTCTTCCCTTAGTGCTCTCCCAGATGTTTGTCATCATCACAGAGACACCGTCCTGGTTTGGCAGCTCCTGCCCGGGGAAATCCCCGTGGGGCTGGGAAAAGTGGGGCTGAAGGATGTGAAGTAGTACAGGGTAAAGCTCAAAAAGTGTTACAAGTCAGAAAAGCACTGAAATCTCCTGCATATTTATTTGAACCTTCCTGCTCTGAGCAATGAATATGAGGCTCCTGGAGTCCACCAGCTGCACAGCTCACCTGGACTGGATTTTTGGAAGCTTTTGGGTAAATGGACAAAGGAACAAGAACAGCCTTGGCTTGTCCAAACCAGGAGACTCTCCCCAGCCTGGCACACTACTCACCCTGCTGCCAAGCAGTTCCAGAGAGCATGGGGTGGGACAGAGGTTACCACATCCTTCTGGGTGAGACTCGATGTGTTCGGTCCTGTCAAAAAGGGAGCAGGAGCTGCTCCCAGGATGGGTGCAAGCAGGTCCCACCTTGGGACCTTGTAGATCGTATAGGAACACCTGGATGTCCAACAAGGAGATGCTCAGCAGATGACAGAGCGGGCTGGGAGCTGTATTAGAAACCTGAGGTCACCACCAGTGAGAAGCACACATGCCATTCTCCCAATGTGTCGGAAAAGAACATAGCCATGGAGGAAGGGAGATGGGAGTGAATGCCAGATTTACACCCTGACTGTGATCTGGGAGGTGCAGAGGTGCTTGGTGAGGGCTGCTTTGGACATAGACCTGACTTATCGCTGTTGTGGGAAGGGACTGGGAATATCCTGTTCAAAGACTGCACTTTAAAAAAGTGGGAAATGCTAATACAAGAAGCTTTATTTTACCATTTAGCCGTCAATCTGCACAGAGAACCACTTTTCAGAACTGTAACGCTGAAAATCTTACCACGAGGAGGGCAGCGGAGTTTTAATTTCTTAATTTTTTTAACTTTGAAGATCCATTTGGACTGCACGTGAGGGGCCTCAGGTGACCACGCTCCCATACAGGGACTGCACAATCACATCCCAAACACCTGGAACAGGCCACAAGCATTCGGGCCGTGTTGAGGAAAACATTGAGCCACGTGCTCTTGTCCTTCCTTGGTCCACGGCGTGCTCAAAGTGTAGGTTTATGTACATTCCTGTCTTGAACTGACACGTTGGCTGACATGTTGGTGGACATGACCAGGGAGCATAGTTAATGCCAGAATGCTTTTGACCTTTCCTTTTTATTTCCTTTGCAATTTTATTCCCCTCTTTCATAAAATTCCGTTCTGCTTTGCTCTTTGAGATCAGATCCACCCAGGTCAAGTGAACAGCAACCACCAAGATGACAGCTGCTGAAACCATCCGTCCTGCTAGTCTAGCCCAAATGTACATGCATCAGCCGGCATAAAGCCACCCCAGTCCATCAGGGACATTTAGTAATGCAACAAGGGGAAGGAATGAAATCACCCCCTCATCCTTCAGGGTTTCCAAATAAACAGCAAGAAGGAAGACGGGGTGTTTGTTGTGTATATAATGTTGGGGGGCTTTATATGATTCCGCCCCCCCCTCCCCCTTACTGCAACAGTTCAAGAGTCAGAAGAAAGATTTTTTAAAAAGCCCACAAACCCAAACCAACAACTAAACTCATTGGTTTCAAGGTGGGTTAACAATGTGCAAAGCACATGCCAGAACATGTGTTATTAGCAATAAAAAAGTCCTTTATTTTTCTCTCTGGGGAATTTCTTTCACACTCACTTTTTTAAAAACTATCTTTATTTGTTTCCCTTCTTTCTCTCTCCTTTCTGTCTTTCTCTCTCACACACAACCAGATCACTTAAATAAAACAAAGTTTTATATTCATTCCAGGCAGGGATTCCTGCCAAAATCTGTGCCTCCTTTTTCTCCCCCCACTCATTTTCTTATATACAGACCGGTGATGAAAACACACAAAAATCTGAAGCCTATGAGGTGACAGATGAACAAGATGTAGAGGCAAATTATCCAAATGGTGCTGAGAAGGAATGGCTTTTACTGGCAAAAGGGAACATATTTTTGCAAAGGTTAGAGGAATTTTTCTGTTTCTGTTGGATTTTTCCAAGGCTGGAAATTTTAGTTTCAAGAGAAGACTAAGATCCTGCATTTCAGATGTTCCAGACAATTCTTTCTCTTGATTTTTTGCTTTGTTTGTTTGGTGTTTTTATCAACAGTGAGGATCTCTGGCTCAGTTTATTCTATGTGCAAAAATCTCATTTGTGTGAATTCAATTGTCAGACATGCAATGAAGATTGGCATCGCTGACAGCAGGGCGAGAAGAGTGTTGGCTGCAAGTTGTACCCAGAGCTTTGCTTCCAAAGACGACCTTGCAGCCCTAGTTGTGTTAAACTGTTCCACATAGGTAGATTTTTTCACTATCTGTCCACTCCCATGAACTTCTGTGTAGTCCACCAGCGACCAACATGCCGGTCACATTCATCTCTGTTAGGCTGTGCAATTAAAAGCTCGTCTTTGTAAGCTCAGAGGAGCAGATGAACCATTACAGATATAGGAACCTCAGAGCACCCCTGATTCTGTTTGCTACTCCCAGAACTATCAAAGGAGGAGGATCAGCCCATGTTCCTGCTGTGAAACTCATGGTCCTGATGTGAAACCTCGGAGAGAAGAAACACAGGATCACCTTGCAGACTGAGGGAAGTTGCTGCCTACAGGGTATGGGACTCATGAGATGCCAAGAAGAAAGAACTTTGGGGTTGTGTGAGTCTTACACAATGTTTAAGGGCCCTAATGCTAGGCCAGATACTGGAGAGACCTGGACATCTACAAGTTGGCTACTGGAGTGAACTGGGGATCTGAGACAGCTACTGGGCAGACCCTCAGGTCTGGTGGTCAGCAGCTGGTAAGGCGATGGGTTCGGGCCAGTGCCATACATGTGTGTCTGTGCATCAGGCAACCAGGAGACTGGCACAGCTACTGGGCAGACTGTGTGCCTAAGGCCAGTATACATATGCATAAATAAGTGTATACTTTCCACCAAAGGGCTTTCACCCTTTGTTTAGCTAGAGAAGATGAGGCCATTGGCACTGTTTCTGTTTGTGTGCGTACTGTCTTTTCAACCTGTGTTGATCTGTGTGGCCAGACATGTTTACATGTATATCGTACATATATACTGCATATACGTGCGTGTGCTGGATGTGGGGAACATGAGGACATGGAGTCTCACCAGTCTCACCCCTGTTGGGTTATCAGATTCATCAGCTCTTACCCCAAGCCGATATTGTAACGTTCATGGCTGAATCAAGACTTAAACCAGCTGACCTTCAAGAGCAAAGTACCATGTTGGATGAGACATTATCTCCTAAATATTATTGCTCTTGCACAAATGAAAGTTAGGGACCAGTGAATGAAAAGGTATCTACACCTGTGCTTCCCACCTTGGATTTGTTACTGTGCTTTATAGCATCTGTGGAACTGGCATTGGATGTCACTGGAAGACTCTGAGGCTTCAGATCAGCCCAAAGTTTGCGAAACATCCTCGTGGATGGGTCCTAAAAGGGACTTCTGGCCAATGCAGCAGTATAAACATTAAATGATACAGATAGCTTCTGCCAGCTCATGTCATAGCACATAGGGTTGAAATATCCACAGCAGAAAGTTAGTTCATGTTGCAGCAAACTCTACTTGATGTAAGTGGACAGGACATTCATGCTGAAGCTTAAATTATTGTTTGCCAAGTACTTGGACTGAAGGAACTACCAAAGTGCCAAAAATGATGCTTTATGGCCTATTTCTAGTCTCCTTTGAGACTGTAGTCATGAAGGAAAATGGCACTCAGATGACAGGAAGTATAAGAACAGACTGAAAGTTGAATGACTTAAATAAATTGAAACTCAGGAGAGAGCAAGAGAGGGTGCTGACTGCTGGCAAGGGTGTGGAGAAGTAGAAGCAGTTGTGCATGGTGCCACTTGGGTAATAGCCAAGGTCTGGTCTAAAGCTGTAGATAAGAGTGAAAGGAAAGATCTAAAGGCAGAGCATCTCAGACAATGAAGATTCACAACACTGCTGGATTTGCAAGGCATGGGAGGAATGAAATGTTGGACGAGGCGATGCTAAATGTTCTTGACCTCTGCTCAGCTGACTCGGAGGGAACGTAAAACACCCAGAGGAATCGTGGTTGTGATCTTAGAATGCACGCAGAATTTTACTGCAGAAAACTAGAAATAGTTGGAAGGGTTTACAATTTAAATTCATCGCTGTTAAGCCTCGGTAGGATTAAAGGGCAGCACAGGCCAATATGGGGCCTGAAAGGAAGATGAAGATTAGCATAGGAAGAATAATTTGGAGGTCTCTGAAAAGAAGCAGAAGCAAGTTCAAAGGATAATTCAATAAACAAATAAGGAAATACACCAGGGAAAGAGCAGAAACACATGAAGAAGGAAATAATACTGTGCTACACAGACCACTAAGGGAAACACATTGTTTAAGAATATTTTAAGATGAGTGAGGGCAGATGGATAGGTCCTCTCAGTGTGGGGGGATCTTGAGTTGGCTTTGAGGGTCTCCTTGCAACGGTCTGAGTTTGCAAAGGAAAGATTGAAGAATGATACTCCTTGAGAGTCACGTACTGAGGATACCCCAGAAGGTATGTTTTTCAGGATCATGAGTTTGGAAAGCCCCATGTCTCCCCCTTCCTTTTATACAGGCTGTTGGATGTCAGTGATTCTTGTTGGTGCACCAAAACCTCTGGGTAGCTCTCAGTACATGAGGTTCAGACCCTAATGCCTGGAGAAGTTCATTAGGAATCTGTGGCCCTCCAATGCTTCTCTTCACAAAGACCCACCTGGTCAAGATAGCGTCCCTTTATGCAGTCACCCCTTTATGCTCACACTTGTCCTCAAACACCTCATCTCAAAGCTGCCTTGTTCGTGAGGAAAGGTCTGGCTAGGCCACACTGAGGAACTTCTAGGGCTTGCAGTTCCATTTTTATTGGGTTCAGGACTGGTTTTGGTTGTCTGAAGATCTCCTGGGGTTTCAAGAGTAGTGCGAGTCTTTGTGGTACTTTCTTTCAAATCTGTCATCTGTCAAGCAGATTGGAAAAAGGTATAGAGGAGAAAGAGGAGGGGTGAAGGACTGGAAGGGAGGAGAACCGATTTCCTTTTTTTGGACATTATTCAGATAAACACTTTTGAAGTAATTGTGTTGATACATGACTCAGAAAAGAAGAGAAAGGTACTGGCGAGCAAGTCATTTCCTCAAAGCATGGGGAGATGACTTGTTTGAGCTTCACAGGTTTTTCTTTCTTGAACACCATATTTGTAGGATCATTGCTAGAGTTAGCGTTAGATAGTCGAGTAGACTGATGGTTTAAATCTCTCACTACAATTCATTAACTTCATGACTTGTTTTTTTCAGGCCTGCGGGGCATTTCGCCAAGCTTCAGGAGTAGCGTTTAGCCCAACAGACTTTAGCCACAGAGCAGGCAAATGTTTTGTCCTTCACAACTAAAGATAGACACCCACAGCAGACAAAAATCATCCCATTTGGAGATGAATCCATTGTTCAAAAAGGACCTGGACAACTCACGTGGTCTAGATGCCTGACTTGTAGAGATGATTGAAGTTAGCGCAGAAGTTAGAGTTGCAATGCTGAAAAAACAGGCAAAAAGGGAAATACCTTACGACCAGAAACTTAAATATTCAGTCTGCTCAGCCATCAAGAGACAAATAGAAGTGTGACTTGATTACCATGTAAGGTATCTTGTGGAGGAGAATACAAGTTGCCAGGGGCTCTCATGCAATGGAGAAAGAGCAAAGCTAATGTGAGCAGATGTCTCATAGACAAGGCATGACAAATTCAGATTATAAAGCATGGACGTGTGGAAGTAAGTGCGGTTAGTGCTGGGAAAAGACACCAAAGGAAGTGGAAGATATCTCTTGTGTCTTTGAAAACAGATGGGTTTCTTTACTCAGGACGAGCTGCAGTCAAACACAAATTATTGGGCTTAATACACAGGTAACGGGGTAACATTAAATAGCCTGCAATATACAGGTCAGATGAGCTAATAGTCCCTCCTGGAGTTACACTATGATCTAAAACTATTAATCTAAAACTGGTCTGTCTGCAGGCTTTTTGGCGGGTTTCTGGTTTGGGATATTAGTCCAAAGCGTGTGGATTTGATTACAATTGCTGAAAGGGTCCAGAACCAGAGATAGAGGCTTCTTTTTTGTTGTTGTTGGCTTTCCCCCCCCCCCCCCCCTCCCCCCTAAAAGTGTGCAGTACACAACAGAAAAACCTCCTTTTGCTCCAAAATATAAATATCCTGCACCCCAAAATAATTTATTTATTTTCAAATCTACAAAGCACAGTACTCAATCTGGGAAATTATTTTAGCTGTTCTGAGATTTTTGTGTGTGTGTGTGTGTGCATTTAGTGCTATTCTGCAGTGTTTCTGAAGCCCAAGATGAACAAGTGGAGAGATCTTTAACATCTTGCACATGAAGAGAAGTCAGACCTTCATTTCTGGGGAAAGGAGCCTTAAATGAGAAGTAAAGAGTGATTTAAGAGATTTTCTGTCAATAAAGTATCTTCTAGAGGTATCATCAATGTAACTAGTTGTGGGAATCACTCACCACTCAAACAGAATTGGATGTCCAAGCAGTCAAAATGGCAGAGGTACGAAATCACAGTCTGCAGTCAGCTGATGCTCTGTAGAAACCAGAATACAAAGGAAAAGCAAGATGTGTCTTGTCCCAGAAACACCTCCTGAATATTGTGTGGATTTCATGACTTGCTAGAGCGGGCTCATGACTGGTTTTTGGATGTCTGTGCTGGATAGTACTGGCAGGTGATGACACCAGTGCCTTAAAATACAGGAGGAATGAGAAGTGGAAGGAAAATGCACGCTGTCCTTGGATACAAAACATTGTCTTTTGTCTTAGGTCTTAGACACCTCTAAGATGTTGGTCCTCGATGCACAGGAATGTTAGGTCAGTTATTTGTAGATGTTAAGAAAGCATATTAGCTGTAAAGATGGTGTGGACTAGGAGTAGAGAAGGGAGAGACGTCTTTGCAAATGTTCAGCAGTGTGAAGATCCCTAGTGCTTTGCAGTTCAGTGCACTGCTTCCCATCACTTCAGAGACACAGAGGAGACAACAGTGCTTGGCTGTATGTGCAGTTTTGCTTCACAAAAACAGAGGCAAAGGGTTTCAAACTGAATTTTGACTGATTTGGTTGCGGGAAGGGGCAGACAATGAAGGACCTGCTTCTGAGACGGGTTATTCAACAAGTAAGGTACCCAGAAAGTCTTCTGATGTAGATACCCAGTCACCTTGAGGTTTTGGATATCTGAGACTTGCAGGGTAAAACTCAGTCCCTACCTCTGCTGGTTGGTATGATCTTGTTTTGATGCTTTAATGAACACTTAGAGTGTGACAACTGTGGATGGATTGAAGAAGACTTAGCAACTCCTGCCATGTCCCTCAACATCCAGCCAACTGATTTAATCCTGTGAAGTAAAGGGAACCATTTTCACTGCATCAGGCTAGCAACAGGAAAACAAGGCAACAAAAAAGAATAGATCGATCCATCATTTGGTACAGTCGATAGTTTCAACCACTTCCAAAGCTGCTTTGATATGGCCTTTTCCACCCAGAGAGCCACCAAGAGTTTCCCACTCAGGGAGGCTTCATGCTCCATCATTTTGATTAAATCATTTCAGATCTCACCTGAAAGAGCTTTGCAGGTATAATTCTAGTTAAAGCCTCACGAAATACGCAAGGCATCTGAAATATCCACTGTTGGTCATTAAAACCGCTGAGCACCCTGAACCCCAAGAGAAGGCAGGAAGAGCAGGCAGTGCTCAGTACTTTGGGAAGCACACTTTTAAAGTAATTTGCCTGTGTTGGGGCTATAAATACAACCCCCCATCTCCTGAGGCCCTGCAAGGCAGTCCTTTCCCCTCCTTGAAAAGGGCTGTAGGTGCTGAGCAGTGCTGGATGAAGTCTAGGGTCAGTTAGCTTGGTCGGTAGGTAGCTGGCTCCCAACCAGAAGACACAAAGTGGACATAAATGGTAATTTCTGTAGCCAAGGCAATTTTTGGACGGGAAGAGGAAAAAGGACTGAATAGCAGAGTGAGGTACAGTGTTGGCTGAGACGGTGAAAAAAGTCAGATAAGTTACACTTAAACTTAAAACTTACCTTCCTTCAGTAGTGATTCCTTATTATCTTTTTGAGCCACTCCCATCACGCCAGAAGCTTTTTAAAGGGTTTCTTAGCACACAGCAATTTCTGTTTCTCTTTCATCCCAAAAAGCTACCCATTATTCCAATGAAACCTCTTAACTAATTAACATTCAGCTCCGCGAAGGGAAAGTCGATCAGGGGCTGGAGATCAGGCCCACGACTTTGCGGTGGTCCCAGTGGTTTCAGTTTTGTGCAGTTTGCTTTCCCGGCCCAAGATCTTGCATTTTGACATATTGCTTCAATACAGCTCATTTTATGACACCTTTGCTGGAGGGCCAAAGGCCACATTCCTTCTATCTATCCTGCATGCAATTTTCATTCTCTTGTCTTCAATGCATTATAGAAATTTTTCTTTCTCTCTTTTTCTTTCTTTTTTTTTTTTTTCCCCCTCTCCTCCAGGATATTGTGGGTTATTACCTCAATCCTTTTTCAGCTAAGGAAGGTTTGAGGTAATGACCTGAAACTTCCTGGAAAAGATCCCAAATATCCCCAAATGGAAACCACATGCAACATATTAGGGACCCTCATTGAATAAAGAAACATTAGTTCAAGTAACGAGAATGTACATTGATCAGCTACTTATGTACCAGCTGGTAAAAGGCATGTATGATCAGCAGTACACAAGAACTGGGTGGGGGAATTAGTTGCTCTGCTAAGTTATAGCAAGAAAGGTGTAAAATATATATTCCCTTTTAGGAAATAGTTTCCTTAATCACCATCCTTGCAGCTGGGTTGGGGATCTGACTCTTTGTGGTAGCAAAAACCTGGAAGAGATCCACAGAACCTGCATGACGCCAAATGCTGTCGGGTTATGAACCCTGGGAGCCCCACCGATGCTTGCTTGATGCTGTAGTATCAATGAGGAAATGCCTGAGAACTTTTTATTGTTATCGCGGGGAGAAAAGAGTTTTCTTTTTCTCTGTGCCCAGTTAAAATAATTTCCTTTTTCATCAGTGACAAGAAAATGCGTCTTCTCCCCCTCCACTCCCCTGGCAATCCTATAGTTCTACAGGGACAGGCAAGAGGGGATCATGAGAAAATAGCCATTTTGGCCTACCTCCAGGAAGGTATTTCAGGTCTTGACTTCCACTGAAGTCAAATGCACTCATGGAAGTGAAGGCGAGTTAATACTGAGTGGCTCTGGGCCTTTGGTGTTGCAGAGCCATCTCGTCATCTGATGTAAATCTCACTGTGCTCTATCATGGGAACATGACTTGTGCTTTTTTTGAGTTTTGTTTTATTTCACCCAGATGATGCAATTCATCCCAGAGCCCAGTGGTATCCATTCTTCTTCCAAACCAAGGACAACGTCCTGCCACTGAAAGATGCAAAGTATCAAGACATCTGGAGGAGTAAGAGCAACTTGGGTGCTGCAATCCAGTATCACTCATGACACCTCAGCAGGAACATGAGCTATGACAACTGATCTACCATCTTCCAAACAATGCTGATCCAGAGCCCTCCAACACCCCAAACCAAGGCAGAAGAAGGACCCACTTCCAAAACAGTCTGTCTGGGAATGCAGCAGGAGGATGCTTATGGTGGGAGAAAGGACCCTCATATTTAGCTTCCCTCCCCCTCTTGCCCTTCCAACAAAGCCACACTAGATAGTGTAAGTTAAAGAGAGAAGAACAATGACTTTTGAAACATGGAAGTCCACTTGGTTGCCAACTCTCATGACTTTATTGTGCAGATCATGATGTTTATTGTTTTTCTTAAAACCTCAGTTCCAGGAGCTGAATATATGGGCTTTCATTTCTCTCTTCCTTTGGGGAAAAAAAAAAAAAAAAAGAAAGGAAAAAAGGGTTTATTTTAGCCCTCATGAATGTCGAAAAAGCTAGCATATATGTCCTGAGTGTGCCTAAATGTGCCAAAACCAAGGAGCCAATGGAAAAGAATCCAGAGTACATTAATTCTAATGATTTCCAAGCCAGT
Source organism: Aramus guarauna (assembly GCA_013400195.1). Taxonomy (NCBI): domain Eukaryota; kingdom Metazoa; phylum Chordata; class Aves; order Gruiformes; family Aramidae; genus Aramus; species Aramus guarauna. The sequence goes on along the minus strand of VXBL01004900.1, from coordinate 281,464 downwards.
CTCAGAATTTATGAGCCTGCTGCTTCACGATTCATCATTTCTGTATGATTGGCAGGGATGCAATTGAATATAAGAAGCAGCTGAGAGGAAGAAAAGGGAAAGGCTAGGTGTTTGACCTGGTTCTCCATAGTGGGATGGGATGGGCAATTATTTACAGTAATTCTTCTGCACCTCAGTATAGCATCCAAAATTGCCTTGCCTGTCACTTTTGCATGTCAAAGGTATAAATGCCAGGCTTGAATTGGAAAGAGTTTGATAACATTTTCAGGAAATTTTGGAATATTATTCCACTTCTATTTTATTCAGTCTGTGATTTCCATCTCTCTTTTTTTTGCCTGCTGCCCAGCAGAGGTTTTGCAACAGGTCTTTGCCCCGGGCATGGCCTTTTTGCACATTAAGAAGCACAAAAGAAGTGGAGAATAAAAGGCGACCTCTTTTTTTTTTTTTTTTTTTTTTTTTTTTGTTTTGTTGTTTTCACAGGTTTCCTAAGAGAAGAGGTTTGCCATCTGGGTGGAAATCTGACAAAACATCACAGGAGGGGTTGGGCCCATCAGCCAAGCTGAACAGCTGCAGGGAAGCTACATGAAAACCGAATCACTCCACTGGAATAATTTATTGTGGCTGGCTTGTGGGGATAATAACAAAAAGAAATTCAGCTCTTTTATCTGCCGTTGCAGCATGAGGTCCTATGCCAGACATTTGCAATGCACCGTTTTCAAGCTGTGGTGAGAACTTCACCTGGGACACTTTGCAGGAGTCAGCTAGGAGGAAAAATGGCACATGATACCTCTGTGGCTCTGTAATGTGGTATCTCGGGGCTTCACAGTCCATCCCTTCACCAAATCCTGATGGTGAAGTCTAATTAATCATCTTGTGTTAGTCCCAGGTTGTTAGTGTGCAGATAGAGGCATTTTTGGCTGGTCCTTGACTTGTGGTGGTCATGTTTTGGTAGGATGAAAGTCACACAGCCAACAGCACTGGTCTCATGTACTGCCTTTGGGGGCTGGGACAGGGGACATCTCAGACCATCTCAACTCCTCTCTGCCACCAGGAACGTGGTCCACAGGGCTTAGGAAGACTTCTCATCACTTGGGTCCTGAATCTGAATGCCTATAGATTACTATTTGGGTCCTAGATCTCTTCCACCTGAGAATACCCGGCCAGATCGTGACCTCCTTGCCCTTGGTTCTCAAGGATACAGCACTGCCTACCTTCTCTCTTGGCCAAATGCATGCTCAGATGATTGCACTGACTTTACTATTAACCAGTGGTAATTCACCTCTGTAGGACTAGATGCTGGCAATTAGCAGTGAAAGTACATCAATCAAATCAGAGAAATAAGTAGCAGGGAAAATATAGAGAAATAAGGTCTTCCTTATTTCTACTTCCAATTTGACAGAATAATTCTCACTCCATAAAAGTTCACTTAACTTTCAAAACAAGACAAAATCAGACCAATATTATTGACGCAGTCCAAGAAGTGCTGGTAGAAAGGGACCTCTGGAGGTCTCTCATCCACACAAATGCAAAAGCAACACAATCTATTGCCTGTTCTAGTTGCCACTACAGACAAGGGTTTGGCTTCACCCATCGTTATAACTATTCCTCAAGTAGTTGGAGGCTGCTTTTAGATTCCTCCTTAAATAAGCGCAGCTACCAAGCTCTCCTTGTTGGTCTTGCACTCCAGGTATCTGACCACATTGGTAGCTTCACAGAGCTTTGTGTTTCTGGTTTTAAATCTCATATGGAAGGAAGGTGGGCCAGGATAGGGGCAATGCAAGGAAATCAGAAAGAGCCTCCCCTCGCAGGAGTGTTGGCTCAGCTTTGGGGCCTCGAGGAATTTGCACATCTCTGAAAAGACGCTGGTAAGTGCAAGAGAGGATTTACTGCGCAGGCTGGGAAAATCCATCATCTTTTCCCTCTTAGCACTGCCCCATCTATCACACATGCGGTGCTACGAGATGAGGAGCCAGACTGCTGCCCTTCTTTATGTTACAGCTCCCTGTAGCCCTGGAGCACTTGAGCCCAAATTCAGAGGTCTGTCAGACTGTTCCTTGGCAATGGAGCATAGCACACAGCGTGTAGTTTGTTCTGCCTTTCCATTACAAACCTCTTTTAAGTCGCATGTGACTTCGCCACACTTCAGCAATTCAACTTGACGTTTCCTATGCCTCAGGCTGATTTCGTGGTGTGAAACTTCCACAAAACCCGTCCCTCAGCTTGTGAACATCAAGTGGCTTTGCCAATATTTTTTTTTTTTTTTACTTTTTTTTTTTTTTTTTATTTACAGGGTCAGTTTCTCAGCTGGTGTCTATAGTTCACAACTGCTATGCACCTAGGCCAACTGCTGCTGCTATCTAGGCAAATTGCAAACTGTGCAGAAAGCATTATGTTTTCATGGTGCTGTTAATTCTCATTTAGGCATGAGCCTTTTTTTTTTTTCCTTTGTGAGTCAGGGCTTGCCTGGGCTATGGTTACAGAGAGCTCAGGTCTGTGCTGTGTGATGCAAGGCCTGAGAGCTGGGGAGCATCACGTGCCAGTGTCTGACCCAGGCTTGGCACAAATAGCGCCAAGATAATGCTGACACTTGGATGTTTCTGCATGATGCTCCACAACGTGTCTCAGACGCAGTGGGGTGTCTCATCTGAATGACTTCCAAACAAGTGATCCTTTATTTTTTGTGATCTGAATTGCAACTTTCATTTAAAGTATCTCCTTGCTTTTTCTCCCAGAAGTTGATGTGTAACGTCTTTACCAAGTGCTGGTTTCTCAACCCAGGTACTGTGGACTGCCCAAACCAGAGGAAAGTCCACCTAGCTCATTGCAAGGGAAGATCTGGCTCATTAACCAAATCCAGATTTTCACATTGCCCCCCTGATGCCAGGATCAGGACTTGCACATGGGTGACAGAAGTGTCTACATGACAGTATGTTGATTAACTTTCCAGTTTGCCTTTCCCAAGCAGCCTTTTCTTTTCTTTTGTTCCCCCCCACTAACCCAAATGAGATATTTCTGCTCTGGTTTGTGCAGCCAAAAAAACATTCATCTTCTTTTCAAATAGCCGTGTGTCATCTGTTAAAAATAATCTTGTCAAGGCCTGCGCAGGGCTTGAAAAATGTGCTAATATTAAGCAGATTTTCCTATTAAAATCCCCATATCCCATACAAGGTCAGTCAGTTCAGTTCGCACACTCCAGGAAAGACAAATAACCACATTAATGACTGGAACTGGTAAAGAATTAACTGCAGTTGAGTAAGTTTCTAAGGCAGTTGTGGGGTCAAGGCTGTAATGTGTTAATTACCCACATGGGGTAGTCATCCGGCTAAGCCCTCCTCGCTGAGTGATTATATCAGTGTGACGTACATCATAGGTATGTGAACCTGAAATCAGGTTTCTGTTGCCTGTGGTGGCTTCTTGTTGTCTTTTACAATATAGCCCCTAGGTCTGGGCAAGTTGGGCTGGGGAAATTTGTCTATTGGGGCACATTTGGGGTAAATCAACAAGGGGGTAGAGATTGAGGGGGCTCCACTGAGGTCCCTCATGGAGGGACTGAGTTCTCCTGTTCAAACCCTCATGTTCTTGAAGGTGGGACATTACTGTCCTCTAAGTGCTCTAAAATGCTGGTTGCATCTTCAGGGTATGGCTAGAAAACTTAGGAAATCTGGACCTATCTCCAGTTTTCCACACATCGGTCTCTCTCGGTGCCTCTGTTTCTCATATACCTTTTGCATGTCTCTTATCTGCTCGTGAGGACTCTAGACCTGCCTCTTGCTCTGTGTCAGTATCAGAGAGGTATCTGTCCGTATGGGTCTGGCTCATGGAGGAGCTGCTCTGGAAGGGACCAAGTACCACAGAGCCTCTCTTCATCCCATCTGCATCACAAAGCAGAGACTTGCAAGGTTCAGCCCCCTCAGTGCCCCCTCTTTTTCCTTTTATTTCTCCTAGAGGAACTCACCAGTCACCCAACCCACAAAAGCCTTCAGGGAGAAGGTGTAGAAACCTCAGACCTGAAACTCTCAGGCTTATCTTCCTCTCTGTCCCTTCTCACCCCTTCCCCCTGCCTGAGCCACATTTGAGAGCAATACTAAATCATCAGACAAACAGTATTTTTTATTCATCCGTCTGCGCAGAGAGCCAAGGAGAAGTGAACTAACTCTAAGGTGTGTGTGCAATTGGGTAACGACCCTCTGCTGCCTGCAGCAAAAACCTTGAGTTGTCTCATTCCACAAGTTTGGTCAGTCAGCGCTGACATTCCCATGCTTAAATTTTTCAATCACACATTTCCTAGGAACTGCAATTACACTGAGCTATCTGCTGCAGGTACTTGCTGCTACAGGCAGCCTCAAACCCTTCCATAAAGACCAAACCAAAGTCCTCTCTGGCCAACACGTCCTTCCCATGCAGCGGTTTCTGGGCTGACCCAGACCCTTGGGTGACATATCCCCCTCTGGTTTGGGGAGGAAGACTTGTCTGTGGCTCTGCAAAGTTCTTCTGGACTTGTGTCTCTTGCATGAGGTGCCCATGTCCACCCTGCTCCCTCAGAGAAACAAGCAGTTCAATGGCCTTTGTGTGCGCCCTGAGCTGGCAGCCTGGTTACAGGTCCTTGCTCTGGAGTTCGTTGTATTCCAAGAATGACAAAGAACAATTATTTGGAGAAAGTAAGGTATTGAAAAGTACAATCAAATTTTCTTCCTCATCCTCAAATACCCTCTAAATAAAACCTCAAAACAACAGGGAGTTTTGTTATTTCTACAAAAAGTTCATAATCATAGATACCACAATAAACGGTTTTACTCCTTTTGTAATTGGAGTATTGGCTTGATCTTTTCCCCTAGCTACATCTACGTACTCAACAATCAGATGCCTACAAGGGATCACAGCAGTCATCCAGTCTGTTGTCCTGTTAATACAGACAGAAATATTTAACAACCAATTCCTGCACCAAGCCTACAACTAGCTTGCTGGCTAGCATCTATTTTTAGAAAGGCATTCAATCTTGATTTAGGGACTTCACATGATGAAAGACTCAGCACATCTTTAGATAAGCCACCCAAAGGATTCTCTGTGCTTCTTGTGAAAAGAGAAACACGCCTTATCACCCTTCTGAATTTATCCGGTCTCTGCTTCCAGTTGTTGCATCTGGTGACACTTCTGATGGCTTTGCAACCTCCACTGAAACCTACACAGGACACAAACAATGCTGTTTGCTAGTTCTGGTAATTCACTTTCATGCAGAAAAAGCACACAGAGAAATAAGGCATTCGGGGTCCTTTTTTTACAGTGAAACCTTACTGAGCCTGAGTGGAAAGAAGTATTGGACCCAAAATGTGCAACCCATCCCATGGCTGGATGAGAGAGATGTGAAGTGCTTCAGTGGGGCCAGGTTGGGTGAGATTCCTTTTGGAAATGGTTTATCTCCAGGAGGGTAAGAGGGAGAGCTGCGGTAAGGGCAGGCTGCAAACCTACAGAGGGAGATGCCAAAACACCGATGCCTTTATTTCAAATAAACAGCCTGGTGCCTCAGCTGGGCACGAGCCCTGCAGAACTCTTGTTTTACAGAGACTGCATTACTTGGCATGGTGTGGGCTTCTGAAACCCAGTCAGATGACTGATGTCTGGCTGGACCTCTCAGGTTGTCTCTTCTCCAGCTCACATGGCAACACTGAGGTGGACAGACCACATCAAGCAGAGGCACTGGGAGATTTCCTCCATCTTGTCTCCCATGTGCTGTGAGATGGGGCCACCAAGTCCTGCCCACCCTTAAGCACGGTCCCAAACATGGCTAATGGGTGCAGAAAGGGACTTTCCCAGCCTTCCAGCACTGGGACTTTGGTCATGGGGAGGAGAAACATGTTGCAATTGTCCTACCTGTGCCAGAGTTTCAGCTCTGGTCACTGGACTGCAAAGCAAGTGCCGAATAGGCATCTCCAGAGGTGATGTCCTCTGAGCTCGTGACATCCTGATTTAGATCTCAGTTTGTGTGCCCGTTTCACGTGCATGAGGTTAAATCTTCTGGATGTTATTTTTACTGATAAGCACTTGGGACACATGCAACCTTTTAAAAAAATTCTGATAAATAGGGAGAAAAACTAAACCCAAAACTACAACTTAAACATAAAATATTTCAATGAAATTAGCAGGGAGAGCTGGGCTGAGAGAGCAGGCCGCAAGATTTAAATCTCCAGAGATGGTAGCCAAGGCACTGAACCTACCAACAACTTAAAGAGAAATGGGAGAAGCTCTGTGCTCTGAGTTTGATGGGCTTTAGTTATTTTTAGAGGAGAGAAAATGTGAACATGTGTATCTCCGAATGCACACAGGGAGAAAACTAAACAACAGCAAAGGTACACACATAGCAGGTTAATCCCTGTGGGTTTACCACTGCAAAAGTTGAAAATAACTTCACCGGAGAGGCCACTGCAAGATCACGGTGCACTAATGCTCTCCCTTATGCCCCCCAGCCTCTGCTTCTCTTCCCTGGGGGCTCACGTTCCAGAGAGTCTCTGGGCTCCGCCTGGAAATCTAAACCTGCTAAATCCTTTCCTGGAGGAGCCTGGCTGCTTGCAGTCACTTTCCGCCCAAGGTGGACATTTAACATTAACCAGAGCAGTGCTCTTGATACTGAACGAGCCGCTGTTTTCCCAATCTCTTACCCCTAATCTGCATCAGGCACATTTGTCCTTGCTGTGGGAACATTTGTTGCCATCAAAATTCCTCTGTCAGTGCAAGTGGGGCTGAAAGCATCTCCACTGCACAGGCACAACCTCATGGAAACCAGATGAAGTTGCATTGACTAGTCGAGTTTAGACCCTTTTGCAGGTGACTTGGGCTAGAGGGAATTTGTGATTTAGAGCCGGGCACCTCGTGTTGCAGTTGGGAGATCTGCTCAACTTCCTACATGAGGATCATACAATCATCAAGCCACAGAATGGTTTGGGTTGGAAGGAACCTTTCAAGGTCATCTAGTCCAACCCCCCAGCAGTGAGCAGGGACATCTTCAACTAGATCAGGTTGCTCAGAGCCCCATCCAACCTGACCTTGAATGTTTCCAGGGATGGGGCATCTACCACCTCTGTGGGCAACCTGTCCCAGTGCTTCACCATCCTCATCATAAAAAATTTCTTCCTTATATCTAGTCTGAATCTCTCCTCCTTTAGTTTAGAACCATTACCCCTTGGCCTATCACTACAGGCGCTACTAAAAAGTCTGTTCCCAGAGGATGTGTAACTTAGGTGCTCAGCCTTAGGGTGACTTCAAATTCATCTTTTCCTGCATCAGTGCTTCCTTCATGGAGATAACTTCTTTCCTGTGGCACTTTGAGGTCTATCTCTGGAAGTCATCCTGATATTCCTTCCTCTTTGCATGGGAGCAGGAATCTGCAAAGACATGGGATGAAGCAGGCCGCAGAGAAGAAAAGCTCCTGCGCAGCACCGGCACAAATGGGGCAAACATCCAACGGTGGAAATACAAATCTCTCCTATAAAAATATGAACCAAGAGAGCAAGTGAGAGAAGTCATTCCTGAAATTTCCTCTCTGCTGAGAGAGACAGGCAATAAATGGTTTCGGACACATTCTGCAAAATGAGCCATTACGTCTATTCTGTCAGGTCTCACCTGTTGTTATTTCTAATGTTTCCTCTTCCCAAGACTGGGCAGGGTTTTGCATTGAGGTAATATAGTTGCTTTTGTGCAAGAACCAGACGGGTTACCCCATCTTGTAACCAGGACTTTGTCGTAAACGAGCAAACATCTGTTAAATTGAGCTGTACTGCGTGAGAGTTGGCGTTTTTTTTCTATTTTAGAGAAAAAACAAAAAAACAAAAAACAAACCACAAAAGAAAATTGAGTGGATATCTCGAGCAGTGTGACCGGCAGGATATACTCAGATGAAGGCAGGGAACTGTCTGGGTGATTTATAATTTGTAATGTACTTCAGTTAAGAGTCTGAAATAGAAGGGAGGGAAATGCTGAATTGATCTGTTCTTCTACTGGGTCATGCTTTGCTCCAGGAGAAACATCCTCCTTTCAGCTCAGCTCTTTACAGCACAGACAACAAGAGTTACTATAAAGTAATGTTTTTCAGGACAGCTGAATGAGTGCTAATTGTTCAGAGATGTAGTATTCTTCTGCTAGTTCTGGGATTTTCAGCCACAAAGTCCCCAAAGCTTTCGGTCAGGTTCTTAGTTGGTGAAGCTCAATATGGCCCTCAGGATCACAGCACAACTTTCCACAGTTTACACCAGCTGAAAAATGCTAACCCCTGAATGCTTAAAAAGAGCAATTTTGAATCAGAAATGTGTGTGTGTGTGTGTGTGTGTGTGTGTGTGTGTGTACGTGCACTCAATTAACTCTTTGCAGTCCATTGCCATGGAAGTCAATAGCACAGCTACTGATTTCATGGGCAGTCTAGCAGTGTGAATTTGCTACCTCTTCTTTAGTGCTATTCCTAGAAAGCTGGTTTGTATTTTGCATAGGTGAACCTCTGCCAGGTCTTCCCTGTGTTCCTGGTGCAGCATCGAGCAGTGGCACTGCAATTCAGCAACCAGCTTGTGCTACAGAAAACTTTGCAAAATCTTGGCCCTACAAAAAAAGAACCCTCTCCTATCTCATCTTGCCAAAATTTAAAGTCTCCTAAACCTGCTTTAGGTGCAAGAAATCTGGTAGATAGTATTTGAATCTCACCTACAGGAAAGGGGGAGGCAGCGAGAGATTCTAGCTTTGACCTCATTTCTTGTCCAAGTCTTTGCTTTCATTCTGCAGAGGAAAAGTCCCGATGGACAGAAGGACCCACCCAGCCCCCAGGCTCTGGCAGAAGATGATTAGAGAGAGTGTAATGAAAACTGATGTAAACCATTTGCTGAAGGTTACGCCGTGACAGAGACTGTGCCTTCTCCCCAACGGAGTACGATGAGATATCCGACATGCAGCTTTGTTCGTTATGTTCAGCCAGGAACAGATCTAAGGGCAGCTAATAAACTTATCTGCATCAGATTAAACCGCCAATCCTGCCCTCCCTCTCCCTTGCCCTCTCTCCCTCCCCAGATCAGTTACACACATCAAGCCAAATAAAGATAAATGCATGACAGAGTTCATTCGAGTGATTGAAAATCAAGATGGAGCAGCATATTTTTCATCAATGCTATCCCAGGAAATAAAGATAAATTCCCCCACTTCATATTTTAACATAGCTTATCATAATCACCGGTAATAGCAACCAAATGTTTTTCATTTGTTACATTTTAAAGGGGGCTGGGGGAACAGTTTCCTGGTTATAGGCTCATCGAGTCTAATTTTAAGCTAGTGTCAGGGGTCACTTCCACTTTATGTTGCATTTCTGATGAGTGTTTTTTGCTGGAATACCTGGCTTGACTAAACGACTGCAAGAAAGAGCAGGGCTATGGAAGTCAAATCACTGGTGATGGGGAAGGAAACTTGGTCACTGGGCTGGGATTCATCACCAACAAAATGCAAACCTTGGTCCAGAGTGGCTCTTTACAGGAATTTTTCCCAGAGAGACAGAGGACACTGGGACATCCCATGTTCTGCCTCTGTCTCTGACATTACCTAAAGTGTCTTTCCAAACTACTCTGAACTCCATGGAGCTTCGCTTCCTTTTTCTCTGAAATGGCAACACGCGGTGGGAGAGTGTCCTCCAAGACTATTCACCAATGAGCCAGAGGTTTCAACCAAATCTGAGCGATTTCCAAGGATTTACTAGTGCTGCTCTTCTGCTCTCCATTCCCTCCTGATGGGATTCTGATCAGTGCAATAAAAAGTGGGAAGAGGAAACGTTCATTATCCCAAGTAATCTGCAGCTGCAGAATACTGGTTTATGGTACAGCAAAGGCTACACATGCTAATATTGACACTCTGACTCCTCATTAAGCAAACAACAATATTGTCACACTGATGGAAACCTTACTTCCTCATCCAAAAGTGAGGACTCTTTACTAGAAGGCACATGAGATAATGCACTGCTAGTAAACTGGTTGGGGAGGTGGGCAGAAGAAGGCTGCAGATGTGGTGGTGAGGGCATGAAGGAACACACCTCCAGGCCTCACAAGTAGATGACTGGGGTGCAGTCAAAAGTGGAGCTAGAAAAGGAATGGGCATCTCTGCAAAGCAGGGAGTTGGGACACAGACTTAAGAGGACACCATATAAATTCAGGAGAGTAAAGACAATTTAAGAGGTCCACAAGGCTGGGTGGTTGTTTTTTGGGTTTTTTTTTGCAGGAATCTCCGTTCCTTCAGGGATAGTCTTCTCCACTGGAGTTTGTGGGACTTTTGTTGTTAAGTCTAAGGAAACACTTTCAGACTTGTCACCCTACAATCTGGCAAATGCTTTGCTCATTAGTTCTTTTGTTTCCTCCTTCTTCTGCAAGTCTAGTCCTGATTTTTTGACAAGAAAAGCATCAGAGGAGAAGAGGTTAAAACTGGGGAGTGGGCTGACCTGTTAGACTGCAACTCATAAATTTCACTGGTTTCTAATATAATCATAATAGCAATGAAAAGGGGCTTTGGAGCAGAATGTCTCTCGATTGCAACAACATCTGGCTTGTTTGTGTCCTGGTGGCGGACTGGCAGCCATATCCCATTTGGGACAAGAAAGGTCATGGTTGGTGATGGGAGGGGAGCTCTTTCCTAAAGCCTGAGCAGAGAAAGTTGAAAGGTAACATCATCCAGTGATAAGCTACCAGTGCCTTATTCTCTGGCAAAACACATGATGCAAATGGAAGGAGAGAGGAGAATAATTAAATCCCAGGAATGCAGCTGGAGGGGGATGGGGGAACCCAAGTGGCTTAAGGAAAATTTAAGCTTGAAACCTTGGTTTTTCAAGACTTGTGTTTCAAAGTTGTTTGGAAATCTGGATAACAGGAGGGAAAGTAACACATTTCTTGGGATCCTGCTCAACAGACCAAGTAAGAGAGGTGAGCTGGGCTCCCAGTCCCCCACCTGTCTGGGATCCTGCCTGGTCCGTGCACCAAGTAGACAAGAATGTGGGAGAGAGATTGGGATGCACAGGGGCCACATTTCAATATTACAGAGCGAATCTAGAGCCCATCCCTGCACCCCTGTTCTCTGAAGTGCCCCTGGGTTCTCTGGTTCCAGTGTCTCATGGAGGACATCAGGATAAATGCAGGATTAACCTCTTATAGTTAGTGGAGCGATACAGACCAAAGCTCTTGCAAAATTACAGCTGCGATAGTCAAATGGCTCTGGTGAAATACCCTTCATGGAGCAGAGATACTTCCTGGGCAAGAGCATCCCTGCACAGTTAGGGGAGGATAGAAGAAGTTTGGCATTGCACTGGCATGGATTAGTTCCAGTGTCAGTGAGAAGGAAAGGTAGAAAGGAAAAGATGAGGTTGGGAGCATCTTCACCTGCCACAGCTATTTAGATTATCTGTTCATGTCCCCTGTACCTACCAGAGCTGGAGTTTCCTCAGGACATTTGGGGCACTGAAAGCAAAGAAAAGGGGCACAGACTGCATAAAACCTCAAAGAAAAAGAACTCAGCTTTGTATCTACTCCAAAAGATAACATTGCTAATACAGTAGCGGTCCTCCCTGGGAGCTGAGGTCATTGCTTCAGTCATATTTATTCAAGGGAAAAACACTCCCTATTGTAACCCTATTGCACCTTTTTGACATCCAGACAAGCTGATGGAGCTTCAGTCCACCCTCCTGACTTCAGAGCAGGCAGCATGAGCACAATGCAAATCATTAAAACCCCCCACAGCTACGGACAGAAAACGAGGTATCTCCTCCGCTTGCTTTTCACTTGCTAGATAAAATTTACTGCAAACCTTGCTGTGCCATGTGCACTTTGCAACAGGATTGAAAATGTACATTAAATAATAACAAATCCACAAATCACAAAGAGGAGCCAAATAATCTCCCTGTACCTCGTTAAGCAGTGGATTTATGGATCATGCTCCTTGCCCCGATACCCAGACCCCACCGTTGCAGACAGTAGCATTACTGAGGGCTTGGAGAGCCGAAGTGTGAGCAGGCTCTCAACAGGGGATGGGATATTTCAGATATTTATTGGCCAGACTTGCATGGCCAAATCCACAGAGACATTTCTGTGTCTAACTTTTTGTTTAGGCACCTGATTTCTCACTCATTTCAATAGTAAATTAAGCACTGAAACAGGAGCTGTGCACTGACGTCTGTAAATCTGGGACCTGCTGACTCCGGCAGAGCAGTGAGGAGTTTTACAGTGGAGCTAACGAGCTGGGCAGAGACCAGCCACCACGCTATACCTCTGGGTGTCTTTATGGCCATCATCTTATTTCTAATTTCCATGTCTGCTCCAGTGCTGAAGCTCAACATGACCCAGCAATGTGCGCTTGCAGCCCAGAAAGCCACCCGTGTCCTGGGCTGCGTGTCCAGCAGCGTGAGCAGCAGGTCGAGGGAGGGGATTCTGCCCCTCTGCTCCGCTCTGCTGAGACCCCCCTGCAGTGCTGTGTCCAGCTCGGGGGTCCCCAGCACAAGAAGGACATGGAACTGTTGGAGCGAGTCCAGAGGAGGCCACGGAGATGATGGGAGGGCTGGAGCACCTCTGCTCTGGAGACAGGCTGAGAGAGTTGGGGTGGTTCAGCCTGGAGCAGAGAAGGCTGCGGGGAGACCTTAGAGCCCCTTCCAGTCCCTGCAGGGGCTCCAGGAAAGCTGGAGAGGGGCTGGTGCCAAGGGCAGGGAGGGACAGGCCAAGGGGAATGGCCTGAAGCTGCAGGAGGGGAGATGGAGATGGGATCTGAGGCAGCAATCCTTCCCTGGGAGGGTGCTGAGGCCCTGGCCCAGGGTGCCCTGAGAAGCTGTGGCTGCCCCTGGCTCCCTGGCAGTGTTGAAGGCCAGGTTGGATGGGGCTTTGGGCAAGCTGGGCTAGTGGAGGGTGTCCCTGCGCATGGCAGGGGTTTGGAACTAGATGGACTGTGAGGTCCCTTCCAACCCAAACCAGTCTGTGATAAGCGTAGAACAGATGTCCAGGCAGGTATGGGCAGAGCAGTTTGGTGCTGATGGAGGATACCATGGCAGTCTCTGCTCTCCTCCTGTCCTTTTCTTCCTCCAGCAGCGTGATATGGTCCTGGTGCTCTTGCATCCAGTTGAAAGTAGAGCTTGACTATAAATACAGCAATGCAAGGGTGAACTTGAAGTTCACAACATGGTGCTCCTGTTGTTGGCTACTTATGTGCATGTCCATCCAGATTCAAAGTGACCATAGTCTGTAGAAATCCAAGGGTTGATGTGGGTCTAAGCCTGCTGCTACTCTACCCGAGCTGTGTATTGGAGTAAGCTCCTGGAAGACAATGAGCCTTTTTCCAACCTCACTCATCCTAAGGTCACACCTCTGTAATGGCCTTAGGCCAAGTTCTGCTGCATGGTGTCCTCATCTGCAATAAAATATCCTGTAACACAAAACTCAGTGGGTGTAAATATGGCTTGAAGTCACTAATACCTATAGAACTGCACCAGTTTTACCCAATTTTGCTGCTGAACAGCACTCAAACTCTTCCACGGTGCAACCAAATACCACGTTTTTCTACTTTCTTTCTGCAATATGGCTCAGGATGTGCCCCTCTTATGTGGACAAGGAGATAAGGGGACCCCAAAGACCATTGGTGGCTGCAGAAAGAATTTGTCTGGGAGAGCAACCTGCTAATGTTATTACTCAAACAGCTCAATAACACCAAAAGAAAACATGGCATGAAGTAAGGAACCTGCACTGGTTTCTACAGGCAGCCAGGCCAAGTAGGGGAAGTATCTTATTCCCTCCCCAACCTCGATGGAGCACATGCACCAAATTTACAGTGACCATCCTTACCCAACTTTGAGTTGACCACTGGGGAGAGCCATGCATGCACTGCATGTTGCACCAGAGAGATTTTGCTTTGGGCAGACCTTCATGGATAAAGGCATGGGTTTGCTGAGCAGGATAGAAGTGAATCTGCACATTTATGCCTGGGGAGATTTTGCTTGGAAGAGAAGCAACAGAAGGACTGTTGGGGAGGCAAGGAGCTGGGCAGCACCAGGGAGGGATGCCAAAATCCATTTTTTGAGGGTCAATGTGGAAGACTTGCCCTACCTGCTTTCTGAGAGTGCTGGTTTAAGTGGCTGGTTGTTGAGTTGTGATCTTAAGCAGAGGACAGTACAGACTCTGCCCTGTTTTCTGGGCTTCTGGGAGACCATACAGGGGTGTGCAGAAGATGGCTGTTTCCATCTCCAGAGGCACGCAGGAGGGAAGCTCCCATTTCTTCCTAGACACTGCAACCCTGATGTTGCATGTGATACACAAAGACACCATAAAAAGTAGAATTTTAATAGTGTCAGCTGAAGAAACCACCACAATATACCAACCTTCTGGAGTCTAGCTGGGGCTTGCCATCACCACCAGCCCTTGGTGGGGTCACACATAGGACATCTCCATCCTTCTCTCAGCTCTGATGCTGAATGATTAGTCTTCAAGGCAGAGACATAATTCAGTCCTCATGCCAGAGGAGGCCCTGCCTCATCGAGCAGAAAGACACACCGGTGATGACAATTACCTTTGAATCCTAGGCTATAATGTTTGGATACTGAGCTCAGAGCAGCTGACCTGTCATTCTGCAGCAAGACCTTGAGCCAGGGCCATGGAGGTCAGAGAAAATAAGAGAGCAAGAGAGCAGCAGCAGACTCATTCTTTCAGTCACTCAATCCTCAGGAGCAATGGCTATCTCAATCTTCAGCATGGAGGCTGATGATGAATGGTTTTATTACCAATGATAATTTAAACCATGTGCAATATTTACCATATTACCTGTTTGCTTCCTTGCCCTCAGCTATGGGAGTTCTGCTTTAAGGATACGTTCACCATTCACCTCCTGCATTGGGATGGGTGAAGCAATACAGCAGGACAGAGGACTTTCCTCATCCTCTTTCCAAAAAACTCTCACTGATTTGGGCTACATTTCTCTCCCCTTAAATTGTGTGTGTGGGGGGTTCATTGTTCTTTTGTTTGTGTTTTTTTTGTGGGGGGGGTTCATTTTTCTTTTGTTTGTGGTTTTTTTTTTTTTTCTTTCTTCCTTTTCTTTTGCTTCTTAAGAAACTGCCAGACATCTTAAACACATTTAAAACTACATGTCCTCCACTGTAATCCATTATCTAAGGTTCCCATGTGGGCTCCATCATCAGAGACCGCCAGATTGATAGCATGGTTTGCGTGGGGCCCCCAGCACAGGATGGGTTGGAAACAGAATTAGTGCACACAGCACATCCTCTGTGTTTCTACCTTTATTGGAAAGAGGGAATGGGCTGTGTCAGGTGAAGGGCATGAGCAAGATGCAAAGCAATGATTTAGTTATGCAGGATAACAGATGGCAAGATGGAGACCGGGGAGGTGGAAAATAAGGGGAAGCATAGAGGTTCCTCTGAAAGAGCTGAAATGGCACTATCCTTGCTGATGGTTTTCAGCTGTTTGGGTGCATCTGGAGATTTCTGCTTTATTAAAAAGGGCTCGTGTTCGAGATAGGCGCAGGCTGAAATCTGAACTCTCACACACCTTGGAGGGGTTTGGATTTAGACCTGGACGTAAACCACGTCTCACATATCCAGGGGCTGAGAACAGAGAAAGGTGTCGTGTCAAGAGGTAAATGACGAGGATTCAGAAAGGCAAGTTGTACTACTCTTGTTACCATCAGTCAGCCCAATCAAGGGGGGTTGCTCCCTTGCTAGGCTGATCAGCAGCATGTGTTTGTGGAGGAAATACCCACGTCCAAGTGTAAAGTACATGCTCTGTGCATGGTTTCTGGTTAAGCTGTTCGATGCACGGTATGCTGTGCCTCTAAAGCAACCCAGTGAAACAACTATGGCCACGTTCAGCAACGACTCCCACAGATATTGTCACCTCTTTCCCGCAGACATGTAATTCTGATAGCATCAAGTCATATTTTTCCAAAGCTTATTTTCCTCTTGGTTGCTAAGAAAAAACTTCAGAAGACCAACCATATGGGCTCAAAACCAAGAAGTTAAATGAAAAGTTTATCAAATGTGTCATATATTGCAGAATCTCATGATTTCCGTGTCAAAGTCATGTTTTTAGGTGGTAGGATAGAGTTCTTCAGGCAGTTACAGAATGCAGAAATGGACAAATGTACTTTTAAAGAAAGCAAATTTCTTTAACAATTTTAGGCTATACCACACTGACCCTAGAAGGACCTTTGGAAGCTTCTTGCAGAGTTCTTTCCATTGTCCTCTAGAGGAGTCCCAGAAGTATTTGACAATCATCTATCATTTATTGCTTGCCACTTCATTCTTTTCCGGATCATTTATCACTCAATATCAGCCCCAAGGAACGTCACCACCAGGTTGAAAATTGATCTTCTTTTCCTAATTCAACTTTTCTGTCTCTTACATGGGCCCATTCCTTAACAGAGCTATCGCTCTCCCATCATGACTGTATCATTTCCATAAGAGTCTCTAGTGATGAACTTCTTCAAAGTTTAAATTCTACTCTCTCACTATCAATCATACCTCTCCCTTTTTTTTTGACAACAGGCACCAAGAAGCCTACTAGACCTGGGATGCCTTCTGAGGGGAAGTTATACCAGTTTGCTCCCTTGGGTCTTCTACCAATTATTTTAAATATTACTTCTCAAAGTTTGATAGTATCTAGGAAAGTCCTGGCCTTCAATTTGCAAAATATCTTAAGTAACTAGACACAGCATTAGCAAACCATCAAACTGCTGTTTTGGAGGCTGGTTCTTGGGGGCTGTATAGTTTTGGTAGACACTTCCTTCAAGAGTCTTGGATGAATATTGTCTGGTGCTAGACTTGTTCCCTCATGACTTTTCAGAACCCAAGAAAATGAGCAGACTCATTTCTCATCCTGCTAATCTACGGTGTGGGCTCCTGAAGACCTAACAGAAACAGCAGAGAAGTGGCAGAGGTGTATCTGAGGGCAGCGTTTAACTCTCGGTTTCTAGCAGGATTGGGTCTTTTACCTACATCACCACAAAAAAGCTTCCAATTCCAGACTGCATTAGTCAAACTCATACCGAAATAGCTCAGCACATCCTCTGTGCAGAACCTACAACCCCAGCTGAGGCGTGGTGAAGATATCTTGCAGGCCACCTCCAGCCTAATAGCAAGCAGATGCAAGTCCACTGAGACCCACAGCATCACCGCCACTCACCTTGGGTCTGGTTTTCCAGCAGAGCAGGGGCATGCTTGCTGTTAACATGTCTTCATTTAACTCTCTTGGGTTTTGTCCTTGCAGTGAAAAGTGGGAAGAAAAAGCCCACCAAGGCACTGACGTGGGATACAGGACTTTGATACCTCTCTTGCCTGAAGCACAGGCAGCCTGTGTGACCCTGGGAAATCATTAAGTTTATGCAGTTTCCCCATCAATGTTATGGCAGTGCTGTTTCCTTATTGCACACTGTTGTTAACAGCAGTTAATGACTGTACATAAATAGCACAGGGAAGAGAACCTGAAGCAGAGTGAAGATGGAAGTCAAAAAGCTAGACAAAATTTTGTCCCTTCCTCCTAAGTTACCGTCTCACAAGAGGTAAAGCTGTCATGAGAGATGACCACATCAGTAGTTTCTGCAGTTCATTCTCCCAGCAGTTCCACTTAAACCCGGAGGAGAGGTTTCTCATTCCGGGTATTCTCCAGTGCGTGTTTTATAGCCCCAATGGGTGGCTTTAGTGCTGAGATGCATGACAGCCATGTGGCAAGCATCATTTGTCTATCTCACTGGATGTGTCCTGCGTCTGGATGGGGTCAGGTTGCTGCACCAAGGACTCAGCTCTAGAGCTTTTGATGCCCTTCCTGGTCTCCCCAGGGTCCTGAGTTCAGGGAGGTCTCTGTCTTGAGAGCTCATCTGTTGGGGCAGGAAGGAGGATTAGTTAGGCTGCCTCGTTTGCAAGCAAGCTGACGCTGTTTGCACTGAATTTGCTCCATAATCCTCTCTCAAGGTCCTGCGCACAACCAAACATATTTGGCTACCCCTAGTGGTTCATTAATAGAGTTTGTAATGAAACACTTGGAAAGAAAGCAATAAAGTATGATCCCATAAAGAGAAGTATTGCAAAGAAGGAGAAAGGGATTCAACCCCAAGTGCAAGCTGTCGATCAGACCTCTGAAGGTGATGAGGCACACAAGCACAGCCCCAGGCATCGGGTAATGGTTCCTTTTATTTCCTTTGTATTTAAGCAGTGTTCGGAAGTGGAGAGCATGGGCCCCTCCTGCACTGTGCATACACGTAGTGAGAGATAATCTCTAAATGGAAAAGACGTACTAATAGCAGGGGAGAAAAAAGGAGGAACAGATTTGCTTGTTCTCATCTTTTGCTTCTGCCTTAGATCAAGCAATAAGCTGAGGTCTCTGGAGCCCAGTTGAGCAACCCACTCAATCTCATGGCCTCTCCTTTCTGGTAGAGGGCTAGAGGCCCTTGTCACCTCCAAAGAGCTACAAGGCAATCCATAGTCTGTCTTTCCAACCAGAGACCAGGTCTGTTCCCTAGGAAATCTTTTACAGGGTATTTCTGACCACTCCAACACTCTCCCAGCACTCAAGAGCCACTGCAATCCCTGCCATCTGTAGGGGAGATGTGATGGCAGGATGCAAGAAGGCCAGACAAAGAAAATTCACCTTTGGAGTGTTATGGCATGTGTTTTTCCCCATGGGGCCACTGCAGCACACTGATGCTCAAGCAACATCTGGGTATGCAGGCAGCTCTGCTTGGGGGAAGTGTTTCATGAGATGGGTCTGTGTTTGAGGCACAAGGAATAAAATAGGACTGTAACAGTGTTTTGGGTTGCTGGTTTTCTACTTAGATTATGGCCAATGTCCTAAGAGCAAATCTAGGAAATCCAAAGTGGAGACTACTGGAAAAAGGAAAAAAAGTCAGAGAGAAATCACATTCCTGGCACTAAATTACAGCCCTGACCTCCACCAAACCCTGCTTAGCAGCTTGATGCTTTTTGCCCTGGCGTTGCAATGGTTAAAAAATAAAGCTAAATACAAGCTGATGCACTATTAGCTGTAGTAGGCAATGGTTGTCACATGCTCAGTCCTCATCTGGATGCATCCACAACTCACCAGAGAACCCAGCTAAATGTTAATTGTACTCCAAAATCACTGTCAGCCCACAGAAAATGTCATGTATGAAAGATGTGTGACAGAGGTAAAAAATCTGGAGAAACAATAGATCAGACCTCTGCCAAATTACACAAAATTTGTAACAGAAATGAAAGATGTGGGAGTCTGAATGGAAAGGATCAGTAGACTTACCAACTGTCAGGTTTTCCTCTGGCCTGTGCGGATTTTATTATTGCTCCCCAGCATATAAAATTTGGAAAGAAGGGTGTTTCTGAAATATGAACAGCAGGTGAAGAAGCTGAGGACAGTGTCCCAGAGACACGAAAGAAGTTACCCTGAGCTCTGCATCATTGACCAAGCTACCTGACAGGAACTGCAGCATATGGACTGGATTTGTCCTGTGTGATGCTAAGCACTGAAGCAAAGCGCATAGGAGTGCGTTCCCTGGAGACTCCCCTTTATGGTCAGTGGAAAGAAAGAAAGAGGCACTTCCAGAAGAGGTGGGCTGAAATGTCCTCTGAAGTTGTCTCCATTGGTTGCAACTAGTCAAGGGTGCTCCTGACCTCAGTTGGCTATCAGAGGTTAGGTAAAATGAGGTCTAAAATCTACAGATCTAAATATCTGCACATTAAGAGGCTAGAGGAGGAGTGGAGGTAGAGCAGAGTAGGTGAAGGTGTGCACTGGGTGGCTGGAGAAAGTGGAGGTCCTACATGGAACAATAGGGTAGAAGTCAAAGGCAGGAAGGTAATGGGGCTAGGGAGTGAAGGAGGCAGGAGGCAAAGCTCCTTTAGTGAATTCTTGAATAAAGAGGAAAGCATTTTTTCACAGCCATCCCCAGTTGTCCAAACCTCTAAATCATCAACCCTCATGCTCCCACAAGAACTCTACCAAGAGCTGTGAGTGTAGGAAAAGTGAAGTCCCACCTATGTGAAAGTGCAGAACAGACATAAAGTTCACCAGATGTCAACAGGATGCACAAAAAGCCATGGAAAAGAAGACAGAGAGAGGCTACTAGCTGGAAATACAGAGATGAGCTAGTCACATGGGATAGACGGCTCAAACAGAAATGCAGCTGTATCACAACACCCAGATTTTCAGGAACAGATGCACTCCCAAGAACACACCAGAAAGCTAGAGGTGCCTCATACTGGCCGAACGTGATCAAGGATATCTGAGGTCTGGTGAGCAGATGTTATACAGGCAAGGAAATGCTGGCCAAGCAACAAACAGAGACAACGAAAATATACAGGATCCCCAGTAGATGTTGGAACAAACTAGGAAAGGACCTTTTCATCGCAAACCACACAAACTACCTCATCGTTGCAGACAAGTGTTCAGAGCAGGGGGAGGTAGATGAACTGTCAGATGAAATGCAATAAAGCAAAGAAGCATTTCAGCAGGCACCTTGTTTGACTTGCAGTAACTTTGCATGATTTACCCAGGAAGAGAAATCCTGTCCCAGCATGTCGCTCTCTGACCGTGACCAAACAGCAAAGCTGAACCAGCAGTTTTATTTGCTAAGATTGTACTGAAGGAAGCAAAGACAGTGCCTGGTGAGTCATTCTCTAGGGGAGAAATACTCTCATTGAAGACCAGCATGACGCTCCGATTCAAGCACCGAACTCCAAATACTTGCACAGCATGAGAGAACCAAGAGGAGTGGGCAAAAATACAAGATGAGAAGGAAGACAGCCAAAGACTTACCTATCTCACAAGCTGGAGACCTTGTAGAACACCTTTTTGGGGTCTTTTCCAGGACCAGGCTCTTTTCTTGGAACAAACCACAAACACATAAGAGCACTCCAGGTACTGAGAAGCAAAGCAATTCTTTGAAGCCACAAGTATATTTGCCCATTGCACACACGAGCTACAGATGCAGATGTAAGAGATTACAGATCCACTGAGACCTGACCTGGGGGACACAGAAGGAACACGGGCCATGAGCTAGCAGCAGATACAGAAATATATGCAAAATATCACATACCCCTAGAAGAAATACACTCTGGAGAGTTTCCTGTTCTAAAAACAAAGGTCAGCCCCAGTTCACTGCAAGACGTACATGAGAGTTTGAAAATAGTCAAGGTCTTTGCATCAAGAGATGAGATCTCTGGTCCAGACCACTGCTAGCCCTTATCTCTGTCTTTTTTTACTCTGTGGACCTGCTACGGGCCATACATTACCTATGCATTCTGTAGCTAAGCAATAGACTGAGACGAGACAAAGAAACTCTCTGAAGTCAACATTTAGTCTTGTAATTCTTCAAAACCGATAAATATTCACAGGTGTTGCTGTGAAATGGTGCTAAACAATGTGTAACATAAACAGAGATATTAAAGGGAGCATGGTGGAATGTGAAATATGGAAAGAGATTTATTATTATTACTTATTTATGTTTTCAATTTTCATCTTCAAAAAAAGAAAAGAAAAGAAAAAAAAACCCACATGGAAAAGGTGACTTTACCAAAGGTAGCATCTGCCTAGGGGAAGGTAACATGATAGCATGCTTATGCTTAAAGCAGTTTTGGGAATTGAGGGTCCCCTAATTGTGGGAAATGGTCAATAGGGGAGGACTGCAACGGGAAAGGAAGGGATCAGGTCTGAGTATTGAAACTCCCTGTTTATGCTTGAACTCGGCATCTGGTACGGCAGATTTGCTGGAGGGTAGGTGAAGAGGGTTGCGGCACAAAAGCAGAGGAAAAATGTATGGGCTGGGAGTAATTTCTTGGTAGTGTTTTAAGTTTGGGGAGATGGGACAGGTTCCTTCTCTGAGTTTCCTTACACCAAGTACAGATTTTTGGAGGCTGGTGTAGAAAAATAGTCCAACTATCTGGCTTTTGTTATGAGAAAATGTGTCTGTCTGCCTGACTGTCAATCATGGGTTTTATAGCTAAACATTATTTCCTTATTCAGTCAGAGGACGGGGTGCACCAGGAAAGTGATCATCTGTAAGGGGCTGAAAGCTCGCATGACATTGAAAAAAAAATCCCTTTCCCTTCCAATCTGTCAGACTGATGGACCAAAAAGGGTATCAAATCCATCAGGCCTGGCTGTATATGTTCAGTAGTAATGGAACGTAAAACACATTTGGGCCTCACCTGTTGAAAAATTCAGATGAAAGTTTCCCTTCAAGACGTCTCATTTTGACAAACACCAAAACCCTGCATGGTGAGGAGACCTGAAGAAACTCCCGCTGTTACTTGGCGTGAGGATTGCAGAGCTGGGATGAGCTCCATTAATAAACACTGCGCTCAGAAATCCTCCCCTGTAGGACTGTGTATACTCTACCAGGAAAGCAAAGAGGCAAAGGGCTGCAAAACTGCGAGTTACGATTTTGCATGCTCGTTTGCGATACTTTGATTTTCACTAGGTGCAAAGTGGAAGTTTTGACCTCTGAACCTTGATGTACCCTAGATCAGCAGCACTTTTGTTTCTCCACTTTGGCACTATCCGTCTCATTCAACTAAATCCACATAATCAATCAATCCTGCACCTAAAACCAGTCTTCTGAAAATGACCTTCTTACTTCACACAGGCAAGAAATGCCTGAAGGCAGCAAGCACTGGTGAAGCCCTGGTCACAGAGCAGATAGCTGCAAAACCTGGTTTGACTTTAGTGGAACAAAGACTGAAGCTGTTTCCTACCTGCTGCTCATTCACTGATTTTGGGTAAAACAGAGTCCCTCAGCTGTCCTCCGTCCCTTGCTGGTTTTGTCTAGCTAGACTCTGTATGGCAAGGTTTCCTGTGATGATTTTTGGACTTCCTCACGTATGCCAGGTAGAAGGGACTGTCCCCACCAGACTTGTGTGTCTAAGAATCTCCATCTCAAATGAGAACCATGTGTAATATTTTAACACATACTTTGGGCAGCTGTATTGAGTGCAATATTTTGAAACATCATCTGGCACAAAGGATCTGTTGAATTCTGTTTTTTTTCTAAAACTGGTGGGCTTTAGCATATACATTTCATGCTTTCCAAAGCCAGAGGGTCACTCTAAGAGGACCCATGAGTACGTGAGAAATGCACTTACACTTAACTTTTGACTTACACACCACACAGACACAGGCAGAAATTAAGCTACTCCTTTGTGGTCCATTTTTGCCCCAGTTGATGTTTAAGACAATACCTCTAGGGAGCTCTTAGATGGGAGAAGTTGGCTGTGGCCACCTGCAGAGGTCTGTAGTTCAACCATAATCCCAGCAGATATAAAGCAAGGAAGTTGCATTGCTGCCTGTGGAGCTATACCCTGGAGATACGTACAGCCAGGTCTGGTCCTGGAGCTACACCCCAGTCTGGTCCTGTTTGAACATTTTCTCCTGTCAGCTTTGGAGGGTTTTATTCCAGCCTCAGCTATAAAGAGCCTATTTCATAGCAGGCATTTGCTATAAGTTTCTTTAAAACTTCTATTTTTAAAAAACGTAGCTAGGAGCTGCCTGAAATGCAGTCACTGGAAAGCAAGCTCAGCAGACACTGTACTTCACTGCACTTGTCCGTAGTCTGGACAGAGCCTCACTAACAGAAAGAATGTTGCTTCCATCTCCCCAGTGCTGTCCTTCTGCATCTAGGATGGTGTCCAGCCTGGTGTTTCAGAGACCCAGGCTCAGCATCCCACCCTGCAACTCACTTCAAGGGTGACCTTGGCCAAAGCACTTCATCTCAGTTGCCCTTCTGGGACAATAAAAGTAAAAGCAAGGGCTGATGTCACAAAGCATTCAATATCTGCAGAGGTGGGATCACAAAATTTC
The DNA here is from genome assembly GCA_013400195.1 of Aramus guarauna. Taxonomy (NCBI): domain Eukaryota; kingdom Metazoa; phylum Chordata; class Aves; order Gruiformes; family Aramidae; genus Aramus; species Aramus guarauna. The sequence goes on along the minus strand of VXBL01004900.1, from coordinate 257,642 downwards.
TCAGGAGCACGGCTCCAGTGCCCATTGTTTTAACAGTGCAAAATTTTCACCTCTGTGAGGACTGGCCAAGTTGCTCTCCCTCACATCTCATTATCCCTAATCCCTGCAAATGAAGGTCGCAAGGCACCAGGTAAGGGTGGCAGGGGTTCAATTCACCTAAGGTTAGCCACTTGTAGGACCCTGTAACAGCCTGGGGAACATCCAAAACTTGGTTCATCTCATCAGCCTTCATCTTCTGCAAATGGATGGGACAGGTCCCATCCTGTTGGGGTGGAGAGAGGGTGCCTGCCTCTCTCCTGTGTTTGTAGAAACTTTTGGGATCTACGCAGTCAACAGACCCTGTGCATCGGCTCACTTGTAGAGGCTGGTTCAGTGTTAGCACACTCCTAGAATGGTTTTGGCAATATTGACTGAGCGCTGGCAAGAGACTATGGATCACACATGGTTTTGGGGCAGAAAAAAAGGGATTTAAACTGTGTGGATGTGAGTCACAGTCTGAGATCAAACCTGGCCTACTTTCCTTACCTGTTCACATGTAGCCTGGGTGGTCAATGTTGGCCAAACATTGAGCTCAGAGACAGCTAGAGTTGAGAGAGGTGCATGTGGACCCTTGTGACCAACTCAGGAGGGCTCAGAGGGAGCTGAAAATGCATCTTCTGAATTCTCAGTCACTACCCAAATCAGAGAAGGAGCCTAGCCCTTTTGGGAGAGAAACCTGGTCTTGCTATCAGGCTGTCGGTGACTTTCTGGAAGAGGATGGCCAGGCATCATCATGCTGAGGACATTTTGACTGTTTTTGGAGCTGGGACAAGGATTAAACCAGTGTCTGCACTTAAGGCTGAGCCTTAAATTCCACCCTGTCAGTTGCTCTCATTCTCTTTGTTGTTCGTTGTCTTGACCTGCAAGATTTTCCTGCCCTTATTTGAAGAAAAAATAGCTGCAGTGTGGAAAAATGAAGAAGGGTGAGAACAGCACCCTTCCTACAACCAGTGTGATGCCAGCTTTCCTGCATCTGCTGACATGACTCTTTTCACTTGAATGTTCATGTGAGGCTTTGCTGTCACTCTCCCTTCTTTTCCAAAAAAGTCCTCGCTTGTCCGCAACTGTTGGTGCAAGCATTAACCACAACCATATTAGGACCAACGGTGAGACTGAAGCTCACAATAACACAGCTGAGTGATGACACCCGGTCTTCAGCGACAAAGACTCCTTCCCTCATTTCAGATAATGACGATGGTTTTATTTATGAATAAGAAAATTTCCATGAGATGGAAAGCAATGAAATCAGACCAGGCTCAGCTTTCTGGGGACGCAGGAATCCACACTAAATGGGATCCATCCCATGACTGTTAGTGTAAATTAAGCATTTTCTGGTTTAAGTGCCTGGAGATTCACGTGCTTGTCAGATACTAATAGTTTTAAGTAAGTGACGACCCTTGTGTGACTTGAGTAAGCCCTGTCCAAACCCTTACATGTCTCAGAATCATTCAGGCCTTGATCTGACATCCACTAATTGGAATAGTCTTTCTGGCAGACTAAATATTTGCAGATTCCCTTTCCCCGGTGGTGTAGGCAAGCGCTGGAGTCTCAGCACTGACATCCTCCTGGCACTGTGTCCTGGGTACTGTCCCCAGGGAAGGCGATGTTGGACTTGGACATTATCTGGAGCTGATTAGCATCAGATCTTCTGGCATCTGTCCCAGTCTTCCTCTCTGTCTATTTTATGTTCTCCTTTTTTCTATTATCTTTAATTTTTTTTTTTTTCAAATAAAAGAAGTATTTTTTACTAGCATCAGATTTTGAGGGAGACTGAAGCACGTCAGGGGTCACAAAATATTCAAGGCAATGCTGAGCTTGTTAATTTTTTTCAGGGCTACTTCTTTTACCAGAGGGTGGTTATTGTGGCTTAACTGTGGCGAAGACTCCAGGGTAATTTAACTGCCAGCCACAGTTATGGGTTGAAGTGGTCAGCTCCATGGGAAGGTGCTACTGGAATGAGCCAGACATGGTTAAACTCAGAATAATTGTTTAATTCCCCATTTTTGTATAGCCTTCTTTTATAGCTTTTGCTATCTCAGCTCCCTGGATGAAAAGCAGAATTAATCCATCCTTTTTTTCAACTTTTAATCTGTACTTCTTACTGTGTGTCTATGAGTTTTTCCCAATATAATAACGTAGGAAAGGCTGCACTGGGTTAGCCTCTCTGTCCTACCTCTGAGAAGATGCAGGAGCTCAGGAAAGAATGATAGAGCCTGAATACAGCAAAACCTATTTTGATTCTGCCGTCATTTTATTCCAGGACCTTAAGACGTTTATTTTCCATCCTCATTCAGTTGCTGGCATTTTTTACTGAGGCAGTAGACTCAATATCTGAGGCAGTGGCAGTGCTGGGTGCTGCTGTTAGAAATGCAATGGGGGATACCAAAGGTACCTTCACCCCAGGCAGGGCGGTTGCTTTCTGCCCCTATCAAGCCAGACACACAGCACGGTTTGTTCCTTATCTCTTTTCCACCACTGCAATATTTTTCAAAACTGCCTCTGAACTATTCCACAGGTTGTTAGGGGTAAAATGCAAATGCACAATATCCAAGAAGCAGTTTGAGAAGGCTGCATTTCCATTTTCTCCATCAGCTTAAGAAGTGCATGAGTGCTTCCTGGCATTTCTCTATTTAGAGATGTGGCAGAAAGGATGGCAGAAACCTTCGAACTTCTAATTTGATACCCTGCATAGCACAGAACAGACGCTTTCACCTCAAAACTGGACTGAACCCAGTGACCTGGATTTGTTTAAAGTATCTTTTCCTGAAGGCACCCTAACAATTGGCCAACCTTTTAACCATTTCTTGATAGATCGCCCCAGGCTGTCAGCCTCCCCCTTCAATTTACAAGGCTCGCTTGCTCATAACCAACGTTTTTTTGGCTTCAGCTTCCAGCTGTTGGCTCCTGCAATTTTTTTTCTCTGAGTAGAACCCTTTATTGTTCCCTTGTGTTAAGCTAATATGATTGTAGCTTTTGTTGGAAGCATGGATGGTTTTCTCCTCCGAACTTACACCAGTTCTTACCCAATATCTATGCTCAATTAAGAGAGCTCTAGGTTAACCAGCAAAAGGGGTAGGCTTGAACCAACACAGTCCAGGATTTGGCAGAAGATCTCTCCTCTTTTCCCAAAGCTATTACCCAGCAGTGAAATCACAGTGAGGTTTCTTTCTCAAGAGGCAATAGCTCCAGTTCAGGACCCCTACTCAGGAATGTATTTCAACACGTACTTAGGAATGACTCTAAGCGTTTTACCAAAAAAGGGAACTTAAGCAAATCTTTAAGTACTCTCTGATGAAGGTGGTAAAATTGCAGCAAGGCTAAATCCCTATTGTACCAGAATAATGCTACCCAGAAAGCATGGCAGTGGGAGGAGAAGACAACCCTCGTGCTTCTCTGCACTAAGGTCCTAATTTGTCAGCTAACTCTGTGCTTAAATGATGTCCCAGACAACCTGGCAATTTTGTTGATGGTCAGACAGGGGTGGGAATTGTTTGTGATGGGGCTTCTGAGCACCAGGAGCCCCATGGTTCCACCTCATAGACTGCCTGGCATCCCTGTACTGGGGAGACTTTGCTCTGTCCCTCTCTCCATCCTCCCTCTCAGCTGCACTTCGAGTGTCGTCCAAAGCTTACTGACGTGAAAAATGTTTTTCCATTGACTTCAACGGGCTTCAGCTCAGGCTCCCAGCGTGTGCATGTGTCTCTCACTTCCAAACACAGCTACCCCAGTTCAGACACGGCGTGTCTGAAGGCTCCTGGCATCCACGTCCTGCAGTTTTCCTTCTCAGCTCTGAGCCACATGGCCAAGGACTTCACGCCTTGAGTGGGGGCCATCGCCTGGCTGGATGTGTGGCTCCTTCCAAATTGCCAGCGTTAGCACCTTGTCCATGTGCAGCTTCAGCCCTGACTGGCATGGCTGGTGTTTCTGGGGGCCCACCTACAGCTCTGCACACCCTCCCTCTTGTCATGCACACATAGACACACATATGTGTACGCAGAGCCATGTGCATTCCCCGGCTTTGTTTCAACAAGGAGAAAATAAAAAAGTGGGAACCTCTGGTCTAATCTGCAGGGACAGGATTCCTGAATTAATAAGTCACCAACATCTAATTCAACTCCCTGTCCTCAGCAGCAAGCGTAATGATTCCCTCTTTGCCTCTAACAAAAGCAATAAAAAGAAAAAAATTAAAATAGAAAATTCCTGAACAATGCTTTTCTTTACCTTTTTTTTTTTTTTTTCCTGCTAACATCAGTAAGTGGGGGTACTTCCACAATCTTGAAATTAAAACAATCCAGACAAACAATATGTCGAGCTCTGTCCTGCTTCCTGCTGCAATTATTCCTAATGTTTGGCCTCAGATCAGAGGCAGCAGCAATCTCTATAAATACGACAGCGGAGCGGAGAGCTATTTCCAACAGAAACGCCTCCCGAATCATGTCAGGAATTTATGAGGCTGAGAACGGGCCAAGATTGAAATATGTTCTGGATCAAATGGCATTGCATAGGTGGCTCTGATCAGCTTGGCAGTGGTGGGATGAAGGAGGAATCCTCCAGATGGAGGAGTGAAGGGATATTTATTGATTTAAAAAAATAATAAATTAAAGCTGAGAGTGACAAGAAAAGGCATTGGTATTTTAAAACTCAAGCTCTGCCAGACAGGCCCAGCAAGGAAAAGGCTTTAACAAGTCTAGATTCGTCTGCATATTGTGTGTGTGTGTTATTCTTAAATATCCCTGGACCACTTTGTGCCTGGTACACAGGAAGAAGCAATCCCTATACCACTACCTTTTCCCCCTAAATCCCATCTTCCTGGGGGTGTGTTTGCAGATTTGCCCTCCACCCCACCCCATCCCCCCCCCCGGCATTGGAGACCATTTGGAGATGGTGTCATCTGGTAGGTTTTGTTCAATGCCTGCCTCCCATCAACCAATCCTTAGACCAGGATTTTTGAGGGGGAAACTCCTGGTTTGCACTTTAATAGGAATTTTGGGCAGGAACAGTAAATACGGTGCCCCGTTCTGTGAGTCTCAGCCAGACTCCATGAACACCACGCTGCTTTTGAAGGACCCGTGACATTCCCAAAGGTCCCAATTAACGTTTTGCACTGAAACCACTCCCAGGTGTCAAACTCAAAGAGCAATATTGTATGTGGATCAAGGTGGCATCACGTGGTTGAACAAGCACTTGATCCCATGCACACACTCCCCCGGCAATAGGGGGGACGTGGAAAGCTCATGCACTCTGTGAACTTTTGGATCAATTTGCTAATTGTCATGACAAATTAGCATTTGGCGTGGTGCCAACTACACTTTTTCTATAGTCAGTGGAGGGAGACTGGCAATGCAAGAGGACAGTTTATTCACTGTTGTTCAGATATTGAAGACGAGCTGTTGAGGGAACATGGAGAACAGTTTTTGTCTAGATGCCAGCCTTGAGAGGCAATGTCCATCCTTGGCTTCTGATTCATATGCCAGCTCAGGGATGGGATATAAACTCTAGTTTCCACACTGTCCTTGCAGCTGATAATATATATGAAGAGGGGAGCAGAAAGGGAAAAGGGAGAAGTTATTTTTGAATTAATGAGGATATCCTACAGAGCCATCAGGAGCTGCTGGAGTGAGCATGGCTTAGAGCTGGCATATACAAGAGAAGGAGAGAAGTAGCAGAAAAGAAAATGTCAGTTAAAGTAGCCCTTATCTCAGGGCCAAATCTTCCTTCAGCTTCAGCAGGAGTTCCTGAAGATGAAACGTGAGGCTGGTATCTACACATTTGAATTCAATAAAACTGTACCCTAGACTCATCCATGTCAGAAGCTAGGAGGGTATCGCAAAGAAAAGAGGAGTCATCATGCTTTTTAAAATATTTTTTCAAACATTTGTTTCTGACTACATCTGGGTAAGGGACACTTTCTGTGACCTAGTCTAATGTAGTCATTCTTTTATTGCTACTTTTGTAAGGACAAGAACCAGGTAGAGATGACTTTTTAAAGTGTCTCTCCCCAGCTTGTGAAGCTTTAATTCAGTTCTGCTGTGGAGGCAGATGAAGTCATTTTAAGGGCAAGATGTTGCCCCGACTCACACATACACAGCCTGCGGGGCTGTGCTGTATCCTCATGTCTTCTCCAGCCCCTCTGCGCATAAGCTGCAAATATTTAGATTTCTTGGCTCTCCCTCGCCAATGTGTAACTTAAACTCTCATCTGTGTGACCCTTGACTTTTGCCTGAAACCTTACAACTTGTATATCATTACTGAGTTCCTGCCCCATCATTCCTGGGCCTCCTTTGGACTTTTCCATCAGCTTCACTGGAGGTGGAGTTCCCATCTTTTTCCAATATTCTTCCACCCAGCGCTCTCATTCCTGGGGCTGATCCATAACGCGTAATGTTCCTCTTCATGTTCCTGCCAGGTGGGTCTTTATTAGTTTTGGTCTACGTGTTGGATCATTGTTTGGATCATTGCGCGACTAAGTCCTGGACAACAACAAGATTCTGTGCATTCGCTAGTGTTTCCGTCATCGTTTCCAGGACTGAAATTTCCCCAATTAAAATGAAGTAAGAAGAAAAGAAACGAAAAGAAAAAGAAACATAGACCATCCACTGCTAGCCTTTACTTGCGAAAACCATCTCACCAGTGAAACAATGCTCCCAAAATTTGGCTTTAGATGTTACAGTCGAATTGCAATAGCTTTTGTCACCTTTGACAGTTTTTTATTGCTGTTTCCTTCAACACTGGTCAATATTTGCATAATAAAGTTTCTCTGATGCTGGAATGCAGCCATGTCTTTGGAAACAAGCCCTGGCTCTGTCGGGAATGCCTCCTAGAATGAAAGAAATATCTGAATTTCCTTAATTTGTGCAGGGATTTCCCTTTCAGTAGCTTGGCCGGCCCTGATGGAATTATAGCTAAAGGAGACATTGTGCCCTGCTATTTTCTTCTTTCTCTTCTTGCTTCAGAGGTCAAGATTGTATAAGCTGCAGCTCTGCTAAACTGGAGGAAAATCTTCTGATAATCACTGTAAAGGCACAATAGAAGATGCAGCTGTGTTTTTGCAGGGGAAGCAGTTGTGGGATCTGTTTTGAATGGGTAGGATTTGGGAAAATTCCTAAAGGCTGGGAATACGTGTGGCATTTCTAAAGTGCAACATACCTGACAGACAGAGAGCTAACATCAATGTTTATTACAGCAATAACACCCACAGCCTCTGAGACTTGGATGCTGTACAGAAGGGAGACATTCAGGGGCTTGTAAGCCTGCTGGGATATGTTTTGGATGCTAGTTCAAATCCAGCCTGGTTTGATAGTGGTGAAAAACTGCCACCTCCTCAGTGCCTGGAGTCAGTAAGTAGGCATGTGTCCATCTTTTATAAAAGCCACAAGTTGCCTCCTGTGATCTCCATGTCAGCAGAGAGGTGGGCGCTGAAGGACCTGCCTCTTCTTTCAGACTCACTGAAAGAGAGACACTTCCCTTCCGTGTTATCTCTGAAGACCTATAAAGCCTCTCATGTTGCTTAACCGAGGCATGCCGCTTCCACCCTTGCAGGTGAACTGGTATGTGAGCTGGCAAGCCTGCCTCGTTTGTCTTATTTGACCTGGGATCTCCAGAGCAACTTCATGCAATGATGTCTGAAGATAAAATATGGGGACAGCTATCTCCTTTGAGGTTGGCCAGATGCAAGGTTTGAGGAATCTTCTGCCAACACTTACAGAAATGGGAGAGCTGTATCATACTCTCAGGGATGAAGGAAAATGCTCATGAGGTTGACTGGCTGGGAGATGAGTTGTTGGCCTTCGCACCTCCACAGGCTGGCTCTTCCAGGCCAACAGCAAGGCTGTTGTGTCAAGAGATGCAAATTCCTCAAGACAAAGCCAGGATGGCTTTTTTCAGTAGCAGCTTTTCAGTCATTGACCAAACAGAGCCCAAAGCGTGTCCATGATTTTATATTAAGTCATTGCCTGAGGAATCTACCTACCTCTTCCTACAGAGCCAAGTCACTCATATTCCTGTAGATCACATCCAGGCTATCTAACAGATTTAGACAACAAGCATTTTGGCACAAGATCCTTTTGCATAAATACAACATATCGGTGCTCATGCTGCGTGGGGACCTAGAGGTTTGTTGTAATATCTGCAGCAATGTCAAGATATGCCTGGAATGTCAAACCCATGCATTCTGGATTAAAGACAAGCTGGGTTTTCTTTCTCAAAGAGCAGTCCACATCTGCCACCCCTTTGTGGAGATGTAACCCACTGTCTGTGAACAGCTGGATGATACCGGGGCTCAAACAACCCAGTTATGGCACCCAAACACATTGCCCCATGTTGGGTGAGATATAGTAACTATCCCAGTGCATATTCTCCATGCAAGGAAAGCAGAAGTTGGACACTTCTGAATGGTAAGTTGAGTTGATGTGAATGACCTCACAATTGGCTGCCATGGCTTACCTTGCATTTGATAACCCTATTAAACTGCTCTGTTGTGCTGTGGATTTAACCAGGGGAATTTATGGAGACTTGTTGGGTTTTGAGTGTTGCCACATGTCTTACCAGAGGAAGATTTCTCTGAGCCACGATTTTCATCACACTAAGGTGAGATGGTAAGTCAGTCAAATGTATGTATATCTCACAAACTATTTCCAATGTCTGCACTGGCAAAAGTCTTTCTTGCTTTCTAAGAGCATGGTTCCTCTAAATCCACAATGATTTCCTCTGTAGTGCTAAAGCAAAGTGGGTTGTGCTCCCATCTCGCCTTCAAGTCCAGTCACGCAGCCTGGTTTGTATCGCCGCACACAGCTTGGGGTTGCCAGCAGACTGCCTGGTCCACAGCACGTGGCATTTGGCCTTCAGCCTCCTCTGGGTCCTGTGTGATGCCCCATGGCCCTAGTTCATAGTCATTATTGGAGGAGGGATGGGGGGGTTCAGTTCAAAGTGTCTGAAATATTAAGTGGGCTGTGCTGCAGCCTGCCAGAGTAATGTTTTTATAGTAAGAAACTGAGGGTAGGTGTTACGAGCTCTGAGATGTGGCATAAAGACTTGTGGGGGTGTTTGAAGGTGCAAAGCCTGCTGGGAATAGTATTGAAGGACTGCGCAGGGCAGAGGGAGCCAAAAGCACATCAGCAACACCTACTCTACTAAATAAAGCTGTCCGGGGCCGGTTCGCTGGCCCTGAGGCCAAGTGTCACAGCATGGCTTGAGTCCAAACACCTCGGCTCTCCTTTGCCTGAGAGCAGGGTTCGGGAGTGAGCTAACGGCAAAGCAACATGGACAACTGGTGCTCCAAGACTTGAGCTTGCTGGACCTCTCTTATTTAGCAGTGAAGATGTGCCCTGAGATCCCAAGAACAATTTCGGTGATCTTTAAACCAGCTCCTCTATGGTTTAGATGCAGCAAGGACCTTCTTATGGGGACTGCTAAGGACTTAGGATTGTATTTTATAATATAGTCTGAAATTAGATGGTTGCCTAGCTCTCGTTCATCAAACACAACAGCAGCAGCACTGTCCACCTTCATGTACAAGGACACACCAGAAGAGAAGACCACCATGTCTTCTGGTTGCCCTTTCCACGGGCCACTCACATAGGCAACACCATTACTAAACAAGACTATTCTTAAAAAGTGTAATTTTACATGGGAATAGCAGACTTAGCACTTCCCAGATGATGAGAAAATAGTCACTGGTCTCCTGCCACTAAGACAAAGTGGGCCCACTTTCTTGGAGGTATGTGTCTGTCTCTCATTACTATTATATCTGAATGATCCTCAAGCTGATAGGAAAGTAAAAACGTTATCTTGCAGACAGGGGGAAAAAAGGGAAATACAGATGAAATATCAAAAGAGAATGTCACACCAAAAATGCCTTTCATGTGAACCAGTGACAAGGGTCACCTTGTTAAAGAAACTCAAATTTAGTACCATGTAACTCAATAGTTTTGTACAACGTTATAACATACCGGTTATATCTTCTCAGCATCTTCCTGCATATGTTATGCAAAAGTTGGCTAATACATCCCGAATGTCCCAGATGGTTTATGACCAAATACACATTAGCCTGGCTAGCAATCACTCAGAAAAAGGCTTGTTAGGCAGCTCTTTGCCATTAATTTTTTTTTGCTCAGACATTAAACAGCCTCGTCCACCTAGATCATAAAATGTCTTCCTAACCCTGCAGACTGTTAAAAAGTGTGCCTGCAGACATTTACTGTCACATCTGGAAAAGCCCGAGCTATCATAATGACTTCAATACAGATTTCATCAGAAGACACATGGAAATTAAGCTGGATTCACCAAATCCCTTGCAAGCCATTCCACACTAAGCACATAAGAGCTGACTCCCTCTGTTTTGGGGTCTGCACAAGCTGGTGGTGCTCAGCTTGGTTTGCAGGTGAGTCTCCAGAACTAGTGTTGGATCAAGCTGCCAGAGTAGAGTTATGTGACTTTCCCTATTCCAGAGATCCTGTCCCCGACTCTGGCTCTGCACATTTTGGATTCCTGAATGCCCCTGGGACTCTGATGCATGATTCCTTCCCTGATACTTGCTAGCATGACAAAGTTGTATTTCCTTCTCTTGAGAGGCAACTTTGCAGGAACCCCAGGCTTGACTATGACTTATTTAAGTGGTTTAGGCCAGGACACAGTCCCAATGTTTGTTGCAGTGCTAGTAGGGCCCGGCTGTTCCCTACTTATCTATGAGCTGAGATGCCTACTAGCCCATCCTCTTGTTTTCTTGTTGTCTTCACTCCGTGGTGTGGTGTAAAGGGTGCGGTGAGTTGCCCATGGTCTGATATAATGATATGGTTTAATGGGGGGTCCAGAAACTCACTACTGCCCATCCTGTGGGTTGCTCTGCCACTACCTGTGGCTGGAGAAGAGCAGACCCAGAAGAGCCCTTGACCTGCAGTTGTGCTGCTCCAGCTGATGGAGCACAGATCAGCTGGAAGATGTCCATACACTTTGCAATGCTATCTATATTGCAATGATTGAGGTGGCAGCATTGTATTTTCCTTGGAAATGTCTCAATCCCCTCCTGGGGCTGGAAACCTGTGGTTCCGGGGACTTTGCCTACAGAAAGTCTGTTTCCACACAGATAAGTGAGTATAACATGTAATTTTGCAAAACATAGACACAGAAAAATGTTTCTTCCTATAAAAAAAAGAAAAAGAAAAAAAGAAAAGCTTTCAAGGTCACAAGTATTGGAAATCTTGCTGAGAAAAAGTCTTTTCTCTTGGTGAACATAGACAGGTTTTTACTCCCAAGTTTGATTTCAAGCCAGGAAGGACAAAAGTCCTTTTCATGAAACCTTAAAAAACTGGGAAAGAAATACAAAGTTTACAAATTCCTTTCAATGCTCCTCCTTATTTTACCATCATTACTGGAAACCCACTGGACCTGAAACCTTTCTGGCTTGAAAACCAATCAGGTGACATTTTAAAATACAGCCTTGAGAAGCAATCAGTGACTTCATTCCCTTCTTTTCCTTGATTGCTGCACTTTCTTTTCTCCCAACCCTCTGCCTTTCAGCCCACCCTTAGACTGACTACCTGCTTTTTTGTGCACACAAAGGACCCAGACTTCCCACTCATTTCTACAACCAGGTCACAATTGACTACATATGCTTAAAAAAACCTCCACACAGGCTATGCAAGGAACTCTACGTTGAGCCAACCAACAGTCCTGATTCTCTTTGCAGATCCTTTCCCAGGGATGCAAAGCGATGATGAAGTGGGTGTCAGTGACCACATACACACTCTTGTGCACCCTTTTTGCTGTCCGGTCAGGCTGCGGGCTGTGAGCTGGGCCAAGAAAAGGTCTATATCTCCTAATCTCCCTTCTCCTGGTGGGGAGTTTGGCCAGCTCTTGGAGAAGAGGGCACATTTCTCCAGCCCGCTCTAGAAAAGGTTAAAAGATCTGCTTGCCAGGGCAGAAGAAAGCCACAGTACAAGGATCCCATCTATTTTCCATCCTGACATGAAGCCAGAACAGCCAGTTGGTTTTTCATTTCCCCAGATGCTCATGAAGCTCAGGTCCTCACCCTCCTATCCGTGCACCAGGAATGGAGGGTGCTGGACACTGGTGAGGTTTGGTGGTGCCATGAAGATACAGGGACTCCTCCTCCTTGCAGTCAAAAAGCTGCAAGGGCTTATTTCTGAGGAGGGATAAAAAGAGAGGTCTACAACATGTGTGTTGCTTGACTACTGGCTACAACTATTGCAGGATATCCCTCTCATGCCTCTGTTATGCATCCCTGAGAATTCTGAGGGTGATAGCTACATACAAATAAGAGGATGTCCTGGAAGGACATCTGTGAGAGATGAAGAGGGATCTCTTTCAGTACAAGAGCCTTCTCTTGTAGAAGGAGGACAAGGGAACACCAAATGAAGTTGTTGGGAGCCAAGTTCACAACAAACAAGGGAGTTAGCTCTTCAGCCAACAGACAAGTAAAATGCAGGACTCTCTGCTGGGATATCAGAAGGTGACAAGAACGCAAGAGAAGAATGTACGATTTCAGGAAAGGAAAACCAAAGCATTATGAAACGCTCTAAGCCTCCAAGGCTATGTCTGTATTAAAGCTAGAGCCAGAGAAATGGCACCAGCTCTTTTCCACGATCATCCAGACTGCTTAAATCTTACCCCATCATGTCTGAAGGCCCACACTAGCTAGTGAGTGCAGACAATATCTGGGTATGGTCATCCTAGCAAAGAGCAAGGATCATTCACAAAACTCAGTGGGAGTGAAGTCATCTATTTGGGGGATAAAAACCATCTGGTTGCAAATTCTGCTGTGCCACTTGCCATGGGCAGCCAGCGAACAGGCTCCAGCCTGGTTTATTTACTAGTCAAACGCAGCCAAAGATGCAGGTATCTTAGGGCTGTACGCAGGCGCCTGAGTCCAAGAAAGAAGTGTGATTTCCAACACGTCTCTCTTTGGCAGTGCCTGTTGGCTGGGCTGAGGCATCACCCCATGAAGCACTTCAGGCTGCTGTGATGCTGAGATGCCAGTAGTCCTCATTTAGGCATGTCCATCTGGCCATGGCCCACCTTCTAGCAGGGCTGTGTCTCCACTAGACCCTTCCCCATCCCTCTGACCCAGGGAATTTTAAAGAACAAGTACAATGTAAGCTGGGATGGGTACCAGAAGAAGCATGGCACCCGCGGCAGGAACACAATATCCCATTAGTAACTCACGCCTTCCATGAGCAGCAGACCTGTTCTGGTTGAAACAGTTTGTCTGATAGGGTTTCTGCAAGTGAGAGTAATGTGGTCCATCTGGTAGCTCCAGACTTGGGATTTAAGCCCAACAGTTTGGTCAAAGTCCAAACAGAAAGTTCAGCTGTAGCTGAGACACCATATTTAAAGGATAATACGGTTTTCCACTCTCAAGCACACTCTTATGAAATCCTGGTTATAACCGAGCACAAAGGAGACCAGGAAAATGAATTGGTGTTTCATAGAGAAATGCCTTTCTTTGACTTATTATGCCCATAGATTTAGCATGTTCCAAAGGCAATTTAGCCAGAATAGAGACAGGACCTCAGCTCTAAGAGTTTAGGATTATTATCACTAAATTAATTTACCTAGCTCTACGAGGAGTACAGCTACCTCGTTTTTCCCTCTAAGTATACCAAGTATAACTGGTCATTTAGGAGACTAATGCTGAACTACCCTGGCAGTGTGCCGCCTTTATCAGAGAGGTTCTGGGCTGCTTTACAAGAGGATGAAACAGATGGTCCCTGATGCAAATTTCTAACCATTTCTTGCAGAGGGAGTCCAGGATGAACTAGCTCAGCAACAGAGTTGGCATGTCTAGGCAGAGGGAGATCTTCCACCTTTGATGCTCTTGAAACCTCAGCCTGCTGCCAAAGTTTGTTGGAGCTGGCCACTGAGAGCAGAAAGCCTCTGAAAGGACAGAGGATGTGCATACAGACGCTCATGAAGGCAGAAAAAGAACGTCGCAGAAGTCTTCTATCCTTAGCAAATCAACATCCAGACTGCAGTCCCTCCAGCTTACCAGAACTTGCCATCTCTCCTACAGCTCTCAGCTCTGGTAGACAAACTCTGGCCAAGTTTGCTAGGCAATTCAGGACATTGCCACTCCCAAGTATTCATTCCTTTCCTAACCCTCTGCCATGAGCAGCTAGCCCTGTGAGAGGAGCAAAAGATGTTCACCAGGTTCTCAAATGCCCCTAATCAGAGGTCCACATATCGATTGTCACTCCTTGAATTCATTTGCCCCAGGAACAGATCCATCAGTCTTTCTGAGAAAATTAAATTCATTTCCAAAGAAGCACAAATGCTGCTTCCTATTTCCCCTCACACTGCACGGTCCTTTCCTTTCATTGCCATGGTGGGTGGACACCTATTCCCACCTCCTTCCCTCCTGAGCATCCAACCTGTGGGCTGCATCCATCACGGCTTCAGATGCCTCCGGAGGCCCCTTATATCCATGTAAAGCACTGGAGGCTCCAGCGGGGCTTGCGAGCTGTCAATACCTCGTACGGGATATTCAGCACCTCAGCTTCAAGTGACTTGCCCGTGATGTAAGAGAGAGCTTAGACCATTATCACCCAGATCCTGCTCTGTTCTGCAACAAGAGGTCCATCTTTCCTCTTGTTTAATCATGTGAACAATGTGGGAATATAAAAGATAGGAAAAAAATAATGGTGTAAAATACAACTTTTTAATCATGCAAACAATGTGGGAATATAAAGGATATGAAAAAAATGTGGCGTAAAATACAACTGTATTTTTACAAAATGTTCTTGTAGCTAATATAATACACAGTCCAATGCACTTTACAAGGCAGGGCCTCTAAAACCTGCTACCAAACACCAGAATTCATATGTTCAGCTGGTATAAATCATTGCTGCTGATTTACACCAGCTGAGAACTAGGTCACAATTGCCTAATTAAATAGCTTCTCTTTGAGCAAAAAGCTATACTTTTAAAAAGTGTAACTGGGATTTACTTTATATAGCCCATTGATGGAAAGAGAGAGAAAGCAAGAAAGAAAATGAGAAAGAAAGCAAAATGAAAAGAGAGAAAGAGCAAGAGAGAGCAGAAGAAAGAAAAAGATTGGAAAGAGAAAAAAAGAAGGATAGGGAAAGAGAAAGAAAAAGAGAGAAAAAGAAGAAATATTTTTTTACATTTATTTTGGGACCTCATTTCCTTTCATTGGGAAAGAATGGGGAAGTTTGGGAAGCCCAGACTAAATCACTCACAATGATAACAGGGTGATACCGAGAGCAGTAAAACTAATTTATTGGGTTGAGTTTATCTGATTCCAGGGAAAGTGAGTACTGCTGAGTGCAGCTCTGACTGTGCTTGTGTCTGACAAGACACACAGTTCAGATGCAAAATTACATTAAGCAGATGTAGCCCATTAAGAAGCTGAGTCTGAAAATGTACTTTATTCTGTCAAGGCAAATCCTAGTTGAAAACTTGAAAACTTTGGGTCTTTAAAAAAAAAAAAAAAGAAAGAAAGAAAAAGAAAAACCAAAAACCCTGCAAGAAGATGTTCTATTTGGGGTTTTATTGCTTTAATCTTTTTTGTGTCAGTCCTAGTTACAGGCTGATGATAAGTATAAACCCACTTCCATTGGATTTCTAACATGACATAACTGCATTACCTAGCCCCAGCTAGAGCAGTGAAAAGTCCCTTAGCATGAAACCCAGCAGAACCAGTCCTGGATTCAGTTATAATCCAGAATTAAGTGAGGCTGGTCACATCTCAGAGGCAAGCCAGATAAAACACAAATCATATTTTCCTACCCCAGACCAGGCTAAAAGGCTGAATTACAGATACACCCAGTTCATGCCTTCCTCGCACCCAACCATCATGAAGACTGCGCTGGGTTAGCTCAGATGGAGGTGTCTCCATCGCCGTTACCTGAAGCTTCATGAGATGATTCTCACCCCAGGTGCCTCTCTGCATGAAAGCACCTGAAAAAACATGGGATCTGGTACAGAAGGAAAACTTGGATGGGATTTGGGATCTGTGGAGCTGCATTTGGTTGTGCTAGAAGAAGGTGGAAGTTTTATTTAAGAAAATCTGTGGTGAATTCCCATACCCATTCCTTTATACCTACCCTAGCTATACACCACCTTAGTTGTAAGGCTAAGAAGGATAAATTGCTCTGACCTAAAAAAGGTTAAAACATACAAGAATGTATTAGTTACTGAGGCACTCGATCCTCACCATTGAATTTAGGTGCCTAAAAGGCACTTTGGAGCACCTTCCCCTCAAGTGCTGAGTATTTTACTTTGGGTTATTTCAGCTCATTCTCCATGATTCCTTTATTCTCATATATTTCATCCATTCCACGCATCATTCAGAGATGTGTTCAAAAGTACTAGTAGGATATAAGCAACAAGAAAGAAGGTCAGTCTCATTAGACTGGCCAAGATCATTTTGAAGAGAAAAAAGGGTGATGTTGAAAGGATGATCGGTGTGTTTCTATGCAGAAAAGTCTCAGCTTATCTAAGTCTCCTAAAGGTAAGCCAGGGCACTTAGACTATTAACCAGACTACACAGAGCAAAGGAAAATATTTTGCAAGGAGAAATCCACTACCAGCAATTCAGCGTTCATGTAAAACGCAGTTATTGCATGGCATTCATTTTGTTCTTTGAAGTTTCTTTGTTTATATTTCATTATCTGGTATAGCCTCTTTAATGGTTGGGAAAAAGAGAAGTTACTTTGTACCAGAGCAATTAACAATACGAGTCAAGTTCAGGGGCCTTGAGTCTGACATTTGGTTGCAACCGCAAAGTGGACAGTGTGCTAGAATGGTTTGATTTTCTTTATAAACTCCACAAAAAGTAAATTTTTAAATTTCCTTGGAATTATGGGCAAACACCAAGCTGAAAATGTTCCCTCTAATGGAGAGAAAAGGAAAAAGTAAATCTAACCTGCTACATTTACATGTTTACAATGCTTGATTTCATCCATTGAGTTCATTGTTTTATCTGGAAGTGTCTTTAAGCAATTTATGTAAAATAATAGATGCCAGCTGCAATCATTTCGTGTAAAATAATAGATGCTAGCTGTAATCATTTTGGGCATAGGAGTTATATAGGATCATGCTCTGATGCTAATAGTCCAGCTATGCTTAACAGCTAATTAGCTTGGTTTATAACAAGACCAAACATCAAAACAGAAGGACTTCTACCACAAGCATCAGGCTAAGGATAAATCCCATCTGACATCTGCTCTGTGGATGCCTACATGAAAAGGGTCACACTAACTCCCGATGGACACAATTCATCTTATCCAGATCCCCTCTTTGGAGGCACGCCAGGTTTCTAGCACTCTAGAAATATCTTTATTGACAGTGCAGGGAGCTGAAGACAGCTTGCTCCATGACCTGTGCAGTGTCACAGGAGGTGAATTCCTCCTGGGGCACTTCATTCAACAACTTGGGACCTTTCCTTAAGGTCCTCTTTAACTCAGAAGCCCCTGTTGCTGATTTAGGGCTGTAAGGACCAGATCTGGAGGTCCGACCTGGCCTATGGGTGTCAGTGGCAATTATGAGGCAGGACCAGCCCCATGGCTTTATTGAGCTCGTTTTTGAGTGTCGCCCAGTTTGTTGCTCCATGGTGGACCTGGAAGAGCCCTTGTGATCGGTGCTGTGGAGGGAAGAAAGTGTCCTTGAGCGCTTGCGTGAGCAGATGCAGGGGTGCAATTCAATTGCTTAAACACCAGTGCCATTTGAATGCCCTTGGGTGTCCCCTTGATGTTCCTCTTCCAGCTCCAGTGGGCAGGGGACACCCGTGGGGCCAAGGTCACTCTGAAGTCCTGTGCAAAGCCTCGAATGGCACCAGATGCTTCTCTGCAGACTGCTGAGAGCAGCTCTACGTCCAGCGGAGGAAGAGTTATGTGTGGGGGTCAGGGTGAGCTGAGAAGTTGCGTCTGCCTTAAATCAGCCAATTCTTTGCAACTGTCAGCTCGACGCTTTTATGTCACGCCGAGGGCTGCTCCTCAAGCGTGGATATACAGGGAGTTGCTAGACATCATTTCCCACTTTCCCCAAATGCAAAGATACTTCCAGCTTGCACCCCCCGCAGCTTGCACACTGCCTGCAGCGAGGAAGGAAGCACCTGCAGAGGTGAGCACCGAGGTGGTATTTTAATCTGTCCAAGCCAGATGAGGAGAGCAGCCCTGGACATAGCAGGAGTTTAGAAAAGAAAACAGTTTTCCTGCCTGAGCCTGGCCCTGGTCAACATGTGCAGCACTTTGTAAAATTAATTGCATATTGAGCAGGTAGCGGAGTGGAAAGTAGCTGCAGGTGGTGCGTGTTTTCTGTGCCTGCACGCAGCAGAGAAAGGTCTGGATCTTCCTTTGCATGATCAACATGGAGGACATTTGATTTGAGATATGCCCACCGGTTGGGTTTTTTGGTGATGCAGTTGCTGCTATTTAATAACTTTTATAATGACCCATATTATAGTATCTCATCCTAAATTTCAAGCTATTTTCCTAAATATTTAGGATAATAAATAATCCTAAATAGCTTGAAATTTAGCATAAGAAACAATGGGGAAGGAAGGAAGCCCCCTAGAATGAAGGATTTAAAATCTCTCTTTCCTTTGAAATTCAGTATGAACTTCGAGAAAGCAGCCGATCCTCAAGGATGTTGAAGTTGAGCTGTCACACACCCCTGGAGCTTCAGACAAACTGGGGCTGTGAGCACCCAACTTTACCTGTTTTTATTTTATAGTCCCACCTTTGCTCCGGCCCAGGTTCATCGTTCATCGCCACTGAGCAACGCTACAAACCCGATGCCAGACTGAGTGAATATGGGGCCCAGCGTTAGAAAAATTGAAAGAAACGCAGGTCTCCATCTTTAAAAGCCCGTGTTGGTTAGCAGTTACCACTTAGAGAGATCCGAGATATCGATAACTGACCCTCACAGGATCCAGCTCCCCAAGGTCTCCAGCGCTTTGCCCCTGATCCAGAGAAACACTTACACACGTGTTTAGCCGGAAGAGTGTGAGCCATCCCCGTTTGAGTTGTCACCGTGTTGTAAGAAGGGGTGGACTCTCAAAGTAACTCAACCCACGACAGTTTTTAGGTCTGAAGCTCGTCCCTACGTGCACGGCAGCACAAGAGCCCCAGCACAGCGTTACGGATCTGGTGGCTTTCTCGTAAGCTCTGCAGCCTTTGCAGCATCCCAGCTCCCGTAGTCGTGCGATTACATGATAACCTCTTCTGCCTTTTTATTTTCTTAAGAGAAGTTTCGAGGCCATGTGGTTCTGGCGAATACCGTGAAAAATTCCACTTAAAAGAGAAAAAAAACTCTACACAACCCAGAAAGGATCTTTAAAATAACTCATTTCACCTTTACAATACAGACAAAATACAATCCACTTACTCTTAAAAAAAAGCAAATAAAAACCATCCACAATGCATACCATTGTTATTATTTTTATTATTATTGTTGCTCTTATAATTAGAAAACAAAGCTAATGCTGCTTCCCTGAACAGGGGGTAACTTTTGCTCTAGATGAATAAACCACGACTCTGCTGAGATATTTAATCAAACTCTGTCTGACTGATGAAACTGGCCCTGAGGGGAAAACAAAACAAAACAAAACATGTTGTACATGTTAAAGTCATTAATCTCAGGTGGATTTTAAGTTTCCTGTTCTTTCTCCCCCTCTCCCAAACCTTGCATTCTGCTCCATCTCCCACGTGTAGAGGACAAAGTCCTTCCTGCGCTGGCTCCCATCTGCTCTTGGGAGCGAAGCGATGGTGTTTCGCAAACCTCTGCCCAGTGCAGGGAAAGAAAACCCTTCGTGGTGAGGTGAGGGTGCTAAGGACAAGCGATCCCAGGACTGAATTTTCCTCTTGCTCCTCACGTCCCCAGATACCTGCAGACCCTCCTCCCAGCATCTTCCCACAGCAGGTAGCCCAGAGCTGGGCAGCGGCAAGCCCAGATCACTTGGAGGATGCTAATGGTTGTCTGCAGGGATCTGTTTTCTAGCAGGAAAAGGGATGTTCCCTCAGGGACTCTTTTATCATTTTCCTGACAAAGGCACTGTTAATTGTATTCAGATTTTTGCCTCCTTTCCACAACCCCCTCCCCCTCAGCAAGGGCTTTTGTAGCTGCACATGAAACACTCGCGGGCTGCCTGCTTTAGCATGATTAAGATACTTTCCATTCTGCAGACTAAACTAAACAATCAGATGGGAATTTTCTGTAATGTATGTTATTTGCCTGCCTTAGGGAGCAACCTAAATGATATAAAATTGGAAGAGGGTGAGGATGGGGGGGAATTCATCAAAAAATATAAAGCCAGCTGGATGCATGCAAGGTCTAAATCCTCAGATTTAGAAATAGCTTAAAGTCCAAACTATTTTATTAAATCATGGATATTTTTTCAAATGAATAAATGCTACAAAGCCACCACCATAATACTTTTCAAGATAGCTTGTCCTTCTCCCTCAAGGCTAATAGTGTAATATTTTGAAATAATAGTATTTATGGGACTATATCAGCTGTATTTTCCCAGCTAGTGTAAATCAACAGAGCTGTGTAGTAGGACATGGAGGTGGGCCAAGCTATACCAGCTGTTAGGATCTTGCAGGGCATGTTATGAGAGGGGGAACTGTAGCATCACCCAACAGAGACATTCACAATAATTAAACCCATGTCATTCAGAAGCTGAAAGACCTCAGTGTTTTGGAGCAAAGCCTTGAAAACTGGTTGCTGAGGGGCTGGGGAGTGAAGGAGACTGGTACGTAAAGGTCTTGCCCTGCTGTTAGGGATATATTTTCCTTGCAAAAATTGGTTTGTGATGAATGCTCTCCCAAATATCTTTCAGGCCACACATGCACAGCAAATAATTTGGCAGCTACATTCTGGACTCCTGTTGCACTGAGCATTGCAATCGAGAGCAAGGACATTTCTCCGTTCTGGCCTCTCTGTGCTTTGCTGCTGATGCCACGAGGGAAGCATCAGAGCCAGGCTGCAAGGAGCAGGATGCACCACGAGTCATTCCACCAGTATGGTCCCATGTGTCCTGCTTTTGGACTCTCTTTTTATTCCTGGTTTGCATTAAAAAGAAAAGAAAACAGAAAGCACTGCCTCCCTCTCACAGAAAGCCATTTTCTGGAAAGAAAAAAAAAAAAAAAGAAAGAAAAAAAGAAAATGCCAGACCATCAGGAGGGAGATGACCCCAATTTGCTGGATGAAGCAGGGCTGTGTAACAAGGGAGGCTGCAGTTTATCAGACCTTGCCCTGTGCGTGACTCTCGTCTCGGTAAGGCACATCACCCTGGGCACATTGCTAACACAGGGTGCAGACGCTCTGGAAAAGGACCCTGAAACGTAGGAATTATAGCAAAACTAGTGTAACGGTGTTAATTCATAGAGCAACAGCCTGGGACACGGGATGGGTCCACACAGACTCTTAGGTCAGAGAAGCAAAATTCAGACAAAGCCTGTGATGGATTATCTAGAGGAGCCAGCAGAGATTTTGAGCCTGGATGCCCCAAAATGCAAACCTCGAAACACTGCAACCATTTCAGTTCAACATCTTCAGTAACAGAGAGCTGTGGGCAGAGGCAGACACAAAACACGAGGTACCGCGGTGGTTAAAGGTCTGCTGAGGGGTCATTTCCCACCTGATGGACCTCCAGATGCCTGGTAGGCTTACTCACATCTTTTCATGCTCTGCAAAGTTATGGTTTCTTCTGACATTGGAAAAGCAGCTGAGGAATATGGGCCCGACACCATAGGAGTGAAATGCAGCTGAAAACAATGTGCACATAGAGCGTTTCTTCCATCTCGCTACTTTTTCGCCAAGCAGAAAGACTCAGGACATCAGCAAGGGAGCAAGAAAAAGAGTCATTACAGAATAGCATTGAAATGCTCGAATTTTTCTTCGGTCAGAACATCCCTGCCTTGCTGGCTTCATCAGAAACTGAAAATAAAAATAAAATTCCTTAAAAGAATGAAACTAGACCGTTTCTTTACATGTCAAATGAAGCCAAATTCTGGCTTTGGAGAGCAGTGGGATTTGTGCCACCAGCCTGTCTGCATGTCAGCCTAAAGACACCTACCGCTCATCACACCGCACTGCGGAGACATTTTAGTCCACCAGCTTTTATGGGGTGACAATAACACAAACCACTGACAAACTACCAAAGGCCTCTTTCTGCCTGCTCGTGGCTGGGGGGGAGGGAAGGAGGCGAGGAGACCAAACCCGTTACAGCAAAGCAAAGTAGCTGAGGAGTGCAAAATATCTCTAATTTTGCTCTATAGCCCGCAATGCTTTTCTCCTCCAGCTCCCCAGGGCTGCTCAGAGACGTGTCAGAGGCAGTTGACTCCTAGAGAGCATCTGGCTGGGGGAAAAAAAGCATTTGGAGGAAGACTGCGGCGTTATGGACATATTTCCCCCTCGGAAGGTGGCATTGTCCTCCCCCATTTGTGTAGGAGTGATTTTCTGGCTGCTTACAGCACTTTGCTTGGGGAACGGGTTGCCCAAAAATGATCTGAAGGACCTCAGAGGCTCTGCTGCCTTCTGCTCCTGGAGCAGACATCCTTCTCCATTGTCACCTTTCCTAACAGGGACACAGAGCTGGATGCCCATTGCAAAAAAAGACCAAGAAAGGGAACCTAACCTAAGCTAAAACCTCCATTGCACAGCAACTCCTCTCCACACGCAGAAGCAAGGAGCAAACCACCCATGAGAGGTATTAGTCACGTTTGTTATTAAGCTCCTTGGGGGCACTGGGATATTTTACCGATGAGAGTGATCGCTGATACAAAAAGCAAAACAAGAACGGTGACTATTCCTTTCTCCAAGTGCTCCGTTTCATTGTCTTGACCGTATCTTGGCTAATTCTGCTCAAAATGAAGAGGCTGGGGAGACAGGGAATAAAGGAACTTATCTATCCCACGCCAGCGAGTGCCTCGAGCCATACTCTTCTCCCATCCTTGGGAGGGAAAGCAGGGTTGCTTTCCAAGTAGGAGAGTGAAACATAATAATCTAACATTCTGCTGTTGCACCAGTAACTTCAGCATTTATTTCATACTATTGTTAATGCTTGTTTATAATATATAGATATATTTATGTAGGAAGCAAAGTAGACGAAAGCGCGAGATATATCTTATAAATATTTCTGTATGTCCGCGTACAAAAGAAAATATGTACAGCCACAGATAGTGGTTCTCTGCTGTGTCAGGGCAGGACTGACACGTTCCCACTCCTTTCTGCGGGAATAGCTGCTGTCCTGCATGGCTGCACTCCCTGCAGCCGGGACCAGACCCGCTCTGCTCTCTGCAGTTTTTTAGGGCTGGGCCAAGAGTTTTTTGGGGAAAAGAGGCATCGGTGTCATTCCCTAAGGACTTGATGGCCCGACGTGGCAGAACATCGGTGGCTAAGGGCATCATACCCAAAGGGCAAGAGAGAAAGAGAGCAGGAGCTCGGTTTTTTTTTACTTTCCCCACTGGATTTTGACTTCGCTTTGTTACTTTATCCTAACGGCTCCACTATGATCTTGTGGACCCCGTAAAGCCCTTCTCAGGGTATCCTACTCTCACTGCCTCCGGGATCACATGGGAGTTTTTGCATGGCTGAATTTGAAACCCCATCCAGTCTGGAAAAATCACGGACAGCTTTTCCTGCAGCAGTAACGTCCAAGTCGCAGACCTGTGTAAAAGAAAGGTTAAAAGGAGTTGTTCATTTCAGGGGATTGACCTGAAATCTTTCCACCTTTATCATTCGGAGTGGATGCTTTCCATGCTAAAAATGAAGTCTTTGGCAAAAAAAGGCAGTTATTGCTGAAAAATTGCAGCATTTTCCCTTCTGGGATGGTCCTAATGCAGACTCAGTACGTGTGCTAGAAGGCATAGGCAGGTGTGAACCTTAGTTATTTTCAAACAAGAGTTGCTTTTCTTTCCCGGGGAAAGTTTCTACTTTTGTTTCTCAAAATACTAAGGCACTTGATGGCTGGACGTCATTGGCAACCATAGGAAATATTTTGGAAGAAGATACCATCCCAAGTGATTTTTTTATCTTCTCAGAGAGCATTTTATTGGGGGGACACACGACATTTGTGGGTTTGTTTGGTTTTTTTTAAGGGCCTTATTTTTACTGGTGTGATTGCTTTTTTTTCCTCCTACCATCTTTCTTCAAGTCTGTGTCTTTACAAGATAAACGACGTCTAGTCAGGGAAATGTTTTCTCTTCTCTGAATAGTGCTGGGGTGCCGCTGGCGTCTCAGCTCCCGGGCGGAGAGTTTTCATTTGCACACATATCTCTCGACAGTCCTCTCGCACTTTTTACAGGTCACGTAGCAGCACCAGTGGTACTTGCAGTGGCATCGCTCCACCACTTTGTCCATGTAGGGGTTGTAGCCTCGGCCGCAGCACATCAAGTCGCAGCTGTCGCTCCCGTTGGAGGTCTTGTTGCATTGCCTGGAAGAAAAGAAATGCGGTGAGCAAGTGGAAATCCCTGCAGGGCTTTCTAAACCGGTGTCCTGCAGTGATGCTGGGGCCTGACAGCTCTGCAAGGAGAAGGTGAAGCCAGCAGGGTTGCATCTCAGCTGCAGCAAGCACAAGGCAGGGGTGAGCACCAAGCCGAGCAGCCCTCTACACCTGCAAGGGAGGCAGGGAGAGTCCCAGGGCTGTGCTCACATCACCTGCTCTCATGCCCAGGACTGCACTTGCATCACCTGCTCTGACACCCAAAATAACATTAAACTCCTCTTCCGACTCGCAGCTTGTGCTCAGCAGCATTCAGGCTGCCTGTCAGCCAGGGCAAGCAGAACATAGCTCCTGTACAGGTGGAGGAGCGAAGCTATTGTGATACCTCCACCAAACCAAAAGCTCATAGTCCCTAGCAATCTGTATTCCCAGGCAGGCTCCAAAGCTGTCTGAAAGGAGCTGGAAGAAGATGATATCCTAAAGAACAAACACTGGTGTTCGTCCAACACTACCTAACCTGAAAAGGATGGAGGAGGAACCCTGCAGCCACAGAGTATTTGCACAGGCTCTGTGCCAATGATCCCGGGCTGGGAAAGCTCCTGAGCAGGCTGTTACAGTCACAATACAGCCCTGACTCTATGAGGGAAATCACAACCGAAACTAGCAGGGCCAGACTCTGCACTTTCTCCTCTGTGTGTCTCCCAGCATGGCACAAGCAGCCGCGGAGGTGGCCCTGTACCACCCTGAGTCCTGACCCAGGAGCAGGCAGCACAGCAGGAGCACAGTGTAGGATGACAAGTCGCCAAATATCACACGGACTTCCACTGCTTGTTTTGCTTCTGCTTTTAATTAAAGCCAGACTTGTTGGGATAAGTCGGCCATTGTGTGGGGTTCCCTCACTTTGTCTGCTTGCAAGCAGCTGGCTTGAGGTTTTCAGAAGTAACCCATGAATTGGGGGATCTTGTTCATTGATCATGGATCCCCAGCCATTCTCAAGAACCAGCTATCTCATTCTCTTAAAATACTCCAAGTTGGGTCGCTGGACATGACAACGCAATAGGTATTGACTTTTGGATGAGATTAACCATGTCATAGAGATACCATTTCTCCATCGTCTGTAAAGATAGCCCAGGGTGGAAGTCCTTATGTTTGGTCAGATGCCTGGCTGGACACTATGGCTGTAGGGTAACAGATCTCATTACCCACCCAACACCATGGGGCTGTGAACTTGATGTTGAGTCCTGAAACTGTTGTAAGACAGGCAGTTTGGAGATTGGAGGGAATTGCTGACATCTCTCCTAAATCTTACTCTGTGTGGCTGTTTTGGACAGAAACACTCTAAGGCTGGTTTAGGGCAGGGAAAGGAGAGAGGAGCATGAGTCGGAATCTTGAGCGGACTCCATTAATACATGAAAACAAATCCATGAGATTTATAGGAATTCCTCATGAGGTAATGCTTTAGGAGAAGTTACGGGATTAATGAGGTGTTGAGATTTTGTTCTTGTTCTTCCCTTATTTTTTTCTGACTCAGGCGGGCCTCCTGTTTGTTATTTCTGACTTGCATTCCTCTCCACGTTCAGTGTTTAAAGGCCCCCCCCACTCCCCCTCATTCAGGAGTGTGTGTAAATATTTACAAACCTTTGAAAGCCTCTACCGAAGCCGAAGTCTGCAACCACACTGAGCGTGTTTGCCTAACGCTGAACGAAAGGCGTTGTTATTGCCCCTGCGAGCCAGGGCCCCTCTGCCAGGAAACCTCCGAATGACTCCTCATAAATGTATTAGTAAATGCATTAAATATTCGAAGCAAAGGTTCAAATATAGGCATGTTGACATTAGGAGAGGGGAGGGTATTTGACAACCTTACTCAGCTTTACCAGTGGATGGAAAGGTTGTTGCCCGGAGGTTCACCTAGGGAGGATGGGGAGTCTGCAGAAACCTGGTGATGGATGTGCAGAGCATCTGTGCCACCTCATGCTGAGAGCTCATTAAAATGGCCAAGAAAAGGAATACGAGTCCACTCTGACTCCACTTTACCACTGAGGCCACTCAGTCCCCAAATGTGCAAGGCGGCCAACAGTTAAATTTACCCCATTCAAACAAGGAGAAAAACTCTTCTACCTGCTGCACTGAGACCTGGTAATCTCCCTTTCCTTGCACCCACTCCTGTGGTTTGCAGAAAAAAAAGTGGATCTTCTAGGAGCTATACCTTTCCATAGCTGTCCCCATCCCACCCAGCCTGAAATAAAGAAAGGAAAAAAACAAAATCTTGTTAAAAAATCCCCAGGCCTCCCTCAGCTTTGGATAAAGGAATAGGGACATTCTGGATGGACGGGTTGAATAGCCAAAACAAAGCTTTTGACCCCATCCTGAACCTAAATGGCCTTCTACAAAACTTTCCTGACAATGCCACTAACTAGAGATTTTGTTTTAAAGCATAGGCCTGGATGAATTATCCTTATTTTTCTTTAAACAAGCTGAAACAGAGGCACTTTCTCAGTTGTATCTACACATACAAAAAGCAATTGGGGGAACACAAGGAGCCCAAAAACCAGAGTTTACCCACAGAAGCTGCCCCCGAGCGTCTGCTTTCAGAGCCCACGGCTGCGATCTCACCAGGCTCCCCGCTGATGGGTTAAGTTCAATCTCATTTGTTTTGGGGCTGGTCCAGCACGATTCCAGCAACTCAGAGAAATGCCCTCCTCCTGAGCCTCAGAGAGAAAATACAAAGGCAGGCGATTGCATCTTAACACAACACTGTAACCTCTAGAAGCAGTTGGAAGACCAGTGAAAAATGATGCTTCGGCCGTAATCCCAGCCAAGGTCCTGGCTCAGGAACAGGGTTTTACATTGTCACAGCGCTTTTTCCTTCTTTATGCAAGAAGGGAGGAGGTCAGCCCTGCTGACTGGACAAATCCTACTCAATACGCCTGTCCAAAATCTCCCCTTTCTAGCCCTCATTTGCAGAAACATTGCGGTATATCATACAGCCTCATCATGGGGGTGGCTCCGCAGCAGAGATGGTGAAGGACATCCCATCACTTCTAAGAGTCTTCACCCAGATGGAGAGGCTAAGCCATCTCACAGTTACCTCCTGGGGGATTTTAATTTTAACTGCAATGGGGAGATGTCACACAATTTCATTGTGGATCCCGGTTCACTTCTGTCCCATCAGCAGATATAAGGATAGATTTTTCTGGTTGCCCAACTGGCATCTGAGAGCCAAAGTGAGGCCAACTCTGTACGGTGTCACTCACAATAATGACATATGATGACAGGGATGGGCGAGATGTCCACTGGGACCTCACTCCATCAGTCCTATTGATAAGTGAAAGCTGCTTATTAGTACATAAGAAAAGTCATGCTGGGTCACAGCAGCTGCCTGCCTGACCCAGTACATCTCCCAGTGGCAGTGGAAGACACTGGAGAAAGAAAGACACTGGAGGAAGAAAGACACTGGAAGACACTGTTTTTCATGGAGAAAAACACCAATCCAGCCACTTTCTATAGTCCTTTTCTTCATATACCACCAGCACCTGGGCTGTTGCATTAGGGATGATCGAAGGTATGTTCCTGCCTAGACATCTCAGTGTCCCTTTGTGGGCATCTTGGCCATGAGTTTGTCTCAGCCCTTTCTGACCTCAGGGAAGCCATCTGCCTCCATGAACTCCAGCAGCCACGCGTCTCAGAAGACAGTACTGCTATGTAAAAAGTAATTTATTTTTTCTCTTTTAAATAAAATTCCTATTCGTTAGTTTAGTGCTCCTTGCTCCGGTCATGTCAAGTCATACAGCAGTATATAAAAGAAAGAGAAAAAATAATTCCAGTCCCCCAGGAGGCATGTAACACAATGGACATGGGCTAAAAATACATCAAACTGCACAACTTCATATGAGATTTTGAGGGCAGGATCTTAACTACTTTTAAATTGCTTTCTCATCCACAAGGAACAACTAGAGATTGACACCGAACAACTGCACGAAAGAGTTATCAATAGTACATGTCAGCGAGGAGATGTCAGGGGAGATCATGGAACCAGCCTGTATTTTCATTAATGAGTAGGGAGTGAGCTTCAAAATCTGTGGATAACACTGGGGCAAAAGGAGCTGAGAGCATTTTGTGAGAGCGGATTAAAATGCAAAGCAAGCAACATGCTTTGAGAAAGATCCAGATAAATGTGGGAATGTTCCCAGGAGAGTCAGAGGAGCAGTTCAGAAAGTAGAAAAGGTTGAAGGAACTGATTTAGAGAAGTTTGTAAGAGCTCTCTTCCCATCTGTAAAGATCATTGCAAAAAAAAGGAGAGAGAAGAAATGTTCTTTATATGCTGAGGAAGAGGACAAGAAATTATTATTTTTGTTTCAGATTATGATTAGTTTGAATTCAGATTAAGAAAAACATAACTCTGAGGATAGTAAAGCCCTGCAACAGGTTGTTTAGGGCACGTGTTTTTAAGACTAGAGTAGAAAAACATATTCAGTAACAGCCCAGGTGGTCTCAGTTCAGTCTCGCTTCTAAAAAGATCAGACTCCATGGAAAGTCATTCCCAGCCCCGATGTTCCCTAACTCCAACGCTGTTTTGAGGCAGAGGGACTAAATTTTTTTATCCCCTGAATTTACTGTACGCTACAATTTTACTGATGAAATTGCTCTTCCCACCAATAAATTTATTATTCACAAATCTGTTCAGGAAACCCTACGGTCAAATCCGGGTCTCTCAAAGTGGGAAGGATTCAAGAAAAGCATGGCTGGTCCAGCTACCGAGGTGGGCAGCAGCTACGAGTGCATTGCCCTGGGGAAGTTCCTCCACGGCAGATGAGAGGAACAGAAAGCTGTTATTTTCCTGATTGTCCTTCAGTTTAAACTTCTGGGACCCTCACAGAAGAATTATTTGCTATTTGTTATTCATAATTTGTTGGATCCCTTGAAAAAAGGGTGGCACACCTGATACCAGTTCCAAAAATTACTAAATCATACACATTATAAGCTACTCAAAGCCAAAGTTCATCATTTTGCTTCTTGGGCCTTCACTGAGTGACAGAAACAAAAAACAAACACCAAATGCTCTTGTCTACCCATAACTACCACTCTTCCCCATCTAAATATAGGGTGCTTCTGCTAAGAAATTTCATTGCCTACCTAACTTCATGCATGTTCCTATCCAAGAAAACACACCAGCCTAAGACACCTTGGGAGATGCTTAAGACTAATATTTTATATTGCAGAAAAGAACGAATACGTGGGCAAGGGGCAACCACGAAGGAATGGTTTGTTGCCAAAGTAAGTCAGCTAAGGAGCGGTGGCTGATCAACCCATGTTGCAGCCCGATTTCTGCAGCGTAAGAGAGGTCCTTCCCATCTTCGGCAGGGAGGGAGCAGCGTTCGCTTGGCTCCAAGACTGCTCTGGGAAAGATCAGTAATAAACAGCTCGGTTATCTCTGCAAGGCTTCAGGGGCTGGAGGCTTTTGCATGCATGGCAGAATTTCCCTTTCCTTGGATTCCATAAGGGACCCGAAACAGCCTTTGAAATATGATACATTGCACCCTGCTGATAAAGAAGGTTAATACTTTTGCTTCTTTTCTCACAAAAGAGATCTCAATTTTATAATCTGCTATTATTTATCATTTTCTCAAAGCTGATAATGATTTTTTCAGGCAGGAGAAACTGAGCTACCATTTTAAAAGATGTGCTATAGGCTGCTTTTGTCCAAGAAAGCTCCGAAATGGGAACATATACATTTTTTCCCAGTGGTTAAGTCATTGTATTGAAAGTTGTACAATCCACTTGTTGCTCCACAGATCAGCTTCTTCATATTTTTGACCATGAAAGTGTGATGGTGGCATATAAGTACATGGAGTTTGTCTGGAGTCGATGAGGGCTGCGGTTGCAGCAAGCCTGTTTGCAGGAACCTTGGACACCGGTTGCAAAACTCAGCTCCTTAATCAGATTTTGAGCATTTCAAAGATCTCATGTTCGGGTTCAGCTCCCTGACTTTGAAATCTGGATACACCCCAAGCACTTGGAGGCATGCGGATTTCCAAACCATTTCTAATTTCAACAAACTAAAAAAGGCCAAGGTGCCTTAGAAAACATTTCAGGCTTGTTCTGAAGAAGGCTTTGAAAGCCTTTCAGCAAAGAGCTCTGAAATGCTTTTCAGTGACCGGGTGCACGTTTTCCGAGTGGATTTTCACGCGGTTCCACTACAAGGTAATTCAATTCCCTTTCCTGCCTGAAAAACACACAATAAGTCCGCATAATGTGAGGGATAATTAGAGAGATGGAAGCCGCTGATTAGATTATCCCTTCCACCCACCTGCCGGTGCAGGATTGTTCCCTACAGCATACGCTGAAACCCAATACGTCCAAGGTGTTGCAACTGAGCCATCAACCTCTGTCCTGCTTCCAGCGTGCTCTGAGCAAGCACCGGACCTGGGGGAGAGGGAGGGGGGAAAGGACTTTTTCTCCATATGATGCCAAACTACTCATTTTTTTTTTGTAAAGAAAATGCAGCAATCTGAATTTGTAAATCTGGTAACAGGAAAAGGGGTTGTTAATGGGGTCTCCTTCCCTCTGCACACCTTTGGAGGCAGAAAGCAGGGCTGGAAAGATGCTGGAGATGTCCAGACCGAAGTGTCCTGGAGCGTGGTGAGAGGGGTCTGCACTGTAACACCCCATGGGCTGATCCCTGCACCCATACTCATGGCCAGAAGAAGTCCAAAGAATGAATAGGCAGGTGGAAGAAGAGAGAAAACAAACTGAGGGACCACCACTAAAAATCCCTTTTTGATTGCATTTGCCATAAAAGACCTTAAAAATTAGGCTAGTAGGAAACAGTGGGATCTCCTCCTAGAAAATTTTGACATGCAGAAGGATAAAATGTTAAGATGCCTCCGGGACTTGACTTATAAAATAAAAACCTGTTTGGGTTATTTCCATGCGAGTGTTTTTACATCTTTGCAGAGTAAGAATGAACCACATTTTTCCCTGCTCTCTCTAACAGCATCCCTTTTGTGTTCCTTCTCCCTCATCCCTGTCATTAGGCGCTATCTCTGCAGCCCCGCGGCCGGCTGGAACAGAGCCACTGTGTTTAAAATACATTTAGATGTCTTCTCTGTGAGGGAAAAAATGAGAAAGGAAAAAGGCATCCATGGGAGGAGGAGGTTAGGGAAGCTCCCCTCCTTTTCCCTGCAAGCCCCCTCCAGGAAGAACAGACCGATCTGCAAACATGTGTGCATTTTACACATATTTCCTCTGCTAATTTAATGCAGAAAAAGGGCTGCTGTGACTTGTGCTACGCGTGCCAATTTTGAGACACCAGGCATCTTCTCAAGAGCTGGCAGATGGATTGCAATGAAAATGAGTGTAACTACACATGACCTTAAAACTTGGCCTGAGAGACGCCTGCAGCTCAACACAGGACCATCCTGCCCTTCTCCCCTCCCACAGCCATCACCATCCTGCACATCTGAGAACAAGGAGTATTTCTTGACAGGTTCCTTTTGAAAGTCATCCCCTCCTGCCTCAATATCTCGGTCCTCTAAATCCTCACTCAATCTCACTTCCCGTGGACCCTCGCCTGGCAGGCTCACAATCACTGCTGTCGCCCAGCTCAGGATAAACGGATGCCTGCAATACACATTTTCCTATCCTTGGAAGAAAAAAAAAAAAAATCATTCAAGACCTTGACATATTTTTCATCCTTAGCTGGGATAAAAAGGCAAAATCTGCTGTAAAATGAAATTAGATGAAGAAGTCATGCCTCCCTCCTCCTTAAAAGGATTTCAGCACATGGAAAATGTTTTACTTGACAAATCTGTAACGAATTCAGTTTGGTTTTGACACAACCTGTTGATTTCACACAATTCCTGTAAAACTAATTTCCAAATAACCTCCACAATTTTTCTTTTGTTGCAAAACAGAATGACACAACAAAGAGGCCTTTTTCAAGACATAAATTTGTCAAAATCCATACAAATCCACAAAAACATCACTTTCACTCCTATGACATTTCCCCTCAGAAACCAGTTTCATTGCATGCTTTTTCCCTACAATCCTCAGTGACCCATAAAGATCTTCACTTGCTAATTACAGCTCCACCACTGGGTTGGCAATGAACGTCAGCCTGGTGTTCCCACCACAGAGCTGCCAGATAAACACTGTTGTAGAGCAGTCCAACCATTGGTTTTGGTCCTAATGGAGAATATAAAACTCTAAATGCCACAAAACATCAAAGGACAAAAAGGACACACTTGTCTCACTCAACTGTCATCATCTCCTGATCAGCTCCACCAGTTAAATGCTGATATATTGTCTACGGAGTTGTGGTGACAGATTAAATGGCCATTGCCAAAGGATGTCTTCTAAAGTCCCCTCACAAAACACTTTGTATGAATCAAAGGTCTCCAAAGAGGATGTATATTTTCTGCTTTTGGGTTATTTACTTCATTTCTGTCACAGTAAAAAACCTTCACTGCACGGAACTTCTCAATACACAATGGAAAGACCACTACGTCCACCAGGAGTTAAAATTAAGACACAACACAAAAGGGTAGGCACATGCATCTTGCAACCTGACTCTCTGGGTGTCCACCAGAAAGTAACATAAAGAGCAAAGAAGAATTATGAGAACTATCTGAAGAAAGCCAAGCCAGCAGATAGAAACTAATGGGACAGCTTGAAATCCAGACACTGCAGCCACCTAATAAAAAATCTGGAAATTTTGCAAAAATCTGGAAATTTTGCAAAACTCTGGAAATACACAATTATTTGGCTGTTGAAGGGTCTGCTGCCCACCTAGAGATGCTCAGAGTGCTGAAACATGGAATTGGTTTGTCTTGGAGGGAATTAAACAGATCGTTTGAAGAGACAGGCATGTCTGCTGCCTGTGAAAGGGACAGCACTGTGTCCAGTGGAGGTTTGGGTATGATGACCTTAAATCACAAATATTAATGGGATGAAGAAATTCCTCTGCAGAGACATGAGCAATACAAACACACCTGGATTTTTAAAATGCAGTGGAAGAAGAGTCCTAAAAATTCATCTTTGTAGTTTACAGGGTTTTTTTACAGCTGCCTGGGAGCACTAGTCCTCATCGGGTTAACACTCGCTTACTTAGAGGAGCCTTAGAGTAGAGTGGTAACTCATCACATCAGCAATGAATGCAAGAAATTACTTCAAGAGACCCAACACAGTAAACAACAGCTGTTTGATCATTACAAGTTCCTGCAGAGGTGAGCTGCTTAGGAGATTTCAAAAGGTATCTTGAGCCTGCCTGTATAATGCAAAAGGTGTCTGCAGCCTTGTCTTGGCCACCACCACCGCTATTAGGCTTGGGCATCTGCAGACCATACCATGTTAGAGATGTTCTTTACCTGCATGCATGTGCTGCCTCCCCAGTTATTTGCCTCTTATTCATACATTTTCCCCTCTTCCCCTTCCCTCTCTGGGGCTCAGAGTGCAGTCAACACCTGCTGTAGAAACCCTCACCTGTCCTGGGTCCCATGCGACCCCACTTTCTCGTTCTTCATGCAGAAATCGGGTGAGCTCTGCAGGTAAATCAGCTCTGTCTCTTTAACCGGCCTGATATCAATATCCTTTGGCACGAGGTATTTGCGTGTGCCCATGGGCCGGTGAACGACCTTGGTGGCTGATAAATACTTGTTTTTGAGGTCCAATGCAATGTCTCGCAGCTCTTGAAGGCCTTTCCAACAGGTCTTGATAGAGCATGACCCAGAAACTCCATGGCACTTACATTTCATTTCAAGAGAGGCTTTCAAGACCTGCAAAAAGGAATGCAGGAGTTAGGAAATGCCCTTCTCTTACCTCTAAACATACCGCAAGCTTGCTGAAGGAGGCACTTTCTTAGCAGGCACTGCTATAGAAAAGGACTGCTGCTCTGATTTCTGCACAGTCACTCTAGAGTAGCTACTGTGCGAAGGGAATGAGATCCCACAGCTCCTTGGTGATCACTATCAGCCCAGGGCTACTTTCACCAAGGCACCGTTGCAGCCAGCAGAGAGAAGAGTATTTTGAAATTTGATCAGATATCTACATAGGGCTGCATTTCCACCCTCTAAATTCCTCAGGAGCTGAAAATCAAAGCAATCCATAAATAGAAAATTAACATCCGTTTCTGCCTCCAACAACTTTGGGCTTTGGGTAACAGATATCAAGGCACTGATGAATTCAGGGCACCCTCACCCTGCCTTTCTGCTGGCCATGGGGCAAAAAGAGCCTTTTACTTTAGTTCTGCAGTAGTCTTATTTCTGTAGGACATGGCAGGATGCTGCCAGGAAGGGATGAATGCACCAGCCATGGCAACACTGTGTCCCAAGCAAAAATCTGCCCATTGCAATTAAAACAAAACCTCAAGACATTACAAAAATAATAAAAAAACACCCAAACCCAAAGAGATAGAGTGGGAATGGTAGAGAAAAACACCCAGGGGAGGCAAGTTCAGCATGGTTGTGCTCTGCAAAGGTGAGTTCAGCCTGTAGCTAGGCAGTCAGCTGCCAAGGAGCTCAATATGCTCCAAGTTTTATCTGCTCCAGTGCCCAAGTGCTGGCAGCCCTGGAAGGACTAAGCTGTGTGGTAGGACCAGCCGAGGGAACCGCTGCAGCCCCAGAGGTGGGTGCGAGGGTCACCCTTACAGCCCCTCATACCCATTTCTCCCGCTGCATGGAGGGCTGCGATGGGGATTTGCACCTCGGTGCACACCAAGCAGTACGCATGGTAAGCACTATCCCTCCGCTGGGTGCAAGCTGTTAAAAGCGGCTTCTGCCAGGTAAGGGAATAATCACTAGCAAAGCAGTTTGAAAAGGAAAAATCAGCCCGCCTGGCTGCAGGGATGGCTGGGAGGCAGCTGCTGCTGGACGTGTCTGGCAGATGATAATCCTCCATGCTTACACAGCACTTCACATGTGCAACGCCCTTGGCAGAGCACAACGGGACCCATCCCCACCACACCTCCTGAGGTAAGCAAGCCAGAGCCATCCTTGGCTGTGGAAAGGATGGCAATGAGACATCCCACCCACGGTTATATAGGGCTGATAGTAGCATTCAGGACCTCCTGAGTCCCAGCGTGAGTTATGTAGCCACAGTCTTCAGCAGGCCAAAGGAGTTCAGAGCAATCTGGGAGAAACCTGCTCCTTTTGCTAGCTGATAGAGACACTGAACCTCACAGCGCCACCGACTACTACAGATGATTGTACAATTACAATAACTCTCGTGGATTTGTTACCTGTCTCCCTACTTCACTGTTGTGCAGATGCATCAGTTTATTGGCTTGTGATCCTGATTTTTTCATCTTCATGGGAGCATCTGAAAATTTGGACCCCATGATAAGACCATAGTTGAGGTTGTCTGCACATCCTCCCCATCGATACCCAGGTCCAGGTGTCTCACCTGGGATGGGACCACAGGAACAGCCAGGGAGGTCCCCGGTGGTGCAGGCTCTGGCAATGGTGTGGCTGATGGCAGCAGCAGAAAGGGCATACACAAATGCTGACTCCCTTGTACCTGGAAGAGACAAGAGCTCCAGCTCAGCCTCCTGGCACAGCTAAAGGCTCCCCAAAAAGAAACCCACACCATCCGGGCCCTAGAGAGCAGCAAACACACCAACTCGCTGCAGCTGAGACCTCCCACGGCATCACCAGCTTGGAGCACATCTCCTAAAGTAAGATCTTTAACATGAGGCAACATCTCAGCAGAGCAAGGAGGCACATGGACTTATGCAACTTGTCCATGGTGCTGCGATCTGCTCTTGGACCACGTGAAGAAGCCCCTCACGGACTCTTCTGCCTCCTTTCACCCCTGTGCTGGAGGACGCATGCTGGCAGATCATGGACCTGGCATGCACGGACCTGAGGGAGGAGATGGGAGGCTGTGAAGCTGCAGCACAAGTGTGCAAGAATGCTCTGACCCATGAGAGCTGATTGTGCAGCTTCGCTCGTAGCATGTGATGCTTGACAAGTCTGCATGCCCCGAACAGCAGCTCCGCAGCTGTGAGCAAGTGCACCATGACTCCTGATGAGATGAGCAGATGAGATTGGTGCTTTGTAAGAGCTGTGGGAGACCAGGCCTTGGACTCAAGAGCTCCTGGGCACCATAACGATGAACATGGTTTCAGAGAACAGGACAACTAGGGTATGCAGCCCCTCTGCATCCCCCCTGGCAGCACAACCCTTCCCAGCCCCAGCACACATACACACAACGCTGGCTGACTCTACTCACTCATGTCCCCGGCTGAGCCAGCAGTGCTGTTTACCTCTCTCTAAGTCCAGCAGGTAGTTAGGAGCCAGCTCAATGGAAGAGCAGTTCCACCGCATGTCTGAGAAAGTTTTACGGCAGGTCTTTATCACTTCCCGTGCCGCCTGGATGATGGTCTGCATTAGCTCCAGGTTGCTGCGGCACAGCTGTACCTGGGAAACCACCAAGCCTTCAAGCTGCTTGCAGTGCTGGGTTTGATTCAGGGCCAAAGCCGAAGGAGTCTTGGACAGAGCTCTGAGGAGACAAGCACATGCAAAAAGGCATTAAAACCCGCAAAAAAGTTAATCTTCAGGTCAATATTAATTTGTCCACTACCTCCAGTGCAGTGAATGCTTTTGGTCTGTGTTCATCTTAATTTTAGCTACCTGTAAATAAGTGCTTAGTTTAAGCTGGTGAGACAGATGAGCAGCTTTTAAGAGTGATTTATCTCATCTAAAGTAGGTGTTTAAGGTAGGTGGGAAGAAACACCCTCCAGAAGTGCGCACTTCTCTCCATCATCTAGGGGAGCCTGGACGAAGCTCCTGGGGCATATGCCAAGTTGACTGAATGTGTAAATCCTTATGGGAAGAGCTTTTGCTGAAGAATGAAGAGGACAGACCTCCCAATAGAGTGAAAAATGGCCCATCAATTCCATGATAACAGAAAGCTGGATCTTCCAAGACTGTGGTATTTAGAAAAAAGAAAAAAAAAAAAAAAGGAGTTGGTATTATCAGTGTTTCGCATTCAGCATCTGTCTCACACACTCTCTGAGGATTATGCTAAATGTCATGTAATTAATTACGGAAAAAATCCCCTGCAAGGCCTAGGGAAAAGCCACCAAATTTGCAAGACAGATGCTTTCCCTTAGAGTTAACGCCAAGGACCTCTACCAATTCCATCACTGTTGCACATAGATAAGTCTGTTTCTCTGGTCTTCAAAAATGTAGTGCAGAAGCACAACGAGAGTATGTGCAAAGAGAGTATCATGGTCAAAACCGAGAAGAAATCCACTAGCACCAGCACGTGTGTTACCACGGAAGAAACCGACAGCATCCCAAAGACCCCACTGTTTTTTCTAGTGTGCAATTGCCAGCGTTCCCAGGTAAAAAAGAAAACAAAAGCAAATGGTGCCATGCATCGTACGGGGCTGTGCTCTTCTTCCCCAAGCACCCACAGCGATCAGCAGAAGCCTGGTGTGTAACTCTCTTTGTATCTTTATGACCTGCTTAGGGTAGTCATAAATGTTATTCATTCCCATAAAATGACTTTCTAGCTGGCTGCATCAGTAACTGGCATCTGATCCTGGCAACACAACTGCCTTAACACATATTTCCTTCTCTCCTTGTTAAATGTGTTGCCTTTCAGTTTCATCCTAAGCCATCTTGGTTAGCTTGGCTCATTAGCAGACACATTTCTGGGCGCATTTCACTTTATTACTGTAACATCCAGGTCCTTTAGAAGTTAAACGAGATGAAAATGGAGCTAAAATTGAGCCCTCACCAAGATCAGGGGGTATTAGCTCTGATCTCCGGTTTTCAGGAAAACACATCTATATTCCACCAGCTCCCTCAAGGCTGGCTCGAACCAGCTGCTGTGTATGTTGGAGCTCTCTCCGGGCTGTGCGTAACTGCTAACCCCAACCACGCTTCCAGCAGGGAAAAGCTACGATCCTTGCTAGGGTTGCGTAGGTCTGCACTGACAAATTCCCAGGCGGCTGGAGTTTGGCATTGCTGGCACTAGATAATCAGTGGCAAACTTGGAAGGGAAACCACCACTCTGCTAGCTATGTAAATATATACATCATACATATATTTAAAGAGGTCTATTAAATATATAGTGAACAGAAGTTTTGGCCGATGTTTTTCAAGGGAAAGGAAAAAGTGGAGTATTTAATTGTTTGAAATTATGCCCCGTTGTTCATCTCTGTCCCTTGCACACTGTTTCCCGCACAACACTCCCTGTCTGGAGAGGGGCACCTCCAGAAGGCAACTCACCCTGCCTTAGATGTGAACCAGTGCTGGACCTGAGCTGGTGGAGA
The DNA here is from genome assembly GCA_013400195.1 of Aramus guarauna. Classification (NCBI taxonomy): domain Eukaryota; kingdom Metazoa; phylum Chordata; class Aves; order Gruiformes; family Aramidae; genus Aramus; species Aramus guarauna. The sequence goes on along the minus strand of VXBL01004900.1, from coordinate 218,904 downwards.
CAAAAACTGTTGGTGATGCTCTGGGTGCTCACGTATCTCAGATATATCACTTCCTTGAAGGTAGAGGCATGAGTCTTGGGACGGTATGAATGTCCTCTGACTGCAAACCTCTACAGTGTGGACCTCATGGTGGTCCTTCATGGTCCTTCTTCAGCCCATGTAAAGAAAAAGCCACATCGAGGGAGTAATTAGCCTGATGTGCTTTTAAGATCTACAGTAGGATAAGATGACTCATGCCCTAGAAATCCTCATTTTCTGCTCTGGCTATAGAGGGAACCCAGGTACCGAGCTCAGACGCTGACATCTGGACTGTATAAGCACAGAGCTGGGTGAGATGAGTCCAACCCCTAGCACTTGGCACCAGAAACCTGTGAAAACTTATTCCAGAAAGCCTATCAGCAACTCTCAGGAATGGGCTGAAATGCGAATCAGGCAAGAGGCCAGAGCAGCTCGTCACTAATAGAGTAAAAATGATAAATACTCCTGCACAGTATGTCCCAGCAGCAAAATGAGCAGGCAGAGTGAGGCAGATGAAACAAGAGAGCTTCACAGCTTGAGCTTCAGGAAAATGAGGAATGCTCCAGGTCTCTGAGAAATGCTGTACTATGGGGCACCAGCACAGTTTTCTAATCAGGGGTGCCAAGTGACACTTTAGAGACCTTGGGATGTTTCACCCAGCCCTCCAGAAGGATGCATACCTTCTAGGTCCTGCACCACATTTTCTAATCCTATATAGAGGCCTTCGGCATCTTTAAAGAACCTGGAAGCCTACATTGAGGCACCTGCACCTCACCATTACAGACAAGTCAGGAACAGCAGAAATAACCACTTACAAGTTGGGATGAGAGCTGAATTCAAACTGAAACTCATCCCCACTGTGAAAAAGGGGATGTGATACAACGAGATCATGTCATCACAGATGGTCTGAAATGATCACCATTACAGAAGCAGATTTATAATGCAACAAGAAAGAAATTCACTTTGTGGAAGAGGGAAAAATATGTGCCAGACAGTCAAGAGAGGAAGGACTGCAGCCCCATTGGGGACAACTCAGTAAATGGCGGCAATGGCTGTTTCTTGTCGAATGAGCCGAGCGCCAGGGAGCCCGCCAAGAATAAAAACGCAAGACGCAGGAAGGTGTTTTCTGAACATCTCCCAGGCCTGAACTTCATGCCTTTGCTTGTGAGAAACTATAATTGGAAACATCTCCAAGCGTCGGGAGGAAAAAGTAAGGGGTAATGGAGATGGAAAAGAAAACTCACAGTTACTGGAGTCACTTGCCGAGACCGAAAAGTGCATTTATAAATCACAGATCAGGAATGTGAGAGACCTATTAGGTCATCTAGTCCATGCCCCGGCAGCCCAGGTTTGCTCAGTCTCTGTCCTACATTCAGAGATGTCTTCTCCACCCTTTGTTGCTTTAAACCCTCCCCATGGAAAGGCACCAACCTTTTCTGCTCCCCAAATTCTGGCAGCACCAGGGAGGGATGCCCACTGCCTGCAAAGAGCTTTCTTGGGGAACAAAGTCCATTCGTGGGGCAGCAGAAGAGAAATCACCTTCCCCCAGAAGACTCTTGTCCATGGTGGGATTTGGTGGTGGGTCTCTATCCCATCTCCACCCAGTCCCCCTTGACCACCAGCAGTGGGAGGGGAAACAGCCTGAATAAAGCAACCCTCGGGGGAGAACAACCTTTCATCCTCAATCTGGTAAAAAAAATCCCTGATAAATCTCTTTCTTTGGATTCACACCCTTCATCCAAGCAGCAGCATGTGGGGATTCTACCTGCTGCCATCCCATAAATGCTGCTTTTCACCGTTTACTCCTACTAACATCACGCTCTCCTCCCTTGACTCTCCTGCCCCATCCTTCATTCTCCAGAAAGCTGAGGACAACTGAGAGGTGGTTGGTTTTGGGTTTTTTTAAAAAATATACATATTTGGCCCATCCCTTTAAATAAACAGGCCTCAAACCAAATATCTCCTGCTTTATATATAGCATAGCAGGGCTTTCAATTGAAGTTATGGATACTGACAGAAAACCATAAACGTAATTACAGAGGAAATATGATGCATGAATGGATCATGACTTTCGTTTACTCTTTTAATTATCTCAGGCAGTTAATAAATTCATTTGAAAACATGAATGCTCTACAGTGTTAGGTCCTTTGAGAGGTATGGGCCCATTCCTGCAGATCTGGGCTCCGTGAGAAGACTATTCATAGGAGCAGCAGCTTGGGAGAAGTACCTTCAGATCTGAGCAGACATCAATGAAAGCCATACACGGTTTGGTTTACAAAGACCACTGTGCATAGGACACTGCTCCTGGTCAGCCAAAGGGAGAAAAACTCCTTGAATTGAGTGGTGCAGCATTGGTGCCCTTTAAAACACCCTTAAAGGGTGGAAGGGTCTCCTATCTTTCTGATGTGGGCTCTCTCTGGAGGGCATCTCCCCATCATCCTTTGTGTGATGTGACCCAAGAAGGTCTCACAGAGGGACTGTTGGTGAAACCATGAACTTCTGCTCCAAATTGTCTGCTTTGCGTTCCGTGAAGGCAGTCTCATTTTTATGCCTATTCTTAAACCCCTTAATCTTCCAGGGATTTGGGCAAAATGAAAAGATTTAGACAAAATTACATAGCTGTGGAGAGTGAAGTGTGTGGTAAACTTTAATAAAGAGAAGCAGCAATTGGGGTTTATTTGCATTCAATATCATTGAAGGTTTTTTTATCTGCAGGAGCCTCATTTTCTCAGGTTTTCAGCTGGAGGAGGCTCACAGGACTGTTACAAACACCTTGTCTAAGCTCCTGGTAGTCAGAGGCAGCCTGTGCCCCTGCCACCCTGCCCTGCATCAGTCCTGGCCTGGGGACCACAAGCTCTGAGAAAGCCACCACATCCTCTGGTAAATGCTTCGACTGGTTCTGCAAAGCCTTTTCAAACAGAGAAGCAGGATTTATACAGTAAAAAAGAAAAAAAAAAAAATCCCAGCCCTGAAGTAAAAGCTTAAAATAAGAGCTGCTTTCAGATATGGTGCCAAATCCAGCGCTGGCAGTAGTGGGCACAAGGCCATTGACTTCCAGCCCAAACTCGACTGAAGTCGATGCCAGCGGCGAGTTGGCTCACCGAGCACCGAGGAAGGCTGTGGAGCTTTGTCAAGTTTTCCCGAGCTGCCTATGGAGCGAAGAGCAAACTTCAAAGCCGTTGTCCCCCCCTTCCTCGCCCCCATCCCACTCCCCTCCCGCCATCCCCATCCTGCAGTCCTTTCACGGCAGCTCATCTAGCAGCCCCCTTGCCAGGCAGACGGTCTCCTCGTAGGCGCCCGTGCCCCAACGTCCCAGCTCCCCCCTGGCTGAAGGAGAGAAGCAGGCACTGCTGGGAAGCACAAAATCTTTCCATTTTCTCCCCTGCTTTCTGCTCGCTGCAGAAAGGCTGCGGTATTGCTCGAGGTTGATGAGCTGGGGGACATCCCAGGTTCACCAAGACGCACGTCTGAGCCACCTTTTGCTCCTGAAGGGCTGTAATTTAACCACGAGAACTGTGCAGCAAAGCTGACCTTGTAGCTGGGGTCAGTGCTAAGATAGGGATGGCTCCAGAATGCATGGGGCACGTCCAGGCCACCACAACAGGGACAGGCAGGGACTTCCCAAAGGGACCGAGCTCCATCTAAAAACTATGAGATTCCTAATGCCACCGCTTGCTGTCATGGGCTGATCCTGCAAGCCACACAAAAAAAACCCTACTTGCTGCATTTACCTTCTTTGCAACCACTCTTGGGTGACACTCAACACAGAGGGACAGTCCAATCTGTGTCTTGGCACCTGGGCAGAGGAGATGCCAACCCCCGGGGAGGCAGAATTGCCTCAAAAGCCACCCTGCGCAGGAACATCCCAACATCTGCAGACTTCTGTGTGATGCACATCTGGCTGCAGCTCCCTCTAGTGCTCATCTGGTTTTGAGCTCTACTCAAGTTGCTTCAGCAACCTGCTTGGCCAAACCCAAACCCCCCTAGGAAAGCTAAAGGGGTGCAAAAGGAGATGGGTAAGGTGATAGAGTTCCTACATGCATTGGTCCTAAGACATCTCCTGTTAAAACCAATGGCTGCCTCACCTCCCTGGCTGCTGTGATGCAAATCACCACAAAGGGACGCAACAAAAAAGGCCAACCCTGCTGTAAGGATGGGAAAGTATTTGCAAAAAGCAGAGTGCAAAAATGAGACTCGGGGGGTCATATGCATTGAATGGAAAGGCTGCCTCTCCACAGCAGCCCCGACCTTGCAAAGATCTGTCTGTACCCTGACTTTACACTCGAGCAGCTCAACGGAGCTCGGACAGAAGAGGCCAAAATAAGAAGTTTCTCCAGCAGCAAGAGCAAGTTTACGAGATACTGACCATCCATGCACTGTGCTGGATGCTGAGTGGTGCGCGCCTCCACGGCAGAGAAGGGTACAGTACCAATTTACAACAACGGGTTCTGAACCATAGAACTCGTAAAAATATGCCAAATAAAATAAAACAAATAGCTCCCTTTTACCTTCTCCTCACTTTTACTAATTTACAGGAGATATTTGCATTACAGGGAAGTCCTAAACGGCTGAAAAGTGTGTTTTTCTTCTCCCCCTCCCCTTGCAATTACATCACGGGCTGAATCAAAATTGAATTTCCTATCGCCTTTCATATCAGTCGCTCCCTCTTCCCTAGGCTGGCAAAACCCACCTCCTTATCTTCCCCCTCCCCTCCCAAATCCTCTTTGAAGCTTGCCTCTGGCACCGTGCCTACAATAACGGCCCCGCGAGCAGACCGCGGAGACAAGCCCACGACCGAAAACATCTCGAGGCACTTTCCTCCCTCTTCATCTTGTTCTTTTTTTCCCCCTCTTTCTGTCCATGAGCAGGAGAGGGAAGGGGCAGGGTTTGGTTGTACAGCACCCAGCATGCAAGTCCGGGGCTGGGATTGCAGGTCCGAGGTTTTACTCGGTATTTGGTAGCATCGATCTCTGTTCACCAAGAGTTTACTCATGCAATTTCCAAGGATTTCCCTAGCCCCAAGGATGGCAGCACCGCTGCAGCAGGGGAAAGAGAGTGATGGGGAGCAGGGGGGAAAAACTGGCCCATGTTTCTGTAGAAAAACAAGGGTGGAGAAGGGAGGAGAAACTGCAAGTGGGAAAAAAAAATGAAACAAAACAAAACGAACACCGTAATTTTGTGAAATCCCATCTGGCAGCATCCCAGTTGTGCTAAGTGCCCTGGGACAGGGAGTGCAGGTCTCTGCCAGGTTTTAAACAGGTGTGAAGGGTAGCCCCGCGGCACATCTGGATGCAGTTCGTGCTTCAAATGCCACTTTAATCCCAGCTTTCATCTTCCCCACTCGCTTTTCGATACGGGGGATATGTCTGCTGGGAAGGGGAGGAGCGGCAACTGCAGTGTCTTTCCTCCAACCCCATCCCCAACAGAAACCCTCGCAGCTTAACCACTTACCGGCCAAAAAGGCTGCTTTTGCCAGCAAACCTATTAGGGACCTTGCCCAGCCTCCCAGCCTTTTTTCATGTCTACCTCTTGACCAGCTTCCCTCTGAAGCTCATCTTGCCCTGCCCCTCAGAGGAACCCAGGCCCTTCGCTCTGGATTTAGCACTTTGCTTAAGCAGGACCCTAATGCCGAGCAAATAAGCGAGCCTCTCCACTCAGTTATGGGTCTGTACCTAAGTGCCCTGCTTGAATCAGGGTGCCACAAAACAGCGTTATTTCTGTGCTGCATAGAAATAAAGGTTGCAAATGAGTCCAGGCTCTGCCAGCCCATGGGCATGTTGCTCTACGTCCTGCAGAGAGGAGATGCCCGCTCTGCACAAGGTGCTGGATATACAGAGAGCTGAGTGCCTAAATACACGAGGAAGCTGGCAGAAAGAAATAGCTGGGCGATGTAATTTAGCTACGGTGACTGCTACAAGGTGTAAAGCCAAGACGGTGAAGAGCAAATCAGATCCTGACTCTTCTCTGCTTCCAAGGTGGTCCTTAGGGTACAGAGACAGCAAATGAAAGATGCCCTGAAGTAGGTGACTATTCCTCCCTCCTGACCATGTGCATTTAAACACCCCACAGAGGGATTCGCCCTGCTTCTCTTTATGCATACAAAATGTGCATGTGCGGTCTCAAACAGCTCCCTGCAGTCCATGCCATCTCCAGATGACATCTCTTGACATTTGTGTTGGATGTCTCTCTTTGGAGATGGTGAATCCCCATCTGGAAGGTCCTCTTCCCATGACTGCATGCAGGGCAGTGAAAACTCCGGCTCCAACAAGACATCTAACTCAAAGATGCCCAAAAGTAAGGCTGCCTTTATAAAAGGTGGCATGGGGAAAGCCTCGAATGACAATGACTGGGACAGTGGAATGGGAATTAGATGTAACACAGAAGGAGGAACAAAACAGGTACCTCATCTCAATTTCCCCACCTAACCAAGATCCTCACCTCAACGCACTATACCCTACACAACAGACTCTCCCTGGCATTGCGTTTTATTGTGCCTTTTCTTTTACAGAAGATGCTCGTTTGCGGCTAGCCCACATCCCCTTATTTATTTTGTGCACAGCTTCAATCCAGAGCAGAAAAGACAGATCACTCATCAAGGACGTGAAACCAGATGGGTGTTGGACGGGCTTGTTTGTTTATTTTGCAGTAAGCAACTAATTGATTGCTTGCTTAAGCAGAGAAATGAGATAGTGATGTTTTCACTTTGTTTGCAGTGACATTACCTCCGAGGAAACTCGATCCAGACTTGACCACACTCCCTGGTATTTCTTCACCCTCCTCCCACCCCTCCACCTCATTTATAACACCCTTCATGAAATCCAAAGGTTAAAAGGTCCACAGAAAAAACATGTTATCTGTCAAGTATCCCCTGTGGTTGGAGATTGGCGGCATTATCTTAGCTGCCGTCCCTACTGCTCTCAGCTCCTACTCAGCACGACCAGCGGTCCCAGTGGGAGAGTTTCCCAGCGTGGCAGGAGCTAACGCTAGAAACTTCATTAAGTGGCTCATGTGAGCGTTCAAGTGTGTGCCTTTCCTTTGGTATCAATGAGGAGAAGAAAAAGCGAGACTAAATCATGCATATTTTGGAAAGAAGATGGAGACATATTGTTAGCACAAGCCCCTAGTACACACACTTGAAATCAATGAATGCCTGCAGAAATGCAGCGCTTGCTGCTCTTTAAATGGCTTTACAGTGTGCTTCAAATAGCAGTTGCAAAAACGGGTAACAGACCAGCAATGCCTACAAAGACTTTAAAAATGCAGAGAGATAGCCAGGTACTTACATCCATTTTATCCCATAGCAAATCCCCGTCTGCAGAATCAAAGACAGAAAACCAGCTAAGAAAAATTGCGGACTCGGCTTCATTTTCTCCACCGTCCCCCCACTTGCCGAAGGAAATCAGCTTCTCCAAAGAAAAAAAGGAGTTTTCCTAATTTTCTGCACAAGGTATTTCCCTGCAGTTTGGGTGTTGCTCCTCCTTGGAGATGAACAACCTGAAAGGAGAGAAAGAAAGAGCACGAGCTCCGGTTAACTCTGAAGTTCAGCGAGTCGTCGCGAGAGAGAGATCTATTATCCAAATTGCAAAGGAGTGGTTTATGAATCACGAAAAGGTTTGGATTATCCCCTCTCAGTCCCCTCCCTCGCCAAGCCTTGATACAACCTTTCGAGTCAACAGACAGACAAACCGTATGGCTTGAATTACACCCTGAGTTATGGTCTGATTGTGTGTTTCCATTTAACCCTGCACATGGCAAGACTTCATTCGCTGCTTTACTTCCCCCCCCC
>VXBL01004900.1:186907-208086 GCA_013400195.1 Aramus guarauna | reverse complement strand
GCAGCATCCCACCCCCCCTTCCCCGGGACATCCCCCTCGGGAGCCGGGGCTGGGCCAGCGCGTCCCCCCGCAGGGCTCCGAGGGGAGCGGGCGGGAGGGGGGGGCCCGATGTCGGCCCCCGGGGATGGCAGGGACCCGGCTGGACCCGGCGCTGCAACTGTTAAGGGTGTTATTCTAATGAGCGGTTAATGATTAGCAACAAAAATAGCTAGTTCGTGTTTTCACCGGAAACTTTTAAACGTTACCTCTCCAGAGGGTGATTAACGCTTGCTGGGCTGCGCGACCGACTTCCCAATTAAAGGACAAAGATACTTTTCATGCACGGGTCTGTCAGGTGGATTTCCTTCTGCAAGGGTAAGAAATCGCTGCCCCGCAGTCCTGCGGAGGGCTGCGAGCATGTCCTGCCTCACCGAGTCCTGCCGCCAGCCTGCAGGTTCCACAACCTCTTTTCCTTCGATCTGTCTTTAATCAGCGGGAAGTTCAGATGTTGAGATCTGATTTTTACTTTCACGACAGTACCAGGGATGGAGGCTTGACGGTTGGCTGCTAGGGGGAAAAAAAAAAAAGAAAAAGAAAAAAAGAAAAAAAAAAAAAGAAAAAGAAAAAGAAAAAGAAAAAGAAAAAGAAAAAGAAAAAGAAAAAGAAAAAGAAAAAGAAAAAGAAAAAGAAAAAGAAAAAGAAAAAGAAAAAGAAAAAGAAAAAGAAAAAGAAAAAGAAAAAGAAAAAGAAAAAGAAAAAAGAAAAAGAAAAAGAAAGAAAAAGAAAAAAGAAAAATTAAAAGAAAGAGAAAGGGAAAGGGAAAGGGAAAGGGAAAAAAGAAAAAAAGAAAAATAGGGGAAAAAACTTTAAGAAAGAAAAGCACAACCGGTTTCTCAATCTCAAGTCTCACCTGTCTGAATTTAAGACATCTGTGTCATCTATGGACTGTGAATAAATGGATGCTTGTTGCAAAAGTACCTGTGTCAGTTTGCTCGGGTCTCAGATGAAAGGAAAGAAGAGAATAAATGCTTTAGTCTCACGACTGAGAGACTCAGAATAAATTTCCTAAAGGTCTATTTTTGGAACACCTATTTATATAGGATAATATTTTTATGTATGTGTCCCTGTGCCGGAAAGACTGCGTTCATATACACAGGTCACTAATGGGCTTTCCTATGTGAACTGCAAAGAACCCTGTATACACAATCCCAAATTCCCAAAGCCACTCTATTATTAGTTTAAGACCCAGTTTTGCCAGCAGCTTTGCACAGTATGTCCATTTTTCTTTGTGTGACAGTCGCCCGTAAGTGCTCAAACTGCTCGAGACTCCTATTTCCCCAGCCCCCCTCCCACCCCACTGCCCCCCAGAAACGTGTACCTACGAGGACAAGGTTTCGGCAGGGTTCTCCAAGGAGGATTTATTTACATGGGGAAATTGCCTGTAATATCTATTGCAGTCCGGCTTGCTGTGCAAATGCCCCGATTTCTGTATGAATAGATTTTTTCCAAATTACTTTAATTTTTAAAGGACTGTTGGGAAAATGTGGTTGTTATTAATCAATAACTGTAGAAGTAGTAAGTAGCAGTAGTTTTAATGCTCGTGATTTTGCTGTAGGGACCTGCTGTGCTCGGAGCTGTGCAAACACAACACAGCAAGGCAAGTCCTACCACCAGACCTTCACGGTCTAAATATCAGTGATGAGAGTTGAACGACCAAAAATTATGGTGTGGAGGAGGAATATGCAACATATTCCTCCCAGTCCCAGTCTGCACGGCTGTCTTGTGCCCTAACAGCTTGTTAAGGTTTCTTACAACAGGGCAACATGCTGGAAAATCATTTAAAAAATGGCACTGGGAGCGCAAGTATCTACTCCTCGCAGCGTTCATGAGAGCTGCTTGTCCACAGTGGTCATCAGGACAGAAGGACATAGGAGACAGAAGTCAAAAGGTAGGATAATGAGTAAGAAACTAAAAGGATAGTGAGAAAGGATACATAAAGGATATAGGATAAATATGCTCTGGACTATCAACATGCCCAGGGAGGTGGCTGAGTCCCCGTCCCTGGAGGTATTTAAAAGAAGGATAGATGAGGTACTTGAGGACATGGTTTAGTGGTGGGATGGCAAGGTTAGGTTAGTGGTTGGACTAGATGATCTTAAAGGTCTTTTCCAACCTAGATGATTCTATGATTCTATGATTCTATGCATATAGGGAGTTATTCAGGAGGAGTTTTAGGAACTTTAAAACCACCCCAAGCCTCTAATCTGAGACAATTTCATATATAGACAGGCCCCTAGACCCTGATACGCCAAAATATTTCAGTACATGTTTAAATCCTCTTCATCTCTTGTTGTGCTCTGAGTGCTTTGCTGAATCGGGGACATCACTGCTGAAACGTTGCAGGTCTTTGTCTCCTGCTTCTCATGCACACATTGAGGTGTGGGTCTGCTGGCAAAGCGTGGATGCTTTTGCTTTTTGGGCACCTGGGAAGTGGGGAGCTGCCTCAGTGTGCATCTGGAGTTTTATTTCATGGGACCTAAATGCTGCACCAGGGGTGTAAATCTAAAGTTTAGCAATCACTAGCTTTCCTACTGCTTCTATGGTCAAAGCTATTACCATTTTCTTCAGCAGAAGACAGTCTGATTCACCATTTTCCACAGGGTTTTCATAAAGGAGAACTGGCCACACCAGTGTGACAATAAATAAACCAGAGCTGGGAATTTCCAAAAGCATTTAAAACCCATGGGAAGCAAGCCATTGTTGAGGCACTGCAGCCTGCAAAAACATGGTCTTTACATAGGGAATGGATGTATCCATCCATTATTAAAAGTGGGGACAGGGGGACAGTGTTTTCTGGATTGCATTTCCTAATTGACCTAATTATTAAACTGAAAGAGGGTAGATTGAGATGAGGTCTGAGGAAGAAATTCTTCCCTGTGAGGGTGCTGAGGCCCTGGCACAGGGTGCCCAGAGAAGCTGTGGCTGCCCCTGGCTCCCTGGCAGTGTTGAAGGCCAGGTTGGATGGGGCTTTGGGCAACCTGGGCTAGTGGAGGGTGTCCCTGCCCATGGCAGGGGGTTGGAACCAGATGGGCTTTGAGGTCCCTTCCAACCCAAAGCTGTTGGTGATTCTATAATTCTATGATTATGTGATTAGACTCAGAGAAATGTTTGGAAAATCATCTTGTGGATCCTTAGAAATATCTTCAGGGTGGTATAAAGAGATTTTTTTAGTATGTCAGAAATCTGCTGGGCAGAAAAATAAGGCTTTGTTGTTATCTGTTGCAGCAGGTGTCATAATCTCCAAAACTTGACACTCTCCCCAAATCTGCCAGTAAGTTCTTGCAGGATTTACCAGCGGTGTGTACGGTGATGAGACATGTCTTCAAAGCCACCGTAGATGACACAGGTGAGACCCCCTTCACCCAGACTGCAGCTCCATCCGTCCGTGGCCTCAAACGTAACTTGGAAGCAAGAGACGGTGAGCCCTGCAACCCCTTACAAAAGTCCTAATGCTGTTGCAGACCTCACCAGACTCATGCTACATAAACCATAGCACTCAACGTTGAGAGAGGGATACCATTCAGGTGCTGAGGAGCTCCACTGGATTTCAACCAACCACATAGATGTAAAAAAGACATATTCCGTTACTAATGCGCCGGGGCCACCCATGTTGCCTTCAGTAGCACAATTTATCATTCGTTTTTATGCATGTGTCTCCTCACCCTCTTCTTCTTCCACGCCCCCACAAGAGGAGAAGACCCTCCATGGATGACTCAGGATAACATTAAACATATGCAGAGCCGGGACCTGAGTGTAAACTCTCTGGGAGCAGGGGGGCATGCTCCTTTATTTAAAAAATCTCTAAAGTGCTGTGCCAAGTCATGGTACTCTGCAAATATTTATTAATATGACACAGTTATGTATACTGTGGGGTGTGGTATTACGGTTTTATCAGTGAGTTTCAAGATGCTGTGTGCTATGAATGAGCTATGAAAGCCATCACACCCGCAGAGGGGTTAGGATAGCACTTCACCCAGTATTAGTGTGTGTTCTGCATGTGACAGTCAAAGGAGCCATTTACAAATGTCCTGGAGGGTTGTTTTTTTCCAATTATTTATCTGGAGCTAGTGGCTGGAAGGTGCCAGGGCATGTGACGGCACACCCTGCGACAGGATGCCATTCCTCCGTTTTAAACAAGTATTCTGGCCATCTTCAGACACGGGCTCCAGCTATAAATAGAAATAACTTTAGGCTAGTGGCCATTTACTGGCCCAACGCACAACTGGCTCAGCACGACTTGTGTATGTAAAATCAAGCTCCTTTACCCAAAGCAGGGTGACCACATCCACACTCTGCATTGGGAAACACATCTTTTAAATCCCCCAAACCTTGCCCAGACTTTGGTGATTTTTTTTTTTTTTTGTATCAATAATAATTATAGGTCAGTGACCAGGTTTGTGCCCTTGACCCTCTGTAATTACTGGTATAAACAGATACAAGTTTTTCACTGGGTCTCTAAATTTCAATTTCAAACATTGATAGGCACTTTTTTTTTTTAAGGCTCCTGCACCTGCTAAAAAAAGCCCCCAAATTATTATCATGAATTTTGAATATTCACTCTTTTATTCATGCTTTCAATTCATCCTTGAATATTCATGCTTTTTCTTCTGATGGGGAGAACAAACAAGGACCGTTTGATGCTAAAATCTTCTGCAAAATGTTTAAGAGCAAGAGTACATAAAAAAGTAAGGACTCAGCAACTGAGGTTCCTCAAATTAAATCAAGAATAAGGAATATCCTAAAGGAGTGTTTTCTCTAGACTGCCTCATAGCAAGTGTTGATACTTCTGAGGGTACAAGACTGGATATGGCCCTTCCTGGTCTGTACAGGATACGGGATGAAATGCCACATCTCTGGGAAAAGGAAGACAGCTTTTGATACATGGATTATTTTATTATTTTTTTTTTTTTTTAACATGAGGTTTCTCTGAAGCCAGCCAGGGGTTAAAACAAGAATACACCTTGGCAGGTATTCGAGGAGGGAGTGTGGTGCAGAGGAACACCGTGTGAGCATCAATCACACCGCCACGTGCGTGGAGGGGATGCAGCAAGGGGATGCCTTGGTGGTGCACGGCAGCTGTAAGGCAAATAACAGAAAAGAGGTTTTTGTCCCGGGAAGGTGCAGCTGGAGGGAAACAAAAGCTCAGTGGTTCTCCTTGTAGTGCCCAAACGCTGGTGACAGAGGCCAGATCATACACAGCCCATATGGACACTGTCTTGTACCTATAGCATGGACAGCTTTGAAAGAGGACGAGGCCACTGTTTGTCCTTCCTCTGTCACGCGAGGCCATCCCTGTAAAGCAGCAAGATTCCAGCAACCTGAAATTTCTCCCCTACCAGACATCTTGCAGAAAACTGTAGCATTTTCCAGGGTGAAACACAAGCCTGAAGCCTCACAGCTCTGCCTTATTCTGCCTCTTTTCTCCCCCTACCCTGTCCTTAAATAACAGAGATTTTCGTGCACTGTCATCCTGCTTACCTGCCTGTAAAGGGGCAGGATTCAGAGCTGTAGCCACAGCTCATTTTTCCTAAATTGCAGTGGTGTTTGTCTCCTTCACCTTGTCTTTACTATCATCACTAATCACCTATGCTGCAGGAGTGCCCAGTCTGTGCCAAGGCACAGCAGTGGCCAACTCTCGTACCCCTGCACCAGCCCCCAACTCCCACCACCAGCCAGAGGAAAATCAAAGCAGAGCTTCTCGATTCCCGTGCCATTTGGCTGGAGACCATACAAGCCTGACCTTCCAGTCCAGGGATTGAGCAGAACATGCTTCTCCTCCAGACCAAAGGTTCCACCCCTACCCCAATGTTGCCTTTTAAAGGCCTCTGTCCTAATAAAAACCAGCTGACAGCTCCTCTCTCCAAAGCTGAATGATCCCTTCAGGGTGGGGTAGCGTTTTCTCTTCCCTACGAAGAAGTCCAGTAACCCCTCCGTTGCTGCAGTGCCGGAGTTGGAGTCCTCCTTGCAGGGGGGCTTAGCAATGGGTGCATAATTAATAACAGTGATTTGCGAGAGTGGAGAGATGGAGACCAACTGGAAAGGATAAAATACCTGAATAGCCTTTTTGGAACAGGAGGAATAATGTAAAATGTTCAGGAGACCATCTGCCACTATAGTCCCGGCTTTGCAAATGCTGGCTGAGAGTAAAAACACCTCATCTGTGAGCAAGACATTTGTTAGACATCCCTATTTCTGCCCATTTTTAATCTAGTCCCTGATCCCAACATTCATTCTGACTCCATCATGGGAAGCAGGGACCAGGAGAGAGCTGTGCCAGGTTTTGCTCTGACTCAATGGGTCTTGGGACCATCTCATGCAAGGCAGCATTAGGGCCAGGTTATCCAAAGGGCTTTTGGAAAGGTTTTCAGACAAGATTGACTCGCAGAAAAGGAGGTGGACTTTTTGTAAGGCTCAAGGCAGCCATCCCTGCTGCCACCCCTCCTGGGCAGATATTCCAATACTGTTTGCGTGGGACTTAAGCACCTCTGCAAACCGAGCTGGGATGAAAGGGGCTGACCATTTCTGAAAATCCAGACATCACTTGCTCTGATGAAGGGACACATTTTCAGACAAGGCAAAACAAAGCAAAACCGAGATGGGACATCAGTCACCTTGGTTAGTTGCAATCCATGACCTTGAGTAGAGAATGTACAACCCCCCAGATCAGGGAAGGACCCAAAGCAACCCACAGTGCCCCATCTTAGCTAAGTAATTCCATTTGCAACTGTGAGAAAAAGCTGCTTTTTGATGGAAATTGGGGATAGCAAGGAGATTAATGGCATAATCACCTTCTGACCTAAGTTGACAAGAGCTAGCAGTTCCAGAAACTTAGTCTGGAACCATTTGGACAAGGAAAAGCTCTCCCAGATATACTCTGCTTTATGTAATCATAAACCATAGGTAACACCAAGCTCTTACATTATAACCTAAAACTTCCTTGTGTTTCACAGGAATTATTTCATATATCCGTCTCACTCATCCTGCTTGGAGATGTAAATTTGAAGCTGCTCTAGACAGGTCAGGTGGGATCTAATTTTCAAGCATCCACATCCCATTTAGCCCCTGATAATACATGGTTCTTCTCTCAACTCTGAGTGCTGGTTTCTCCTAAAAACCTGCTCGGCTGGGTCACAGCTATGGGCATCCAGAGTTGCTCATCCGCTTGCTCTGCTGGTAGCCCAGCTTCCAAAAACCTGGTCTCTGATTTTTTAGGCATCCTTTAAGATATCCTTAAGACATTCTTAAGAGATACAGCTTGAGTTATCTTCCCTTCCAGTTTATTTTATTAAAGAATTGTCTTCAAGGGGATGCTAAAAAACCCCTTTATCCTTTCCTAGAGACACCCAGGCTTGGTTGTTTTGTTCTTATCTAAAGGTGATTCAGTTAGGCTTTCTGATTACCTACAAACACCTGATTATGGGCTTTGGCTCATCTTCCATGATGGAGTATATCCATCATAAAAACTTTGTGAAATAGGTGCTGAGCAAAGTATAGCACTTCTGAGGTTGTGGTATGGATTCAGGGCCTGAATTAGCACTGAGTTACTTGAATTTTATTCCAGAGCCATTCCAGTGGTTAATTATAGGATGGCGTGAAAACACAGGAAGATATTTTTTTCCTTTTACCTCCTTGTAGCATTGCTGCACTATCACTTGGACACTGTCCTGCTCTTGGAAAACATAGGCTGTTAGTATTGCTTATTCACTTAATTGCATGGAATCTACAGGACAAATATTCATGAAGCTATTTTAATTGAGGAAATCTGCAGGGTAAATATTCATGAAGCTTGTTCTCTCCTCAGCGAAATGCAAGGCAGATATGAAAGCCATTTGTCAATTTACTCAAAAAGTCAAGGGCTTGTCAGGATCATTATAGGTAGTTCATTAAGGTGAGGTGATGGGGAAGAGAAATGTGGTCTTGTTTGAGCCACCTTACCTGGGCACACCCCTGCAGCCTACAGATGCTGATGTGCGTGTAAAAGGAAGGCAAAATACCAGCAGAATACTTCGCAGAGCTGCATGTGAAGCAGCCACAAAAGTCTGAAGACAGCATGCAAAATCCCCTCTTATGATCCCATCTCCATCCCTGGTCCCCACCAAGCCCTGCGAGATGGGTCTAAGGAGAATTCTGGATGCCTCTAGAGGGAGTTCCTGCAGAGGGTGGCCATGCTGGCATGGCCGTGCTAGGACTATTCTTGACTCTAATTGGGATTATGCTGCTTCATCAGCTCACTGAGGCTTAGGAGCCTATGTCCTACAGGGGACATCCCACCCCACCTGCCTAACATGCCATTTTCCCTGGCAGAGAGGGTCATTATCCTAAATTCAGTAAGAAACAGTGCGACTGAACTGCAAGCAGTCCCCAGATCTCGCCTGTAGGACTGTGGTACACCAGCTTGGTAGAGACACCTTCAACAACCCATGAGGTTCACCAAGCCACTTCCAGTTTAGCTGTTGGAGACATGTGGTGCTGTGGCAGCGGTACTTAGAGTCAGTGTGGTCTTTGAAATGTTTGGGATGACAGATGTCAGAGAGAACTGGATGGGTTACTAGGACTTCCCCAATTCCCCACCTGTTTGTGTGCAGTTTCACTGCTCTTGTCTCCTCTCCCATACCTCTCCTGGGGACCGTGGGCTGTCATGGGTACAATATCCCCCTTACTATGTGCACACAAGCTGCCTGGCACAAAGCAAGCCAGGGTTCCCAAACACAGCTGCTGAAATATAAATAGTATTCTTTATTTTTAAACATGGACACAAAGGCATCAGACCTCCTTGAATTATCCTGATCTGCTAGATTGGCAACTTCCTAATCCTGCTGAGCCCAGATATCACGTCTGGGTGTGCACGTGCTTTAACACAAATGTTTGGGAAGGACCATGCTGTCTATAAACCCAACAAGTCTGGATCCCATCCGGAAGGATGCACTTGTGCTCACACAAAGGCTGGGGACCTGATGCTGTAACCATTTTGGGTAGATTCCCTGTCCTTCTCCATGCTGGAGGTCTGACTGAATGCTTTCTTCTTGCCTTTCAGCCTCTGAAACCAGCCCCCACTTGGTGGAAAAGCTCTGTTAATATCAATGGGACACAATCAGATGTGAAAAGCCACAGCCTCGATAAACTATAATAATCCATATTCACTGAGGAGCTGATCCTCCTTCTCGCTGCTCCTTTCATCCCTCCCACAGCTGTGATAACAGTAAGACTTCATGCTACGCAAATAACCCAGAACTTGCTACTTCCACATGAAAACACAACAGCTTCAATTACTGACTCATCCTAATACTCTGTGGGACAACTCCTATGTTTTTGCACTTTTTTAACATTTTGTGCTGCCCCTTTCCTCTGGTCCTCCTCAGCACGAAAAGAACATGCAACTGTTGATTGGTGGTTGGGGTATTGTTTTGTTTCCTTGTTTTTGTGGTGGTTTGGGGGTATTTTTTGAGTTGGAAATATAGGGGCAAGAGGAAGCAGCATAGCAGAATGCATTCACGCAGACACTGGAATGGCAAGCCAGCAGTTATCCAAGTACATGTAGCAGAAAGCATCTCTGAATAAACAATAATAATAAAACAATAATAATATTAAAAGCAGCAGAAAGCTCTCTCCCATCCAACCAGGCCAAAAAAATAAAGGTTTGGCAAGGAATAATCTGAGAAAGTGTCTGAAGAGCTGGAAGTAGGTTCTGTATCATACAGAAGAGCCAAAAATGTGTTTGGCCACAAACAGCACATGATGCATTGCAAAACGCTTCACGAGGAGATATTTAGAGGGTGGGATGGTTGGCATGGAGAGGAAAAGAGGGGGAGGCATCGCTGCGGGAGGAATATCTTTAGCCTTCAAACAACAGCCACTAAAATATCCCGAATGCTCTGCCTCCCCAGAGGTGCCA
Organism: Aramus guarauna; assembly: GCA_013400195.1. NCBI lineage: Eukaryota > Metazoa > Chordata > Aves > Gruiformes > Aramidae > Aramus > Aramus guarauna. The sequence goes on along the minus strand of VXBL01004900.1, from coordinate 198,155 downwards.
AGGGTTGAAAGTTTTGTGCAGAATGGCTTTTGCGGGATAATGTAATCTCTTTTAAAATTAGGTTTTAGCTGCCCCTTTCATAATGAGAAGGAAAAGCCCAAAGATAGGGCCTGATGCAGGGATGTCAGTAGGCTTTGGATTAATGGGTTTTGGATTGGACCCACGGTGTAAGAGACAGTGCTCCAATCTAGCCATAAATAAAGTGGCTTCCATTAACGTTTATATTTGCTTTAATTTATTTAACCAAGAAAGTCAGCAGAGGCCCATAGGTCTCTGTATTAAGAATGAGCTGGCCAAGACAGCAGCAGATAAAGCTTGCACCAGCGTAAATCAAAGCTTCCATAAGTCATATTGAAGAAACCATGGGTGAGTAAGGCAATAAAATGTGACCGTTGTTTCTTTATTGTATCATTCTCAGCTTTCACTTTCTGCCGGAGCCAAACATCATTTCTGCTCCGTCTTTTTAAGAGGTTGGAGAGGATGGACCAAACCCGTTGCAAACCTGCGATCCAGAGCAGGAGTTCAAAAGCTGGGATTTGCAAACAGCTCACAAATGCTTTGCTTCCCCTAATGGCCAGATAATAATAAAGATGAGATCCAGAAGCTTTCTTTTTTTTCCTGCTTAAATGTTGGAAAACGCTGCACCTTCACCTTGTTAGACCCACACCGTGAAAAATCGCTGCAATCCCACATTGCTTTTCCACATAAAATTTGAGTTTACCCACATATAGACAGCTGTCTGTCCTGGAAATGGAGATGTTTAATTTTTCCCGTCTCAGGGGTGCCAAGAGTTCAGCATCTCATCGCCCTCAACGTGGGGCCACGGAGACACTGTGGATGCCGTTTTGCACCGGGGAGGAGATTTAATCCTTTAAAGTTCATCTTGGCAAGCAGCCCTTTTCCCATCCAGTCGTGGCACCCACCTCCTCAGACCTTTTGGAGGTACCAAGTGTACTTCAGACGCCTTTTTTTTTTCCTTTTATAATACCCTGCAGGACAGTACCAGTTTACGACTGTATTACAGTGATGCTGTTCCTGCTACTACAATCATGGCTCTGTCATGATTTCCATTATAAACCTCTGACTGGATTTTTTTTTTTTATTATTATTTTTTTTTCTTTCTTTTTCTGGGGTCTATAATTTGATCGTAAAAACTCATGCTGGGCTGAAATTCAACTGCCAGGTCTTGGTTGGATACCAAATCTGATTTAACCCTGAGGATGCTGAACTGCTTTCAGGTAGATGAGGTCTTTGGAGCGCTGAGCATGCCAAGGTGTAGGAGATGAGTCCTTAGGGGCAGCAAGGAGGGGTCATCCACTTTGATTTGGGTATCTGGGGACCAAGATGCAGGGAAAATCCATCTGGACAATGCCACATCCCAGCTGCCATGGTCTCTTTGGCATCTCTTGAGCTATAGATTGTACCTGATATACGTGATTCCTTTGATTGACATCTTTATTCCCCATCTCATGGGTGTCTCATGTTTGATCTATTCCTGAGCTCTGCACACTAAATTTCTTAATGCATTTAATGCATACATTTATACAAAACAACACGTTCATTAAGTTTTACCAGATATATGTCACTCAAAAGTACCTTGTCCCCCTTGCTGTATATTTTGCTGAATCAGACCTTTGATCAACCCTTGCGTTCCAAGCCCTCTTCCAGAGAGGTTGAGTTTTTCCCAAAGGACCACTTAAGTTCAGGTCATTTTCAGGTTTGACAGCAGCTCCAGCCCACCAGAAACCACTAGTTCCTGGAAACAAACTCATCCATTCGGTGGCTTAGATGTACCACCAGCTCAGAAAGCTCTCCAGTCATCTCCTGAAGGAGAAACCAAGGTGAGGGACTCAATAGAGCTGAGCATAGCACAGACACAGCTGCGTCATGGACAGAGATTTATGGAGCTAGGGGGAGGAAATAGCCACCAGCAGGACATGTTTCATCAGGAAAGGCACAATGGGAACTGCTGATGTATCAGCTGCCCATGGATTCCCCATCTCCATAAATGTGTGTGGGGGGGAAAGCACAATGAAAGGGAGTGGCACTATCTTGCAGTTATGGTGGGATGGAGCAGGTAGACTTCCAGTTCAGCCCACTGGTATCTATCTTCTATCTAAATAGCTTCTATCTAAATAGCTTCTCTAGGCTGGAAATAAACCCTTTCTGTTGTGATGCTTTCCTCTTTCTCATTTTTTATCTCAAGTCAGTTCTTTACACTTAAGCACCCAGGTTTAAATACAGCTAAAAGAAGAAAAGGTGGATTCTGAAAGGTGGGATTTGCTCCCACGGATGCTGTTGCTCTGGGATGCTCCGCAGATCACCCATTGCACCGATGCATCTCTGCGTGTAACAGCTGGTGGTGTAGATGTGCTGAAGCTCCAAAGAGCAGAGCAGATGGCTCGGTGGATGGGATGCTACAGAGCACCTTTAGCAAAGCTTCCAGTCCCAGATTCATCCCTGATTCAGTCTGGAGAAAAGGCTATTCCCCTCTCAACCTGCTTATCTCTCTCTATTGATGGAGTAGAAGGAGAAAACACTCTTAATTAAAGCAATGTAGCAGGAAATCAGGACACTGTGTCCTCACCTGGAAGGCCAGTGTAATAGCACTTTCCTAGCCTGCGGGAACACAATGAGATACCATTAAATACTTGTGCATTGATCAGATACTTCAGCCGTGAGGGCTCTTCTGGGAGCTTAAAATTGATGGGATGAGGTATAATGGCCGAACAAACCCCTAATCTATCAAAGCAATAATCTATGGAAGAAAGATACTTTACAAGGCACTTGCACAGCAGATGGTAAGTGACTTATGATGTATTCTACCTATCGTCTGCAGGAAAACAGTATTAAAAAGTATGCTGATATGACAGATTAATAGCTCAGAACTGCGGTCCAGAAGAGGTTAGGACTAGCCTATTCTTCCTCTGGGTTTTTTAACAATAAGGAATTAAGTAAATGTTGCAAACTGAAGATTATGTGCACGCAGTATTAAAGCAAGACTTTGGTCTGGATGGAGACCCTAAAACTGGTATTATGGGACTCAATGCTTATTGTGCTGCGGTGACACCATTGTAACCTCACATGATTTACAAATGAAGTGTGGCTCTTCCTTGCTGCTTGTGCTGCCAACCCGTCCCAGGATCTGAGAAACCAGATGTGCTCCTCTGGCTCCAGCACCACCTCTGGCACCAACCAGGGCCTGATCCTTTGCATCCTTCGCACCGCACCACTGTGAACCTTCCCAGCCTGAAAAAAAAAACAAAACCAGCAAACAAAAACCAAACAAAAAACAAACCCACAAAAAGAGCTGGTGGTTGGTTTTTGGTTTTTTTTTTTAACTTTTTGGATATGAAACACAAAGTTCTGTTGGAGCTTATTGCTGCTGAGCAATTTGGTGGGTTTGATCCTGGTTGAGAAATGAAGATGCTGGGACTGCATTCCCTGCTCCAGCAGTGACCAGGGGGGTGTCGCCAAGCCCATGATTTCACCCCGTGTCCTTATTCCTCTCCTTGACTTTCATGTCCTGAATGCAACTCCTTGGGGCAGAGCCTGGGGCAGGGCAGGCGAAAGGAGAAGGGTTATTCACTGGATAAATTTAAGCACTGATACTAACCATCTGAAATTCTTTGGATCTTCCATAGTCGGTGGAGGGAAAGAGGATTCTCCAAAGGGGAACTGAGAGCCCTGGCGCTGAGGTCAGAGCTGGCATTTTGGTTGGGAGCTGCTGTATTTCATGTGATGGTTGGTACCATCCAACCATAACCACAAAAGGTTTGATTCATCTCATCCTTCTTCAGCCTTCCTGAAGGTGGGTGTCTAATCCAGCTGGCTCTGCTTCCTCTGAAGGTGATGGACGGTGCCGTCCCTACCGAACACTGCTCTGCAGGGGATTTAAATAAGCCTTTGCCATTTCAGACTAGCACAACGACCAGTACGGCAGGATGCTTTTGGAAATGTGGATATCTGGTTTGGAACAAAACAGAACAGAAAAGTCCAGAGTGAGTTTTGTATCTGTGATGTCTGGAGTTAGGGCTCCATCTCACATCTCAGTGGGACCAAGCTGGGTAGAAATGCAATTCTCACCACAGCTGCATCAGCAAAAACACTTCATCTTGCTAGTATTGTTTCTTTTCTTCCTGTAATACCAAGCTCTTTTGTCAAAGTAGCTGTGTCCATATTGGAGTGACTGACCTCCTGTCAATATGGACAGATGGAAGAAAGGAAAAAGAATGAGAGAAAGAAGGAAAGAAAGAAAGAGAGAGAAGGAGAGAAAGAGAAAGAGAGAAGGAAAGCAAGAAGAAAGCTACCTTTGTTCTTTGCTACATTAAACTTAAAGCATCACACTGGTAGTAATATATTGGCTTCATTACACAAAGACTGTAAAGTTCACCTAGCTTATAATTCCACCAATAAAGATCATGATTTTCCAATAAAAATTAGGGCAGCCACTGATCCATAGTCTAGATGTCCTGCTTGGGATGGAATCATAAAATATGATGATCAAATTTGGTGCAAAACAGAGCAAATGTGCAAACTAAGCCAAGCAAAAGTATTCCCCTCTCCTTGCCACTGACATATGAACCCAGACAGGACCAGGTCCTTCAGCAGAACACCCCAAACCACCTACAGCAGTTGCAATGAGGAATTTCATTTTTTTAAGCCATATGGAAAGACTTTGTTCACCATTTTATGTATAAATTTTTTAGCAACTTGCAGAAAGAGGCACAGAGAGACTTGATTGAAAACTGATGACACAATCTAGCCCTGCTTTTAGCATTTTGGCATGCACCACAAAAGCATTTCTGAAATCCCTCCAGCATCTAGAACTGTACCTGGAATTTTTTTAGGACTAATACTAAAAATGCACGGTAGGCTAGAGGCAGGTCTACTCAGAGGAGTGAATATCAAATTAGTTACCTTCCTTTCTGTCTGTGAGCGACAGAAGGACAAGAGTCTTGTTTGATATGTTTTGCCTGTGGGGAAAAAAAAATCTTAATAAAGTACCTTCAACCTAGTTTCAAACTATTTTGTTGATGTTTTCTCCAAAAGCTTTAAAAATGCTTGCAATCTCATAAGCATGGCTACAGGTCTTGTTCAGTAAGTTCCCAACATCACCACTGAGCCCTGGTCGTCCAGGAACACCTGCCAAATAAAATGTTTGGAAAAAAAAAGAAAAAAATGTGGTCTTTACTTAGAAGTCTTGAGGGTATCCAGATCGTAAATTTGTTGTGGAGAGTGTGGCAATGCTTATTTACTCACGATTGATTATTTTCTTTGTGGGAGTTTTCCAACGAAGGCAGAAAGTCAGAAAGCACTGGTCATAGTAAATCCATAATGTACCTTAAAGTACTAGCTGAAGGAACCCATCAAAATCCATTCTTGGAGAAAAAGACACAGGAGACATTCAGATGTATTCACAGGAGACGTTCAGATGTATTGACGAAGATGCCCAGGGAAATAGTAATGTCGTTATTAGAGGGGTGCAAATACAAAGTAAAACTTTGGACAGATGAAGATCATCTGGGCTTGTGATTCGACACGGAGGTGAGACTCTTCTGAGCATCTGTGAAAAAGTAGGACAAGGTACGCCAGCCCCGAGCAAACAGCTTGTGGTCTCACTATGGCTGCAAGGGTGAAACTTTGGGATGAGGTTTTCTTTCAAGTTTCTGGTTTTATTTTCAAAGTTGAAGAAAAATTCAAAGAACATGGACTTGGTGGGGGAAAAAGTTTTTCATGGTCTTCCTCACCATTGCATCTATCCAACAGGAGAGCCTGCATCTGCATTGATGTTTCAGTTCACAACAAACTCAAACCAAAGACCTGCTCCAGGGGAGCACCTATCACATGCTGACCAAGAATGGGTCCATAGGGCCAGGCTGTAGCTAGCCCCAAAATGCTGCTCTTTGAACTGTGGATGTCAAGTCTTCAGCGCTTCTTCACTCTGCATAGCCTGGTGATATGGACATAGCCAGACATCTTCACTCAAGGAGTTGTGTTTCTGTTCAGGTATGGATGAAGACCATGTAAAGAGACATGATCTTAGTGGTGGGATTTGTAGGTCATAGGCAGGGAATGGATTGAAAGCAGCCCTGAGGAGAAGGACTTGGGGTATTGATTGACGAAAAGCTCAACACGACCCGGCAATGTGAGCTTGCAGCCCAGAAAGCCAACCGTGTCCTGGGCTGCGTCCCCAGCAGCGTGACCAGCAGGTCGAGGGAGGGGATTCTGCCCCTCTGCTCCGCTCTGCTGAGACCCCCCTGCAGTGCTGTGTCCAGCTCTTGGGTCCCCAGGACGAGAAGGACATGGAGCTGTTGGAGTGAGTCCAGAGGAGGCCACGGAGATGATACAAGGGCTGGAGCACCTCTGCTATGGAGACAGGGTTAGAGAGTTGGGCTTGTTCAGCCTGGAGAAGAGAAGACTCTGGGGAGATCTAATTGCGGCTTTCCAGTCCCTAAAAGGGACTACAGGAAAGATAGAAAGGGACTGTTTATCAGGGACTGTTTATCAAGGACTGTAGTGATATGACAAGAGGTAATGGGTTTAAACTAAAAGAGGGTAGATTTAGATTAGAAAGAAATTCTTTACTGTTAGAGGGGTGAGGCACTGGAGCAGGGTGCCCAGAGAGGTTGTGAAGGCTCCATCCCTGGCAGTGTTGAAGGCCAGGTTGGATGGGGCTTTGGGCAACCTGGGCTAGTCTCTGGCCATGGCAGGGGGGGTTGGAACTAGATGGGCTTTGAGGTCCCTTCCAACCCAAACCATTCTATGATTCTATGATTCTATGATTCTATGTCTATACTGTTAAATAACAGAGGACAGTGTCTCTGGCCCTGAGGCCAAGGGGTATGGACCAGTGGGTGTCCACACTGCGCAGGGCTGTCTCTGTCTGGAGCACATCCCCCCTACACTGCATGTGGTGCTGGCTTTCCCCCAACTCATGTGTTGCCCCTCTGGCCCCAAGACATAAGAACTGTTTTGTGTGGTTTGGCCACGTTAAACTGTCTGAAACAATATGTGGCCTGTGCTGCAGACCACCAGCGTGGTGTTTTCTAGCACAACACCAACGCTTGAGGGTATAAAGCCTGCTGGGGTAGTGCTATAGGTCTATGTATAGTACAGAAGGGGCCAAAGCAGGTTCAGACTCACAGTCCCTGCCCATGGGGACTCTTGAGTGAGACTCATGCTCCTGACTGGGCATGGGGCAGAGGGTGAGTGGTGTGGACCATTGGGATGGACTGAAGCTGATCTTCTGGTGGTCTTCTGGTCAGCAATGCAGACAAACCCACTTTGTTGGGTTGGCCTGGGTGGCCCTGGGCTCTTCTGGGGCAGGGCAGGCGAGGGAAGAGGTGTTGCCCCTTTCGTACCATGTATGGTACAGTCTCCTCTCTTTACTCCCTCCCTTTAAGAAACTCAGATCTATCATGAAAAATGCATGTCTGGGGAAAGAGTTTGAAGGGAAACCCACATCACCCCTCCACTCACCAATTTCCTCATCTCTGTGAATGTGAATCAAAATAAAAGCAATATGAAAACAAAGGGGAGACTAAATTAGCAGTCTTAATGGTCTCCTCCATCTGAGGTAGTCATGTCCAGCTTCCATTATAGTCAACATGGGCAGAGGGTCACCTTGATACACCTCTTCTCCTAAATGCATCCATGGGAGAAGACAGATGAACTGCTCTCCAAGAAACTCTCCATCAAACACCAAGGCAGCTCAGGGCAACCAAAGACATCTAGTCGCTGATGCAGGTGAGACGAATCCATGTCCAGAAGGGACTAAGATCCTTTTCATTTATCACGTTGGCCCAACTATTAGCACTTAAAAATAATTCATAGACACCCAGGACACCCCACCACGGGGACAAAGGTGGGATGGGTGATCTGGTGGAGGGTTTGCAGAAGGAGGGAGCACCAAACTTGAGACAAGGTGAAGGAGATTCAGCAGCAGTGGAAATGTGGAGGATTAAACCAGCATCTCTCTGTTGTTGGGAACGCATTGGGTTAGACAGCAACAGCTTTCCAACATCAAGGAGAAGCAAACAAGCCCTGAGAAGAAAAGATGTGGCAACAAAAATTCTTAGTCAACAGGAATAATATACCTCTCTCCTGTTGGCAAGAGCCATGGACTTCTCTTTGTGGGCACGGGTGAACGGCAGGTCCCACGACACCAGCATCCAATCCACCATCCACAGCCGATTGGGATACCCCAGCCTTTTGGCAGAAGCATTTCTGCAGTCGCGATGGCCCGCGGAAACCAAACCAACCCCACTGCAAACCCGTTGACCTCCGAAAAGTGAGCGCTGGCTGCCAGGGCGCGATGCTCTGCGCCGCGTGTTCGCAGGATCTGGCCTCAGCGGTGGAGTGAAACGCAACAAGAGGCACGTAATTAACTTCAGATGTACCTGTCAAGATGTCACGGACACAGACCCGGAGAGGAGCAGCGTGTTATTTGTTTCTCATAACGTAACAATTATCTTGCTGTAAGAGGGGCTCTCTCCCGCGCTCCCTCTCTGCCTCTTGTTTTCCTTCCACGTTCGTTCACACATTATTTAACTTTTGACTTGGGCACAGCAGGTAAAAGCATTTAACAGCTTGGCTGCTTGTTCAGACGGAGCTGGGAAGGGGAGAGGGGGGGAGCAAACGGCGATTTTTTGCCTTAAATTTTCAAGTTTTCAGCGCCGCATTTTTCTAAATGGGGGGGTGGGGGGACAAGAAAAGGGAAGGAAAGTGGGGGGGGAATGGCATTCCACAAAGACGAAGTCACATTTTCCAGCATTATAACATGCTCTCTGCTGTCCCCAGCCTTCACTCAGAGACGCATTCCCGCTCCACGGCGGAGAAAAGGTCAGTGGTAAAAATTTCGCAGGAACTCCATCATTGTCCTCGCGGGACGTGTTCATCAGGAGGAGAGAGCCGGGCGTCTCGCTCTGTCGACAGAAATCCACATCACAAAACGTATTATTGGGGGGAGGTGGGGAAGGGGGGACCCACTGCCAGATAGAGCCCATGACTTCATTTCGCGGCGGCTGCCGCTGGGTGATTATTTCCCTCGGTTCGCTGGATACCCACGGAGATGTACGGCAGCGCAGAGGGGACGGACAGACGGACGTTTTGCTGAACGGGTGATAAAGGCAGAAAAGACAAAATGGGGCAGATGAAATTTAAAGGGCTGGAAAAACCTCTGCCCAAGGGGAAAATTAACTTTTAAGTTTATGTAAAGGAAGGTATAACTGTGTATTGCTGCCAGGTATGTATCTACCTGAGCTTGCACAGAGCAAATCTAGCAGCCAGGGGGATTTAACAGCATTTCCCAGTGATGGTTACTAAACAGAGTGAGATTTTTAATGGGGAGTAAAGCCGATCATTGCAATAATAACTCAATCTCCTGGATTCACCCCAAAATGAGACTGGGCGTTGAAGCGGTTGGTTTTCTATGGAAGTGCGCACGGATGTGGGGCGAGGGAAGGGCTGATCTCAAGAAACACGAGGTGCATCCTCCGCAAAGCAGGTTGCTGCTGATGGTGAAAACGCCTCTTCCCCCAGCAGCTGATGCACTCGAGGGAATTCCTCTGCTCCCAAGAGATAACAGCCCCAGCGGACTGTTTTTACAAAGGGCAATTATTAAAATCGGTGTGAAAATCGATTGCGTTTCTCTTTTGTCACACATGCACACACACACGCACACACGCACGTGCCACAGGGGAGTTTGCACCCTTCAAAAAGCATCCCCACAAGCAGGAGTGCAGCGAACCCCAGCACTCTCCAAACAGCGTGGTTTGTCACTTTTTTTCTCCAAACGCAAAACAAAGGCTCGACTGTGCTTTAGAAAATGACCGAGTGCTGGGAGCTGCACTGGGACCCCATGCCCAGAAGACTTTGAAGTCTATCTGAGTTTTAAAATACCGCTTCTAAGCTAGAGGTTTTATTTTTTCGGCATTATGTTGCCGTTCAGTTTTGGTTTGTTTTGTGTTGTTTTCTGTTTTTTGTTTTTTTTTTTTTTTAAAGAGTCACCAGCCTCAATCGCAAAGTCGCTTTTAGCTTCTTTTTCATGTGGCTGAATCCTCCTCATCTTCCTCAAACCGTATCATGCTGCGGGCATCAAACAAGCCATTCCCTGTGGGTCAGGGCTTTATGCATCCCTCCAGTTATGAGACCACATACGAGGCATCAATATTTACATGACCCTGTTTATTCAGGCAGTATGTACACAATTAACTTATCTGAAGCGAGAAGGCCTCGCTCTGCTCCCTGTAACGTTTCTTCCTGTTTCTGCACACTTAGGTCTGGGCACGGCACAGACACGTGTGGTCAGCCCCAGTATCCATACAGGCTGGGGCGTGAAGGGATGGAGAGCAGCCCTCAGGAGAAGGGCTTGGGGGTCTCGGGGGACGAAAAGCTCAACACGACCCAGCAATGTGGGCTGTCAGCCCAAAAAGCCACCGCTCACCTGGGCTGCGTGTCCAGCAGCGTGAGCAGCAGGTCGAGGGAGGGGATTCTGCCCCTCTGCTCCACTCTGCTGAGACCCCCCTGCAGTGCTGTGTCCAGCTCGGGGGTCCCCAGCACAAGAAGGACACGGAGCTGTTGGAGTGAGTCCAGAGGAGGCCACGGAGATGATGGGAGGGCTGGAGCACCTCTGCTCTGGAGACAGGCTGAGAGAGTTGGGGTGGTTCAGCCTGGAGCAGAGAAGGCTGCGGGGAGACCTTGGAGCCCCTTCCAGTCCCTGCAGGGGCTCCAGGAAAGCTGGAGAGGGGCTGGTGCCAAGGGCAGGGAGGGACAGGCCAAGGGGAATGGCCTGAAGCTGCAGGAGGGGAGATTCAGACTAGACATAATGAAGAGATTTTTTTATGATGAGTGTGGCGAGGCACCAGCACAGGTTGCCGGAGAAGCTGTGGCAGATGCCCCATCCCTGGAAACATTCAAGGTCAGGTCTGGTGGGGCTTTGAGCAACCTGTTCCAGTTGCAGATGTCCCTGCTCACTGCAGGGGGTTGGACTAGATGACCTTTAAAGGTGCCTTTCAACCCAAAACATTCTGTGATTCTATGCCATACAGCAGCAAGCATGCATGCCGCTGCGTTCGCTCCAATTGCCCCCTCTGAAAAAACGCCTGAGCACGAGTTTGTCTTACAGCTCACATCCTTTAGAGCTGCCGAACCTTCCAATGAGTGTCTAACGAATTTAAATATTGCATTTTCTAGGGTTTCATCCTGCTCCTCTAGCTGTCAGCGGTAAAAATACTTGAACTTAGTA
>VXBL01004900.1:153126-186227 GCA_013400195.1 Aramus guarauna | reverse complement strand
TACCCCTAGACCAACGAGCCGCCTGCGTACTCGTTTCCCGGAATCGGTCTATCAGTGCAGCTCGGGCGGGCCCGCCCCCGCGCGAAGGGGGCTCCGTGTCCGCGTCTCCTGTTTCCAAAATCAGGGTGAAATGTTTGCGTGGGATCTGGGGGGGGAAAAAAAAAAAAAAAAGAACAGAAAATTGTTTTTTCTTTGCATTTCAGGAGGAAAAGCGTGCAGAATGGTTCCCAAAGAGCTAGTTTAATACGGTTTCACACACAGGTTTTTTACTCCGCCAAGGCTCTGTTTCTGAAACTCTTCTGGAATAGGCATCACTTTCCCAAAAATGAAATTTCGCAGATGTCACATTGGCCTGAATGATTTCCATTGTTTCCCGGCCCGCTGCAGGAAACAATCCTGCATTGTCGTGAGGCTGAGCAGAGCTGCCACCCGTCCACACCTGCTGCTATTTACACAGTGCCAGCAGCAGATAAGATAAAAGGGATTTTTAGTGTTCTTACAATAAAAAGACTCATCCTGACACGTGTCAGTTAGGCACTTACCAGGTGCCATGAAGTCAGGCCCTGCTCCTGCAAAGACTTGCATGCTAGAAGCAGCTCCATTGCAACAGGGCTTGACAGGGTCATATAATTTACTATTTAGGATATAAATCAACAATCTGTTTTTCTTTTTTTTAATCTTCTCATAACATGGGGAAACAGTGAATGGTTCATTTCCTAACACGAATGGTGTGCCGCACCGACTAACCATCTCATGGAGCGCCAGAGGATGCTCTGCCTGCTCAGCACCCAAGCATCTACCTCCATCCTTGGGCTCACAGAGGGTCTCAGTGTGTCGCGGTCCTCAGCAGGACATGGCTGCAAAGTCCTTGGTTGTGGAGGCATGGCTCTGCCAACATCACTGCTCTCCCACAAACACGCTCCCAGGCTGTTAGGACTGACAAGTGTTGTTATTAACTCAAATGTGGAGCAGATTGAGATGTTTGGGCTTTGATGGGTGCTTTCTAGCAAGACCTGGTGGTCAGACACCCCAAGCTGGCAGTGGTGGCTCCCCATGGTGGTTCCTCTTGCTGGCTTCTCAGCAGCGTTCACACTTCCATGGCAAAAGGGACTTTCTCAGGCTGTAGCAATGCCCCGAAGGGTGCCGTGGGGTGCTGGCTGCTCTGCGGTGAGCGCGTGGGGCTGGCAGCCAGCACGCTTGCACGTAGAACAAAGTCGCCTTGTGCACGGGGCGCAAGCTGAGCTGACCCTGGCCGCTCAGAAGGTCCTCGGTTTTGCTCATGAAATGCTCCGATGGGGAAGAAAGAGCCGGCCACAGCAGGGCGGGCAGTTGGCATTAAAAGACAGCAGTGTGTGTAATAAATGAAGCTGCTTGAGGTTAGTGGTCGGGTCCCTTTTTGTGTGTGTGCGTGTTTGTTTTGATACACAGCGGTGAAACGCAGTCCTTGTGGGGTCGTATTTTCCTGCTGGAGCAAGCTGTCAGCTAGAGATGAGACAGCAGAGGAGGAATAGCTGAAATCTTTGTGTTTGTTTGCTTTAAAAAGCCACTTAAAATTAGCTCAGTGAATATAGTCCTGCACAGATTGCTCCAAAAATTAATAAATCAGGCTATGTGCAAGGAAACTCAATAATGCAAACCAGGTCCCTTTACTGCGTGCCAGACCCCGGTCTCATTTACACGGGGGGGCCGTTGCCTCTCCCAGGGTGTCTCTGGTTTTGCACCACTGGATGGAGAGGAGAAACCTGGACTGGCCCCTGCTGATGTCTCAGAGTTCAGAATTACAGAATTACGGGTTGTCTTCACACTTGTGATTTCAATGGGATGTGGAAAGGGTTGATGAAGCTTTTGTAGAAGACATGGCCACCAGGTTCGTTCACAAAGCTCTGCTGTGGGGTGGTGACCAGGGAGGAGGACCTCAAATGTCCCTGGCCAAAGGGCATTTTGTCCAGGTACTGCCCAGCATCATGACTGCATCTTCATCACTGGGGATGCTGAGGACCTGGATGTCACAGGAGCTGGTGGCACAGCAGGCATCAGCACTGCTGGGGTGGTCCGAGGGGAACCATGTTGCCAAGGTCCCCACCTGCCCGGATGCAGAGACAGTTCCTTCCGAAAGAGTGGCTGGGGATGGCAGGGGATGCAGCTGAAGAAGCAAATCCTGGTTGGGGATGGAGCTTGGGGTGTGCGAGGAGAGGCTGAGAGCTGAGTGGGTGCAGTGGGAGAGAAGGCAAAGGGGGATTTTATCGCTCTCTGCAGCTTCCTGCTGGGATGATGCAGAGGAGACAAAAATGGACTCACCTCAGAGGTGCCCAGTGATGCGACAAGAGACATTGGCCCAAAACGTAACATGAGAGATGGTAATTACTTATCCCAGACTCCTGAGGAATGAAGCCTTCTGAGGTAACCCTGTCCCATTTGTTTCTAATGAGCATTTCACATTTTCCCCAGGCCCCCGGTGAGGCTAAGGAGCATGTTAGAGATTGACACTCCTCATTCACTGACACAGAGGAGCATTCAACCTAAATGAGGTACCTAATTTTGAATAGTAGCTGTGTGGGGCTTCTCCCTAACACATGGAAAAAGATAGACATCTGCGGTGAAGTCTGAATCACTCGCTGAAGGTTTCTGCAGTGACCATGGGGAGATCCTGGAGCAGTCACGGTCCTGACCAAGGAAGTCTCATCTCATTTAGAGATGATGAATCCAGGCCTGGAGTTCTTGTGCTTTGACTGCTAAATAAGAGGGTCAGGTCCTCCTTGTTGTCTCCAAGGCTCCTACTAACTGACCTGACTTTGTATGATTGAAAGTCATTTATCAGTTTAGTGTCTTGGCCTCCCCAAATGCTGCTGCAAACAAAAGAGAAAAATATCAGTGCCTGAAAACCTGTGATTTGGACATGGACTGAGAGCTTTCTGTAGATGCTTTTTGGACTGGCATTGAAATCTGACCTTGCCCTCCAGAAATGACCAGAGCTTGAGGGCAGCTTCATCTGTGGTGAAACTCCAGTCCTCCATCGAACAGGGAAACCTTGCCGCAGGTGAAAAAACATTTCCAAAGCCTGGAAACTGGATGAGCTTTGGTGTATACTCACCTTTTACCAACCACGTTCATACTACTACGATGGCAAAAACTAGCATTGGACAACCTCCTTTCAGGAATTGCATGGTGAGCTACTACTTTTAACCTGTTTCACTTGATATCTGCTTTCTCCCTGGTAATCTATCATTCTACTGCTTTGGGGATAATCTCTTACTCTATTGCTTGCTGCAGTAGTTTGCTGATTTCATGAGCAAGATGTCGCTCCTCCTGTTTTTTAATGATGTTCTACCACTTTTATAAACAGTCTGCTGGATTTCCAGATATTCAGCAGCCGTGGCTTTAGCATTCTAAAGCCGTGGCTTCCCGAGGATTGCTGGCTATCAGATGGCCAGATATGCATGTGCTGTCAATCTGATATATCCAGGACGAGTTAGGCTAATGCTCAGTGGTGTAAATTTTTTCTTATACGAAGATCCTGGCCAAGCCAACATGCTGTTTGAGGAAGTTCTGGCTGGCCCATCATAGTGTGGGAGTTGAAGAATGAGAGACTAAGTGTTTTCGATGGTCTTGTGGGACCACACTCCCTGCTTGACCTACATCCTCCAACTTTTGGGTCTCCAAACCTTTGACTCTGTGATGACCAGCAGAGACCCCAGGAGCAGCCAGCCCAGACAGCAGCCTGGCTGACTGAGGACATGTGGAGGCCAACTATATGCTATGTCAGGGGGTGCAGGTCTGATTAATGTCAGAGTCCAAGTCCTGAAGGATGATGAAAATACATTCATACAGCTCTGTGTAAATCATACTTAATTTTTCATCAGTAGACGTGTAGGCTATGGGGAGGGGGACTGGAAAACACAGAGGTTAAGTGACTTACTCCGAGCTGTAGAGCTGCACAGGATAGAGATTTCCAAACTTGTAGATCAGTCACTTGGTCACTGGGGCCTCAATTTAATTAGCTAGTGTGTTTTTATTTAAGAATGACAGCGCATTACGTTTCCCTGTAATTCATGGACCCCACCCCACTGTGTGCAGATACAGATCAAAGAGATGGCTCCCGCTCACAGCCTTGCTGCTAGAAATGGTTTCTTTTCATGCCTTAAATTTGAGAACATCAACAGTATCTAAAACATTCAGCAAATGATTTCTTTTCTACTTAAAAGCAGACTTGCCTTCAAATAATTTCCTCTTTCTTTGGTGCAGGTTTCCGCACTCTGAAAGCTCCACGCAGAGCCCTCAGAAATAAATCAGATCCCAAGCGTTCAGCCCCGTTGCTCATTTTGCAGGTCTGTGTTTTGCAAGCAGACCGTTTTCATGTGCAAACAGCAGCCTGCTCACAAATGCTGGCAAAATAAGAGTCATTTCTGAAATCACTGGCCACCAAATCCCTGCCTAAGCCTGCAGTGATTAAACCTGGGTTATCATAACAACGTGAAAGTGCAAGATGCCCTGTGTAATGTCTTTACGAGTTCTGCTGCGACAGTGTCAGATCTGAGCGTATTTGCTGCCCATGCTTGTTCTGATCACCATTCCCTCTCTCCTGACCTGGGAACACAGTTGGTTGTTCTTCATGACTTAAGGCAGCTTGATCAGATTCAGTAAAAGGAAGCTGAGAAGAAAATCTGGTTCATGACTAATAGTAATTCTCACTGAGCTCACGTAGTACTTGGGAAAAACTTACACCAAGAGAAGACCAGATTAGCTGGTGGATGAGCTATTTATACCATGAGCCCTCAACCCAATGGTTCCCTTCTAGCGTTGCTCTCTTCAACTTTCTCTTGTCTGCAGAAAGCAAGGGCTCTTCTGCGACCAAGCCCTTTCCCAGTAGACAGTTTGGAAGAGGCTGCTCCATTTTAGGGCTCTTTAGTCAAGTACATTATTGCATTGACCCTTACAGATGTAACCGCTGGGGACAAAAGCAAAAGGGCAGTTCTTCATTATCAACTGGAGTTTTGCAGGTAGGTTGCTTCTGCAGAGTCATAGAATCATAGAACACTTTGGGTTGAAAGGACATTTAAAGGTCATCTAGTCCAACCCCCTGCCATGGAGAGGGTCATCTTTCACTGGATCAAGTTGCCCAGAGCCTCATCCAGCCTGGCCTTAAACACATCCAAGGATGGGGCATCCACAACTTCTCTGGTCAACCTATGCCAGTGCCTCACCACTCTCATAGTAAAAAATGTCTTCCTTCTATCTAGTCTGAATCTACCCTCTTTTGGCTTAAAACCATTACCCCTTGTCCTATCGCTACACGTTCTTTCTGCCTGTCCTCTCCTGCCTGCTGTGACTATTAGTAGAGACTGGGTAGTGATGGGGCTGGGAGGCATAGGGCAGGCCAAGAGCTGAGGCTTTGCAGATGGTAATTTTTGTGGTACTGACTCGCGTGTTCCCAAAAGAGGGGGTTTGTAGAGGAAAACCCCCAAGCACTGGGGCAATATGGCTGGTTTGGGTCTCACTGCCTGATGAGAATAGATGGGAGGGAGACAAAAGCCCTGGGACATCACATCCTTGCGGTCCAGATCTACAGCCCAGCTGCCACTTGACGCTCATTCGATCGAGTGGGAGCCAGGCAGAAGGGCTCCCAAAACCTCCCTTCTCCAATCTGTCCTCGCTGTGCCATTAGCACATCTAGGGTGAGGAGCAAACCAGCCAGACACCCCAAAGGTCCACGTTACCCCCAAATTTGTGCAGTTATCCAAGGATGTGGCTCCACACCGATGATGGTTGGGGGCCTGCAGAGAGGTCGTGATGGATTTGGCGAGGGTGCGAGCCAGTCTGCAGGACAGCACGGTGCACACCCCCCGTACCATGGCGAACGTGAGCAAGCTCTGCTCTCTCTAATTAAGGGGCATGATTTCACCTCCCATTACCTCACGCTTACCACAGGGTAAGAGCACGGATGTGGGCAGTATGACACACTGCAACTTCACGCCCTTGCCTCGGTGATTTGCTCCTGTGTCCATACCCTTTTTGTATTTATATTCCCCAACAGGAGCTGGCTAAACCACTGCTATGTCCATATGCACGCACACACACGCACATAGACAAAGTTTTATAGGTTTGGCAGAAGTGATCCTACACGGTATGTTGCACAACCTCTACGGAAGGCAAGATCAGAGATTTCCAACCTGACTTAAACTATCCTGGATGTATCACAGAGGAAGGAAAGACCGATTTGTGTTTCAAAATGCAAGTGCTATGCTTCAGGGAAAAAAATATTGATGCCTCAGATAAGAAGCATGGCATTAGTGGGTTTTTTTTCGCTGGTGAGGCGCCTTTATCCTGATATGAGTCCCAGATATTAGCACAAAGAATTACAAGGGGGAAAAAACGATGCTAATCCTGTGTATCAGCAGTGTCTAACTTGCCAAGCATAAATATTCATGTAATCACTTTGCAGTTACCTGGTAACCACAACAAAGCACACATAGAAAATGTAATTACAGGGGCTCCGTAAACTCATCTTAAATTATCACCTATAGCCAGGCACATATTATTAGATATTAGATTCTCCCTTAGATCAGAATCTCATGTTCCTCGCGTCTAATTTGAAATAACTATCTCCTTATTGGCAAGCGACGAAATCTAAATGGAGTCACGTAAATCCTACTTCACAGCTCAATTAAGGAAATGTGATTACGGATCTGGAAGCAGATGCAGATATTACTGGGGAAGGGATGATGGCAGAAGTCTACAGGAAGCAGTCAATGCTTTCCAGGGGTCATTTGTAGGGGAACCCGTAGGAACAGAGTTTCTATTGTTATACACTTCAGAGTATGTGGGGTGGAGAGGGGGCGAGAGACCGGATTCCCATTTTTAAGTGCTTTGGAGATTTTCAGAAGGAGTCGGGTTCCATTGTTGCATTTTACATATTCTCTAAGCTCGCTGGGAACAATATACATTTTCACCGCTTTTCCCTCTGTGTCCTTCCCCTCGTGATGAGGTTCACAATCTGTGGTTCTCCAACAACTGCCATTGATCTTTATTCCATCCTTGGGGGCTGGGATGAGATGAGGGGGAGATGTCATTTTACGCACTTATCCCAACAAAAGCCAGAAGACATGATAGAATCAGGGAATGGTTTGGGTCCGAAGTAACCTCAAAGCCCATCTAGTTCCGACTCCCCTGCCATGGGCAGGGACACCCTCCACTAGCCCAGCTTGCCCAAAGCCCCATCCAACCTGGCCTTCAACACTGCCAGGGAGCCAGGGGCAGCCACAGCTTCTCGGGGCACCCTGGGCCAGGGCCTCAGCACCCTCCCAGGGAAGGATTGCTGCCTCACATCCCATCTCCATCTCCCTTCCTGCAGCTTCAGGTCATTCCCCTTGGCCTGTCCCTCCCTGCCCTTGTCACCAGCCCCTCTCCAGCTTTCCTGGAGCCCCTGCAGGGACTGGAAGGGGCTCTAAGGTCTCCCCGCAGCCTTCTCTTCTCCAGGCTGAACCACCCCAACTCTCTCAGCCTGTCTCCAGAGCAGAGGTGCTCCAGCCCTTGGATCATCTTCATGGCCTCCTGTGGACTCACTCTGACAGCTCCATGTCCTTCTTGTCCTGGGGACCCCAGAGCAGGATGCAGCACTGCAGGGGGAGTCTCACAAAAGCAGAGCAGAGGGGCAGAATCCCCTCCCTTGACCTGCTGGTCACGCTGCTGGTGATGCAGCCCAGGACACGGTTGGCTTTTTGGGCTGCAAGAGCACATTGCCGGCTCCTGTTGAGCTTCTTTTCCCTCAACACTCCAAGTCCTTCTCCTCAGGGCTGCTCTCCATCCATTCATTCTCTGCCCAGCCTGTAGTTGTACTTGGGATTGCCCTGACCCATGTGCAGGACCTTGCCCTTGGCCTTGTTGAACTTCATAAAGCCCGCCTTTCCAGCCTGTCCAGGTCCCTCTGGATGGCATCCCTTCCTTCCAGTGTGTCTACCACACCACACAGCTTGGTGTCAGCAAACTTGCTAAGGGTTCGCTCGATCTCACTGTCCATGTCGCCAACAAAGATGTTAAAGAGATGTTGTAGGAGCTCTCTGAACACAACAGGCAGGAGAGCAGGTGCCATTGCAGCTCTCTCAGCTGCACACATCTGGTTTCATTTTAGGGAGGACCATCTGTTAGATGCACCATGAAATGTCCTGTGTGAAGGGTCCGTTTTTGCCCGGCAGGACACAGTTGGGATGACAACACATGCAGTATCCCTGGGGTGGCTCAGGTGTCCTTGGTGGGGTGGAGCAGCTCTGAGTGCTAACGCGCAGATGCACCAACGTTCTCCTGGTCCTGGAAATGATCAGGTCTCCTCACCTAGCTGGATGAGGACAAAGACGTCCTTCCTCCAACCCCAAAGAGAAGGTGGTAAAGTCACAGGCAGCAGCTGTAAGGGGGAGGGTGGGATTGGGGGCTCAGAGGACAGCAGATGCAAGAACACATCCTGCCGTGTGCACCCAGGAGCATGAGTCATTGTTCCTACAGGGAAGACACTTTATGGCAGAAGCTAGCACGAAATAAATAGGGAAACATAGGGATGCGTTTGCAAACGCTCTTAGCCAAGAGAGTGAAATCAGGGACAGACACTGATCCCCAGTTCCCTGTAGTCACCAGGAGTGTGTTGACTTATAAAAACAGTGACTCTGGTCTGTTGAGTGACGGCTCTGCCCCGACTGCCCATCCGTTTTCTGCCCTTGGATTTGTTGCTCCATCCCAAATTGCTTGCTCCTAAAGGGAGAAGGCAGCCAGAAAACAGGATCTCTCCCTGACGCATTTATCAGTGTGTTTAGAGTGGGAATTAGAAGTGAGTGAGAACCGGGTTTTCTGCTCTGGAAGGACAGTCTTTGATTTTAGTACCTTCCACCCCCTCAAATCTTAACATGCAAACACACATAAAAGCGCACCAGGGAAAAAAAATCTAACCCACCAAAAAAAAAAAAGACTGAGTTCAAGAAAACCACACAACTTCATTTGAAATCAAACTTTTTAAAGAGTCCTTAATGTTTTCTTCTATGAAAACAGTGCTTGCCCCATGAAAAATGGTGAATAAAAAAGGTCAAAGTGTTCCATTCAGCGAAGGTGCAGACACATGGACCCTGGACATCGTCTGAATGTGCCTGCCCAGTTTTAATGCAGGATTGTGCTGAAATCAGGACTCTGAAAGAAGTTTTCATTTCAGTGAAAACTACACTTTCTTTTGATTGGGAAAATAAAAGCTTTGACCAAAACCTTTATGATTATTCTATGATGCTTGGACCAAATTATAAATGCAATTTGTGTATTGGAAATCCTCTTGAAATTTAAATTAAATTTGATATATGTGCTTTCCTTTCTTAAAAGAGTTTGTTTCTGGGCCAGATTCTTCCGTCTTTATTCATACATTAGTAAATGGAGTCTTTCTTACTGCACACTTCAGAGTCCGATCCTTTTCTTTCAAACAACTGCAGGTTTCCCCAAGAAAAAAAAAAGAACACAAAGCATATTCTAACAGCAGTAGCTTTTTTTCCATCGCTCTCCATCTGGTACGTGATCTGTGATCATACCTCCAGGTCATTATGCTTGTAATGTTTATTGGAAAAATCAATCTTTAACTTTAAGACTTTACACAGGAAATATTAAAGTAAATTAGGACCCTATACATCCATTTTCAAATTTCCTTTCGACCTTATAGTACCTACTTCTTTCATGAAAAGAAATCACGATTATTATTTTTTTTCCAAGCTGGTCCATTTTTGCATAACTGACAAAATTTCCTGGAAATACAATTTGCCCGGCTACCTTAGTTATTATCTCCAGCCCATATTAGCAGCTAAGCGGTTGTTGACATTCCCTTTCAATATTGCTACTAAAACTCCATGAAGCTTACGCAGAATTTATATACGTATGTCAACTCATTTTTAAAATATGTAATAGGAAAAGATCAGCCAATGCCTTTCTGGCCACCTACATTTCAGAAGGTATTGGCTGGTATTAAAGTAGCGTATACATATATATTTTAAGAAACCACACATTTTCTGGGCCAGAATCCAAGGGCATATAAAGTAGTTTAGTCAGTTATGACTGGATGAGGAACTAGATGGAAAACAGAGCATTCTCAGAGGGTTTGGGTGTACATGAATTTCTTTCCAAAATTAATGTGAGTGGGGGTCATTAATTTTACTTTTATTTTGGTGGATGAAATGTCGCTCTTCTGGATATTCTCAGGGCGCGACGTGAAGCCACATCTAGTGAAGGCAGGACCCTCCGGCCCCCGTCAGTGCCTTCCAGCGCTGAGGCTGAACACACCCCACTATTCATGGTGCTTCTGGGCTGGGACAGAAATACTGTGACAAACAAAAATAATATATATATATATATATTGCAGTGATAGTTTTGGGTCTGAGGACAGACAGCCTCATGGGATGAAAGCCACTGAGACAGACCAGAGCAGTGAAAAGAGAAAATGCAAAGGACCGATGCTCCGGGCTCCTGCACTCGGTCCATGTCTGATCCTGCACTGCTCTAGTTCGTGAAACCTTTGCCACTCCTGGCTATAGAAGCAAGAAGAAATTTAAACAATATTGACTTTTCTCCCTTCATTTTTACACTTTAAAAAGGGGAGCGAGGCTACTTTGCGAATTCAGTCGGGGGGTTGGATCTGTTTGTAACGGGGCTGTCTCCAGGTGGAAGGTGCTAGTGAAGAGCAAGATATTCTTGCTCTTTACCGTTGATATTTACCCCCTTTAAGATCATCAGAGTTGATGTGTTCTTGAGTTTTCTCATGGAACTGGTTCATCTTCTTTATCTCAAGAAAATGCTGTGTTTAAAACACAGCTAAAAGCTGTTTGAGGCTGTGTCTTTAACAACGCCAATGGGAAGATTGCATAACATCAAAATAAAGTTTGAAAGTAATCAGATCTCTCTTTAAAATAAAAAATAAAAAATAAAAAATAAAAAATAAAAAAATAAAAAATAAAAAATAAAAAATAAAAAATAAAAAGGAGACATTTCTCTTGCATTGTGGGACCACATCCATCAGCTGTAGACCCAGCTCCTTTTCATAACAGCACACAAGACAGCATAATAAACAGTCGAAAACAAAACCACATGCTGCCATGAAATGGGACTGAATATCAAAACCTAGGAGGGGGACATTTCAGCGATGCCTCTTGGTGCTAACGTGACTCACCCATCCGCAGGGGCTGAGGGACCACCATGACTCTCGGAGCCCCACAGGTGTGGGAACTGATGCTGTGGGGACTGCAGCAGCTGGCGTGGGAGCAGCACGAGCCCCCCTGCACACAACCCTGGACCAGGGATGGGATCCTAGGACATGCAACCACCAGAGCTCCCGGTTTTGCAAGGGTGACCAGTTTTTTTAATCCCCAGGAGCTCTTCACGCAGCCAGCATCAGATGTTAATTTTTAGTTATGAGATGTCTCTCTCAGATTGACTCTATCATTTATTTCCAAGCCCCTGGGCTATTGTAGGCTGGACTTCATTTGTTTTAAACTCCTCTGCCTGGGACCTATTGTTCTGTGCTGCTCGTTCACTGCTCTGTAAGTGATTACCAACTCTGTCCCTTCCCCCAGAAGGAGCCGTTGGGTCTTTTTTCCCTTCTTTTTTTAATGTAGAAAATTAGTTTTGTGGCTGCAAAAGAGTAAAGTCCTGGAATCTCTTAATTCTGCTACCCCCCACCCCCCAAAAAAATAAAAAAAAAAAAGAGAGAGAAGAAAGGGAGGGCGACTATGCTACAAAGCAGTGCACAAGAAAGTTTACTAATGACCTGCCTGCAACCAAATGGCTAAGCCGCCAAGCAGGACCACAATTTGCGGCGTGACTCAAGCCCGGTCCAGGATGTTCAGATGCAACTCAGGATTTCCCCAGCACGCCAGGCTATTCATAGTGAAACTGTAGGTATAGGTAATTATGGAGGCAGCTGACAGCTGCAAAGAAGCCTGATCCAAACTTTCTCAGGGTTCCGTGAAATCTGGATCACAAGTCTGCAGGTGACAAGTGGCGTGTCTTTTATCCCGTTCTCCTTCTGCAGGTGTGGTTAATTCATGTGCTCCACTGCTCAAACACATCCAGAGCTATAATCAGGCACAGCACTCCCAGGAAGGGAGCCCAACTCCTGGAATGACAACTGGAAATCACTGGTGGGGAAGAGAAAATGCTTTGTGAAAGCATCAAGAAGTAGGTTTTACCTGGAGAGTAACCACAGGCTCTGCAGGACCTGACTGAAAGAGGAAGAGAAGGAAGAAGAAAATGCCAACAGAATCTTCCTTTGCGGCATGACCTTCTGATTTAACATCTCTTCTCCCCCCTAGACATGAGCAGTCATATCCTTACCACCTTTTGGGATCATCCATGCAAAGGGCTTTCTGCAGACTACCCCTTTAGATAGTGGGGGATGTGGAGGTGGAGCAGACCTGGCAGAGCTGACCATCAGATGAGCTAAACCAACCCCCCAGGCGAGACCATAATTTCACCCTGACGTTCAGGTGTTAAGCTCCTCAAAGTATAGTTTTGGTGATTCTGCTTCTCTTTAGGGAAAGGAGAAAGTCCTGGGAGACCGGGAAGTTTTCTTTCTGGTGGGGCAATATTCGGGTGGATCTGGGACCCATTTATCCTTAATCCACCCTTGGCTTAATGTCTCGAATTCCTTCTCCACGTACGGGCTGCCACTCCATTCTGATTTCATTACACTCCCAACAAAGCTGCGAGGGCTCAGGGATGATATTGCCATCAAAGGCTGGAGGGGTTTGATGCTATGGCTTCCATGGAAACTTCTCATGAGCTCACACGCTTGCCTGCATTATTTCCAGCTGTGCTCACAACTCCGTATAGAGGGGATGCAGGAGAGGCAGAAAGTTTACACCACTTCTCTTCTACGTTTTGCAAAGAGAATGGAAGGTCCTGGGCGCTGGGGAAAAAGGGACTCCAGATCATCTGGAGATGGTGTCCGCAGGGAACTAGGGTGCAGACAGAGGGATTGTCTGGGCATCAAAATATTTCTAAGGAGGTAAATCACCTTCTGCCATTTCTTTCAAAACAGAACATGAGAAAAACATAATCCCCATTTCTCAAATGGACACCAGAAGAGTGATGGGCCGTAGCTCTTTCAACACCAGCCAAAGCCAACAGGCTCTTATGGACCTCCCTCATGCTTGAGAAGCCCCTTGCCAGGGTGAGTCATATTAAATGAGGTGGGGACCCCCAGTCTGCCCCCACGTAAAGTTGATCTGCTTGGATCCTGGTGGCTGCAAGCAGCCTGGCTGAGTGCACAGGAGGAATCAGAGCATCTGTGGTTAACACATCTCATCCCCAGTGTGCTTTTGGCAGAGAGGCATGGAGAGAAGCTGGCTGGAGGAGAAGAAGGGGGAGACAATGATGCTCACCACTCCAGCTGTTTGCAGACCAGGTGTGGTCTCGTACCTCAAATTCCCAGTGCTTTATTCCCGGCTGAAAAATCTTTAAAGCCTGCAGAGTCTGAGGAGATCAGCCACAGGATAAGAAAGAGCAAATATAAAAAGGTTTTTATAGC
This sequence comes from Aramus guarauna, assembly GCA_013400195.1. Lineage (NCBI taxonomy): Eukaryota > Metazoa > Chordata > Aves > Gruiformes > Aramidae > Aramus > Aramus guarauna. Next base: position 172,693 of record VXBL01004900.1, on the reverse strand, counting down.
TGGCAGATGGGAGGGGACAAAAGAAGTGGCAAAGTCATGAAGTAGAAGCAATATCCCACTAAAAATAGTGTCTGAAATGAGGTGAAGATTTATGCATTTCAGGAGCTGCTGCCTGCATGGGTTGTACTGTCCTGCTTATTTCTGGGGGCTCAAAAGCAAACAAGATGAAAACTTGACTTACGGTTTGCTTGCACTTTTAAGAGGAGAAACTCAGCAGGCAATAATATATCCGGGACTTCTCAGAGTGATGCCCAGTTATTGCTCCATCAAGATCAAAATGCAAGTCCTGGGTCCCAGGGGACACAGAAAACCAAGCCCTCCTCAGCTTTGTGCAAGACAAATCGTGGTGCATGCTGCAAAGCAGTCAGTTTCTGAGATCTGCAGTGTAAATATTTGGGGAGCTGCACTTCCAACCTTGCAGACACTTCCCTACCAGGTCCCACTGACCTTGTCTGAGTGGGAAAAGTGTGGGACCAAGAAGGTGAAGGAATGAAGCACCCCTCCCTAAATCTACAAGCCATGGGGACATTTGGGATAACATCACCGACAACAGTCCAGGCTACATTTCTGACCATGGGATTTTCTGGCATTGCTACCCAAGATAGGTAGAGTCAACCTTGCTGAAGTTGGCATATGGTATGTGCTTTGGCTTGGATCCCTCCAGCCTTGTGAAAGCATCTCTCGATGTGTAAGTGGACCCAGAGGGGACAGCACCTGCTATCACTTTCCTACTCTCTCCCTGGTCTCATGTGCTAAGTGTGAGCTTTACACACTTGGACTGTTTTCCCCCAGTTTTGCCTATCTCCTGAGGCTGTATCTCAGCTCAGCGCCGCAGCCTGGCTTCCCCACTCCACATCATCAGGCTCAGAGCCAGCCACCTGGACATTGATGGGGTTCCTTATGAATGACCAAAGACATTGAAACCTGCGGCTCTTAAGAAGAGGTGGTGTGGCACCTCCTGGGTCATCTTTCCAAGTCCTTCCATCAAATGCATCCTCCTGCTGCAACCCTGTCATGCTGTCACAGACAAGGACTGTAGGAAGTCTGAGTTTCAAGGACATTTTCCTGTCTGAATCAGCTGGCATTTGAGCTGTGGATTGAATGAGCAGACCCAGGAAACATGATTGCTGCCAGAGTTGTGACTTCTGTAAAGTCAGCATCATATATTGTTTCTTCTCCATCCCCCTCTGCAGGAGCTGGTAGCAAGCACCCCAGACAGGTGGGTAGAGAGCAGTGGCATCATTTGGCTCACACTCTCCCAAATGCACAAGAAGGAAACACACACTCCTTAAGCTCCATCCCTCCATCCAAGATAGCCTTCATTGCCTCCTTGTTTTTTCTAAAATTCTCCTCATATCTGGTGTCTTTTCAAACCTTCTTTTCCAGGTGACAGGTGGCTTTGTGAGGTTCTCAGTTTTGTTGCCTTCCAAATTTCAGATAAGCTTATGAGTAAATTGCCACCAAGGCTTGCAAGTGCTTTTCCTTCTCCCAGGCAGTGGGATATCTTTTAGGGAAAGGAGTGCCATGTATAATCACAGCTGGGGGATGCTTGCGGTTCACCTCTGGTCCACTAGTTGATAGGGTTGTAGGTCCACTGGCTGTTCCATCAGCTCCCAAGGGCTCCATCCTGTGCAAAAGAGGAGAGGACCCAGGACAGACAGCAGTCTCTGTGGGAATTCACTGGTATTTTTTCATACTAGTGTCTTTCCCTATGCATAACCAAAGTTTGGCTTCCTTTGCCATGTGAGAACAATTAAAATGATGTGGTGGTTCTGGGTATAAGAGGCTGTAAACATCACTGTTGCAAGGGAAAAACAGTTCTCAGAGGCTACAAGGAAAGCAACAAACTTGTATTAAAAAAAAAAAAAAAAGAGGTGAAAGTTGAGAACAGAGTCTGGCTATCTTGAGGGTTGAAAGAAATACTGTTTGTGAGACAAAAGGAGCATTGCATGAGAATAAATTCAGTGTCTGTGGCCAAATTTGCAGACTTTGCTTCTATTTAGTGGTACCTTAATTTTAGAAGAGACTCAACTTGAGAGAAACCGTAGGGACATGATGGGTGGGGAGAGCTCAGCATTGTCCCGGGGCCCTACTGGAATCCCTCCTTGGACAAACCTCAGAAAGTGGCAGCATCCAAAATGCCAAGTCCCTCTTGAACATGTTTCTGTGGACACTGAGGAGGCAAAAACAAGCCTGGGTTTCAAAGCTGAAGTCCATTTGGAGGACTAAATTTTGATCCACTGAGGGAAGGGCAAGGAGGTGGACCCCCATTCCCAAAAGGCTGTTAGAGTTCTGACTCTGCTTGTGCCTCATATTTGGGAGGTGAAGGAGGTGACAATCTGGGGATAGTCCTGCTTAGATCTCTATCTGATACGAACACATCCTGAACACCATCAATGCCCACTTTCTCTGCTGACCATTTATTGCTCTGAGATTTTGACCCAGGCAGTAAAATTCCCAGCTTGGGTTTGCAGCAACCCCTTTGCTTCCCTGCACCTTCCCCACATGGCATTGAGCTGGCAGTGGACAGGCATATAATCCTTCATTTCAGATGCCCATGGCAGGATGAAAACAAACCAGCACCGTGCAGTGTCCTGCTGCCTCTCAGGAGACATCCCAGGCACGGGAGTGGTTGCTGTATGCAAGGCACGACGGCTCCCCACCATCCTCCTAATTTTTATTTCCTTAGCTCTCCCGATGATACAGCTTGAAGCACAGAAGTGTTCTGTGAGGAATGTGTTTCGGGATGAAGATGAATACCTCAGAGCCTGACAGTGTAAACACTGAGAGCCTGTTTGGCTTCTTCCAGTGCCAGCTCCCTGGATGGATGCAGAAAGCCCCTTTGCTGCCCGTGGAGGCTCTTTGGTTCCCTCTGATGAGTTGGAGCTGTTCTGACCCGAAGCAGATGGAGTCAGTTATTTACACCACATTCTCCTGGGGTGCACTCTTGACCCACTGCTCTCTGGTCTCGATAGACATACTCACTGGTGCTGTCTGATTGTTTCTGTATGACACAGAGAACATTTGGTGGAGCAGAGCCAGGCAGCGGCCCTCGGAGAACAAGCAGCCGATGGGGATGTAGTGCTGGGAGAAGCCTTGCTGGTCCCACGCCGAGCAGCTGTGCTTTGTGTTCAGGGGGCAGGAAGGGAAGATAAACCTCCTTGCTGGCCCCTTGCAGGCTGGTCTGGGTGGTGGCGGTGGTGGGGGGTCAGGGGATGCCACCCTTGATGGGATGTCACTAACGGCTGGGCACTGAGCGTGATGTTGAAGGCAGGGGAAAAGGAGGTCAGCTCTGAGATGTGTTGGTCTGGGAAATTCCACAGGAGATCATTTCAGGGGTCAAAGACAACTCAATGTGTCCCGTCTCTGCCTGATGCTCTGAGGAGCAAGGCAGAAGGACAAGCTGCAGTCATTTCTGCTCCAGCTCCGTAGACTGCTGCTCATCCTGCTGTGTGGGTTTGGGGGACCCATCTTTCACTTACCTTTAGCTCTCCCACCCTGTAACCCTTGATGCAAAATTTGGGGTCCCTTGAAATATGCCCAGAGCTGAGAGGAGAGGTGCCATGAAACTCAAAGTGACTACTGTCTCCCGCAGCCGTGTAACCCAGAGCCAACGTGATCATACCCGCCAGACAACGGAGCACAGCAGGCAGCTGCTGTCCTGGCTGCTGCAAGAGGAGAGGTGAAGGAATTTTGGAGATAACATGTGGGGAAGGGTGTTAAAGAGTTGCAAGGACTTCAGCACTTGATGAGTACGATTCCTTGATACAAAGCCAGCAGAGACTTATTTGCTCCCACTCCGTTTTAACCCTTCTTCCCATTTTTTTTTCCCTCTGCTGAAGGAAAGCTTCAAGCTCAGAAGGAACAAAGAAAGATTAAGTAGAAGGAGTTGCATTTTCCTGGCTGCTATCAAAACCTCTTTTCCAACTTTTCTCCTTTTTTTTTTTTTTTTTTTCTCTTCACACTGACATACCTTTGACGTTTTATGAGCTGAACTGTATTTCATTGCACGAGGCACTGGCAGACAATCTGAGAGCCTTTTATTCTGAGGTGTTTTTCAGCTTCCAGGCTATGATCTGCGTCGCCTCAAGACAGAGCCAAGCTGCAGCCATGGGCCTGGCTGACATTTTACAGGGAAAAAGGAGTGAGGCACCAGCTTATAAAAGTGTTTGAAGACCCAAGTGTTGCATATTAAGATACGCCAAGTTTGAACTCCGCACAGCATGCTTGCTTGGCTGAGATGCTTACCTGGGGTAATCATTGCAAAGTCTACAACACTGGACAGGCTGACACAGCCACTTCACCAGTGATTTTCACCAGCTGTGAGTGGACTCAAGAGCAGCAGGAGACCAGCAGAAGTTCCTGAAGTGAGCAGTTAACCCATGGAACTCCTTGTCAGATGATGTGATGGACTCAAAACATGACTATGGGCTTGAGAGAAGGAGTCCTTGGAAGAGACATCCATTGGAGATTACTAACTAGACCTACTTCAGCCAAGAAATTCCCTATCCAGAAAACAGCCAGAGGCTGGGAGAGTACTCAAGGGTAGTATCAAATGTGTTCATCCTGTTTACGTGTATCTGTGGTGCAGCAGTATCTCAGTATCCCAGTGGAGGCTGATGTTGCTCTGGTCCCACAAGGATAAGCCAGATCCTTCTTCAGTCCAAAGAGACAAGAGTTAAGAGGAGAAATAGAGGCCAAAACCCTACTGAGAAGGCAAGTGGCAGAACCAGTAGTTGAATGCAGCTCCCTTGGACTGATTTACTCAGTCCTTGCAGGCACTGAATTGCTTACGCTTTGCTTGCACTTTTAAGAGGAGAAACTCAGCAGGCAATAATATATCTGGGATTTCTCAGGGTGTTGCAGAGGGGCAGAGGGCCTGATTCAGTGGAAGGTCCCTGGCTGACCTCAGTGGGTTTTGAATCACATCTAAAAAAGGAATAAAACCTATGGGCTGCCTCACCCTGGGCTTGAGTGGACGTCCATTTCATTTTGTGGGATCTGCAGGTGGTGCAGCCTATGGGAGAGAGATGGAGGGATCATTACAGCTGAGTTTTGGGAGGTTTCATCAGTGCACTCTGACCACAAGTGTCAATCTGACCTGATGCCAAGCAGGTTTAACGGTGAAATGCTGGGCTATCATTCTTTTCAAAATTCAGAAAGGAAAGATCCAGTTGCTGCTGCTCCCATCTATCTGAAGTGATCAGCATCACGAAGAGCACAGTCTGGGACTGGCCAGGGTGCAGCGTGAATCCACAGGATGGGCTCTGCTCTGCCTCAGCTTGGTGTAAATCAGCAGTGCCCAGTCTGATGTTAAAGGAGTTACAGCACCACAGTTTGAATGATTCCAGCTTCCAGCTGGGGTGAAACCTCCTAAAAAGCATCCAGGGGAAGATTTGGGCTCAAGTCTCTCTCTGAAGAGGAAAGCAAGATGGTGCTCAGAGATGTGGAGGTTTGGGGGATGGCAGCAACTTGAGAAGGACTTCTCCAGAAAGGGACTAAGGCTGGTGGGTACCTGTTGGAGAATGAATCAAGCAAGCCAGAGGGGCTTTAATGAGCAACGCAGCATTGAATGAAGTCCCTTTCTAATTTAACCTTAGGTGAAACTCGGGATGGGAGAAGCAATAGTTGTCACTTGGGAAGTGTGTGGGTTGTGTGTGGCCTTTTTCATACGCGAGCGAGCTTTATCAACACTTCACCTCCCGAAGTCCAAACACCCTCTGATGTCAACAGACTGTGCTCAAAGTTCACTGCATGCTTCAGGGAGCTCAACAGGAGAGGATAACTCCCATTGGCACAAGCTACCTAAGGAGGGCCATCTTAAAGGTTAGCCCAAAGCTTTCTGGAAACATATGTGGATGACCTGGATGATAGACCTGGATAAAAATCACTAGCCTACATCATGCTGAAGGCCAACCTGAGACTTCTACATCTACTTTCAGAAGTGATGAAACTGGAATTTGTGACATCAAATTTCCTTTCTCAAACAATATATTTTACTACGATGCCCACAGAGCAGAAGAAAAACAACAGTTGTGTCACACATGAGCAGTGTGTTGTTGATTCTAGATATGTAATAAAGTATATTAGCAATAATGAACAACTGCAATACAGAGATGGATTGATTATTTTAGATCCTTTTTAATTGCACAGTGGGTGTCTGAACAGTGCTTCCACAATTTTTCTTGGGTGAGAAAAATATGCTTTAGCTATAAAACTGCTTTTAATCACTATTATTTCCATATGTTGACTTTCTCACCTTCTACAAATCTGCTTCAGGTTCGCAAATTTGAGATAAATCCTCTGCCAGTGTGAACTGATGCCTCCCTCTTCCTGTGTGTGGTGTAAGGAAATTTTACATCTATACAGAATTTCCCCCAGTGTGAAGCCACAGGTGAAGGTCTGTCTGACTCCATCTGAAGGTATGCAAAGCTCAGGTCCAAAGTCTGGCTTCACCAGAAGGTAAAGGATGTTATAGCAAGTTGTTGGAGACAGCAGGGAGCTGCCTAATTCTCTAGGTGACATAGTGGCGGTGTCTGAACCATTAACTCCAAGAACTGATGCTGTGGAGGTTTCCCAGTCCGAGGACTCACCCCAGCTCTGTTTCCTTCTTCCTTGAGGTTCTTGCCCCAGCCTGAATTTTTGTGCAGGAGCAATGGTTGGTTGGTTTTTTACTGAATGCCTAATCCCATGACCAAACCACACGATGCTTGCTTCTCTCCAAGAAGCAGACAGAGAATGTGATGCCTGGCTCTCTGTCCAGTGGTACTGTGGCTGGATATGGGCAATTTTCTTTGAAGCTCTCCTATCTCAGTAGCTGTCTTGATATGAAGATACTGTATAGCTGGGGTGGGTGCTGGTGGAGAAGAGTGCTCAGCTCTTCTATTTTCCTGTTGTAAAACAAAGCTATTCCTCATACCAGTGCCCTTTCCCGGGTCTGAGATATTTAAATATTACTCTCTATGAGTCATACCAATGACTGCCTGCTGCTCCAGCTTTCTGATATAAAGGAAAATCAGAGCCTCCACCTGGGACTAAGACCACCTTGGAAATGGCATGGCATGCATTTCAGGGCCAAAAGCTCCCTGTGTCATAGGATGCTTCAGTTAAGGAGATGCTGGGACAGGTACTCTTGTAGCAGATTGTGAAGCCAAGCTCTTAGTTCAGGTGCATAATTCACCAGCCATAGTGGGCCCTTGGTATACCTGAGATTTTCGTATATATATTTTGTGTGTGTATGTGTGTGTATATATATATCTATATCTCTTTTCTTCTCTGAGTTAATTTAAAGAGCCTGTAATCAGGGGTTTGAGCACAGATCAGGAACACAAAAATTGCCCCAACATAAAGAAACCTGGGCAAAAACAGGCCAGAAGCTGAAGAAGAGCAAAACTGCTGCTGATGGGAAAGAAGCTGCTGGTGAAGTTTTCCTGGGCATGTATATTGCAATTCAGCTATGGGATTATTTTACTTAACAGCAATGGTGCAGCTGATGGGAAGGAGAGCAGTGAAGCCAAATGTGATGCTGCTTTAGGCAGCTGAGCACACCCCAAACACAGTGCAGCCTCTTACTGCAGGACTTTGATCATTTTAGCATCTGGGGAAAGGCTGAGGACAGTCAAAAAATGAGCCAAAGAGCAAAGGACCAGAAGGGGAAATATCTGCTAACGGAAAGGCATGGCTGCCTGGGAAAGAGATCTTATGAGTTATTGCAGGAAAGCACCTAATGCTGTTAGCTGTGATGTGCAGGTGCAGCAGCATTAAAAGGAGAAGGTTGCAGGGCTGGTCCGCTCCCATAAATCACAGAAGGGAGGGCATGGGGATTAGATCTGGGACTGAACAGTGCAAAACCAGAGTGAAATCTTTCTATCCATGGCTGGCCAGTAGATAAATAAAATAGAGCAATATACAAGTGCAGGGTTTGAAAGCATCTGGCAGGAGAGAGAGAATGTGGTTTTTCTAATAAAATCTCACAGAGGTAGGCTGGACTCAGTACAGCCCTTTTGAAACTATAACTTTAGAAGGGATTGAAGATATTAATGATCATCTTTAAATGCTTTGAGAGTCTGCGGTGGAAAGGACTACATCAACAGCTACAGGAGTTACTCTAGTTGGATGCTGAGATCTGAGTTTTGTCCAGATCCTTTTCACAGCTGTGTGTCTCTTTGCACATGCGTACACTCTTGTGCATGGGTGTACGCACACACAGGGCTAATGAAATACACATCCTATAGTGCATCCCTGGAAGCAAGGAGCTGCTTAAGAAGATGAGCTAAGAGATTCAGATCTGCAGCACTGGATCAGGCCACAGTCCCTGTTGCCTGCAAGCCTCTTTCTGCAAACAGTCAATAGAGGACATCTAGACCAGCCTTTATAAACAAGGAAATACATAAATTTTTACCCCACTACTCAGCCTTGCAGTGGTTGCCTGGTTTGTCAGTCTGTTGTCTTTAATATCCACCATCACACTGACCCACCAGGAACTGGATTCATCAGCCCAGCTCCCACCATCTCCAAGGAACTATTGCTACAGGTTCCCCACCACTTTTCTTAGGTGCGTTGGTACAAAGGCAGGACAACGGGAGGGCAAAACACAACTCAATCAGAGTAGCTACTTTGCATCTGTGATAATGATGGAACAAATATCACAGCCTTAACGGCATTAAGGTGTGCATTTCCATTTTCTATCAATCTCTGCTTATGTTGGAGTAATTTGCAGCACCTCTAGGAAACACTGTTATAGCCAGAGCATAATATGCAAAATACTTACTTCTGCAGAACTGGGGAGAGCTTTCATAGAAGGCAATAAAGTTGACCAGGGGGATGAACATGAGGGTTAATTCAGGCTTACAAGGCCATAATACCTCGTCTGTGGAATCGCCTCAAAGAATTATTTCAGTTCAGAGTTTGATGGTTCATAGTACTTGATAGCCCAGAAATGTTTTGGACCAAGTATCTGAGAAGTTTGAGAACCATCCTGTTGAAAAGCTGCAGCTCCCAGGACTCACTGTGCCATGGACCAACATCACAGACAAAGCAGTGGGCTTCTCAGGGTGGTATCTATTCTGGTCCTGCTGGATTTGGCAGCACGGTGATGAGGAGGTGGTGGGTAAAGCCCGGAGGATGGTGGGGGACACAACAGCAGAGAGAAAAGGGATGAATGGAAAGAAATGCTCACAGAAGGAGAAAGACAGAAGAAGGCAGCAGCTGTGAAGGGCATTTGCAGAAGGCTGGGAATCCCTGCAAGAGATGGTGTGGTGGTGAGGATTCTTTGGAGAGATGAAACAAGGGTAAAAATCAAGGATCGTTTTCCCCTCTTTTTCATAGCAGATTGAGCTTTGCAAGTGAATCTTCCTCTCTTCCCCAGCAGTCAGGCCACACAGACCAGCCAGCCAAGCCATGCCCACAATGTTGTTTGTAACCTTCTTGCAGCCTGTGGAGTCTATCCCAGCGATGAAACCATTTTACCAGTGACGACTTGAACATCTCCCTCAAATGTCCTAAGCTGCTCTCTTGCTCTGTGGAAATGAGGGTTGCATCTGCTGGTAGAACCACCTCAGCAGCACTCTCCTTCTAGCAGAGTAGGCTTCATGCACCCTTCCACATGGACACACATCTCTGTGTGAAAACAGGTGGGGGACACAAGGACTGGTGAGAGGCAGATGGGTGTTTTGTGGTGGCAGCCCAAAGCTTTACAGCACCGTGGTTTTCACAGAAGTGCAATGAGATCTGAAGGGTCTCTTCGCTTCCCACACGCAGAGCAATGTGGACTGCCATGGGTCGAGGGACCTCTTTCATGCTGAAATTGGGCCTCTCCCCTCATCTCCCACACAACCTCCTCCCTTTTGCTCCTCTCTGTCTCCCTTTTGACTGCTCTCTTTGTTTGCTTGGCTTGCTCACGATGTTGAACGCTCTTTCATGCAACACTCCCCCACGCAACATTCATCAAGCCTCTTCCTGCTCTCTTTCAAAGTTGTCCCAGATGGTAAGAAATCTCACTAGCCCAAGGAAGAACTCCAACTATAATAACCACATGTCACTCTCAGTTTGTTAGACAGCTCCTGGCTATATTGTCCTGCTCTGTGAAGCTCTCTTGTTTCTTACTAATCTGCTCAGTTCTCTCTGCTGTTGTAATATATCATGAGTATACATTTATGATGCCAATCCCTGATTTGCTACATGATTTTAGCTGGATTGGTCATTCTAAAGTGTGTAGATGTTGGGCCGCAGGCCAATGTATTCAGAAATGACAGCTAAGTTGACGTGCCTCACTTTTGGGGCATATGGTGCCTGATTTTCAGAGGTGTTGGAGACAGCTGACAGGAGCCCTCTGCGCTTCACATTACTAAATTTTGCATCTTCTGTGATAGCTCATTTCAGCACATATTTGGCATTGTTTTCTTGGTGTTGTTTAGATCATGCAAAGTGGCACTAACACTAGTGGCAGACTTCTGCATGGCTCAGGGTTCATTCAGTAGGTGACTTCAGCTGGGAGCCAAACCATGAAACAACTTTGCTTAGACCCCAACAAGATCCCAGAGAGGTGGAAGGGTGCCCATGTCCCCGGATGACAGGTCTAAGAGGTGGATGTTTGAACCATCCTGGGGCCACTCCCTAGTTAATGAAAATAGACACTTCAGAAAATATGATTCATCCCATCCTAAAGCATGTAAGGTAGGTTAGAAGCATCTCCTATTTCTCTCCCTAGCTAATCTGCACCAGCGTTGCTTGTTTGAACCTGGATCAGTCTCCCACAGTGATTCGCTGCACAAAATGTCCATGCTGGTCCTTGGAGGGAGTGGAGGGTGGGAACTTACAGCCAGGGCTGGAAAAGAGTTAGACATTTTTCATGGTAGAGTTGGCTTCAGACAAAGCGCTGGTGGAACTGTAGTGTTAATCTCTCCCCAAATCCCACTGCATTTCATGTTTCCTGCAGGAGACCATTTTTGGTTATTTCTGGGGTTTTGGCACACAGGGGCTTCATCAAGGTGTGAGATTATTTAGGCAGGAAATTAGGCAATGAATTCAGAGCTAGATCCAATTTGCCTTAAAATTCAAGACTGATCAGATGTAGAGGTTTTGGTCAGACATTCATTTCATAATAGCAATGGAACACAAATAATCTGATTTAATTTTATGTTACATTGACTTTCTTGCTTTGCTGATTTTATTTTAGACACCTTGTGAAAGAAGATTGTGAGAAATTTGGCTTCCATAGGTCTTAAAAAAAATCAGCAGAGTAAGCAGCAGGCAAGGAGAAGCACTATTTAAACTAGAAGAGACCTTGGTACAAGCACAGATGGCCATAACCTGTTGACAAATGAAGTGAGATTAGAAAGCAGAACATTTCTCATGTTCAGAAGTAGGAGGATCCAGAACAACTTTCCAAAGAAATAAGTGCTGTGTGAGAAATGAGTATGTTTTCAGATGGAGCTGATCATTTTCTGAATGGATTTAAATAATATGATTAATTATGATAGCAGGGAACTAGACTCTTTAACCCGAGAGGTCTCATCTCATTCTGTGCCTCATGGGTTGGTGTCAGTGATTCATTTGTGATCACCAATATTCCAAAAACACTTCAGTGCAGGAAACGAAGAATTTCGTATCCTGTCAGAATAAAAAAAGCAAAGCAAGTCTGCATCCATGCTATATTTTCTGTTGCTCTTTCTCCTTAATCCTCTCTAAACTGGGTCTTTTATGGCACAAGAAAATCAAACTCTTCATTTGCGTGTTTGTCTGCTGTTGTTAATTCTCCTTCTGAAGTCATAATCCGCTGTGCCATTGCAGGTGGTTGCTGTGGAAATGATGATAATGTCCACAAGAACAGTGTTGAGGATGTAGCATCAGGAGCACAGGGGTTCTTGTAGAGTCTGAGATATTGTTTTCAGTTGTCCTTGAGTAACAAAGATTGAGGAGAGAGACAAATTGAGAGACAGGTCCATTTACTCCAGAAACATCTATGCATGCAATGAAGATTTTTCAGACGTATTGTATGGCTCATCCTTAAGTTCAGTTCAAGTCAAAGGTGCTGTGAATCTGTCCAGTTCATTCCTTGTTCACTTGGTAATGAGATATTTTACATCTCAGCCTACCTATAATGAACCATGCACTGAATGAACCATCACTGATGGAGCTGGTGGTACCACTGTCATTGTGTGCAGTTGTGCACCCACTGCTTCAAGCCCAAAGAAGCCGAAATCCTGATAAACCCTTGGCTGAAGCCACATTAACTCTGCAGCTCCAGAAACAGTTGTGCTGGTAGCAAGACCCACGTAGCTATAATCCAGAGCTGCTGCCCCAGCTGCTGGGAGGAATATCTATATGACCATTGTCCAAATTGCGTGTTGAAGCCACACAAAACTCATTGTCTGGCACATCAGACTACATCAAACTCATTGCCTGGCATGGTTTCAACTTCATCCATCAGCCTGGATCCCCCCAAATCTGGCCTTGAGTTCTTGTAGATCTTCAGCTAAGACTCAGCTGAACTCAAAGGTTGGTTCATTCTTGCCTGTCCCCACTATTTCTCCAAAACAATTGGAAAATCAACCCTCAGTTTGCCTGAAATGTTTCTACCCCACTTAGGACTCACATTTGTCTCACAGGATTATTTAAGTGCTTAGTTTGTTTAATACCTAGGTCTGCTTCCTATTTTTGTCTTGATTACAAAGATTTAATTTCTTACACCTCAGTAATGGGTTCCAGATCCTACAAAGTACTCCTTAATTTGTTTCTCCAAGCAGACAGCCCCAGATAATGTCCTATTGTGAAGTAAATTGCCTGGAGATAAAGAAGCTTGGAAGAAGGTTTTTAATTTTCAAGGGTGGTTGTTTGGGTTTTGTGGTCTTTTTTTTCCCCCTGCAGCACTTTTAGTTTTTATGAAGGTCTATACACCGGCCCTGAATTTGCTAGGACAGACCCATCTCAGCATGTGTTTCCTTGTGAACTGATGGTTTCTGCCACAGCCTGGAGATGGGCAGAAGGTATGTTTAAAGGAGACACTGAGGAGGAAACTTCTGGATTGGACCATTGACTAGGGGAGGGGAAATCTTTGTGTTTTCAGTGGTGAGATTAGGTGTCCAGCAAGGAAAGTAGAAGATGACATCTAGATCACATTGTTCCTCCTTTAGCCAAGTTCATCTCAACTTCTTGTTCCACCCTTCCAACCCTAAAGTTTCGTGAGGGTCCACAACATCCCAGCAGGGCGTGTGTGTATATGCAATGGACGGGGGAAACTGTGACACAGCACAGAGAGATGGAACATCTCAGCAGATCCTGGTCTGGTCAGAAATTGCTGAAATCAAAGCATTTTGTGGATGGACATTCAACTTGGCTGGAATTCTCCTGAGAATGAGGCCTGAGTCTGGTTTCCTGCTAACTTTCCTACTTGGTGGGCCAGGTGGGCTTCTGGGGAGGGCACACCTCAGAAAGACTTCTGATTTGGTCTCCAGGCTCTCTCACTTTCAGGGTTGCCCACCACTTCCCAGGCTGCCAGCTCTGGGAAGGCCTTGAAGACGGGCTGGCACAAAGCTGCTGGCTCCAGGGCAGAGCTGGGCAGGGCACCCTGTGGTTCCTGACTTGGCTTTTGGAGCCAAGTTCTAAAACTTTGGTGTCCATTCAAAATCAGAGGTAGAACCCAATTCTGGAATGAAAAAATGAAAAAAATGAAAAAAATAAAAAAATGAAAAAAATGAAAAAAATGAAAAAAATGAAAAAAATGAAAAAACCCTCCCCAACAGTGAAGTAATCATTCTCTGCCCAGCTCTCATGACCTGCAGTCTCTGCACAGCTCAGGCTATCCCATGGAGAAAGGGGGATGAGAGCATCTGATGGAGAAAGGAAGGAAGCAAGCCAGACCATCAAAATTAACTCAGTTTTCTCCAGACTGAACTGTTTTCCACCAATGTATTTCCTTAGAGATTTTGACCAGATCTTGATCATTCAACTAGATCTAACAGCATGATGCAGGACCCAGTTTGACAAGGAGCAGACACTGCTGCCTTTTACCAAAACATGGTGAGAAGCCAGGTGACTCCACATCCCCTTGAAGAGCCTCTTGTTGCCCTATCTCTAAAACTGTGTTCCCGCTGCAGGCACCAGCTGTGTTGAAAACAGGCAGTGAGATATAAACTCATCCCAACTCTGCAAAGCCTGTTTCCTCCGAATCATGCCTGCAATCCTCTTTTTTTCATCCAGGGACTTTGTTTGTAGACCCTTTTCCTCCCCTTCACAGCAACTGCCGGCATTCAAATCCCTGTGCCTACAGCAGCAATGCCAAGAGGTTGCTTTTCAGCCTCATCTGAAGACACATCACAACCTGACAAGAGCACAGCCACCATTTCTGAGTGCCTGCTCCGACACCGAGTCACGAGAGGAGAGAGGAGTGAGGCTGTCCTGAAAATTCCCCTTCTGAATGATAATATTTCCTGTTTCCATCTGAGCAGGATCCAGGCTGCCTTTTGTTATCTTCAAGTTTCTCCATGCCAGCACAATTAGTTAATGAGCATGTTGAGTCTCAAGCAAAACACACGGTTGATCCTGAAGCTTGAGCATGTATCACTTCAGGGGAAACGAAAACAAAGCAATGGAAAATCTGTGCAAACAACCTCTCTGGCAGATGTGAAAAGCAGCGAAATATGTTTTCCATGGACTGGACTGCACAGTTTCAGAGCAAAAAGGAAATACATAGGGAAATGCATTGGCATGCATTTATTTCAGGGTAAAATATTCTGCATTCTGTATGGACCCCATCTCCTTTCCGAACACCCAACTCAGCTGCTGGGCTAATGATGGTGATTGCTCTCGAGGAAGAGGACGACATGAAGAGATTCCCTTCTTCAAGATGCACCATGGTGCAGAATTGCTCTTCAGTTGCTCAGAAGACAAGAATAAGTGCTGGGATAGATTTCTCTTGCCCTCAGAGGAGACGAGAGATGAGAAAATCCATATGGTGGTACCCTTTATCACTCAAGGTGATGTGCAACAGCAAAGGCTTGTTCAGTGCCTACACTTGTGCAGAAACCCCCTAATAAACTCTGTTTCCTCTTTCTCAACGAAAGTTCATCTTGAGGCTGAGTGAAGGGATTTGATGGATACCCTTCAGGTCTTCAGCTGGTTCATCCATTCTGCAAGCACTAGAGGATGGTTTCATGGTACCAGTGAAGAACCAGGGCAAAAAAGCACCCTAGAAAACCTGATCCCTCAACTGACTTGCCAACAACATGTCTGGGACTCTTGACAAATCTGGGAGGAGCAAACATCTTGCCCGATCTAGAATCTGCATTAATTTACCATCAAAAAAATTGGTTATAAGGCAATTAAAAATCTTCTGACACTGCTGCATGTGCTGACAAACTTGGGGAAGAGGAATATTTTTTAGTCTTGGTGAGAACCAGTGTTGGTCAGTGGTGGAACTAGACCTGACCTTAGTGCCTCACACCCCCAGGGCTTTCAGGCCCAGAAACCACAGCATCTGCCTACAAAACATCTTTTCTTTTCCTTCAACTGCCTGAACAGATCCAAAAATGGCCCCCATGGATGGACTCATCTAGAAGATGGCTTGCTCCCAACTGAATCTCCATCCTTTGAGGTCTTCAAGATCTGACTGATCAAGTCCCTGACAAACCAGGTCTAATCAGACCTACTATGAGGAGGAGGCTGGACTGTATGACCTCTGGAGGTCTCTGTGAGGGGGAGGCTGGACTGGATATCCTCCAAGAGGTCCCTTCCAACACAAACTATCCTCTGATTCTATGATTTTGAAGAAAGATGAAGCTGAAACTGGGAGGTAAAGCAACACAGCGTTTCCTTATGCTGTCTGCAAACTGCTGGCACTGAAACAATGCAGAGGGCAGACACATTTCTGCCCTTAAGAGCTCTGTCTGGGAGCTGCTCCCATTCACGTTGGGTAGCCATTGCTGCTTTCCCAGTTTCTGACTCCCTGGAATCCAGATTGCAAGTTTTCTGTACTGCCACTTAAGAGGGCTACTCATGAAAAAAAAATCCCTCTGTTTGTTTATGTGGTTAAGCCTTGCTGTTTACATGATTTTGGTAAGCAGGAACCAACAAATTCTTTGAGGAGTTCTTAACAGGAACAACATCTATTTTGGGAAGCACCTCTGGCATGGCCCAGAAGTTGTGGCACACAGGAATGTCTGTTCCTGGAGCACTACAGATTTGCACGATGGACCTCGTGCTCCAAACAGCCAAGGTAGCAGTATCTCCATCACTCAAGGCTTAGGTGCCAGTCAGAAAAATGTTTCCAGATTTGGGGACTGACACCATCAGTGCTCTGCATCAGCTTTGCACGGTGCAGGGATGAAGGTAGCCCTTGTCAAAGCTGGTTTAACAACAGCATTGCCTGCAACTCCCAGGACATCCACTCCAGTGGAGGGGCCAGCACCTCTGGGCATGTACAAACCCATAAACTGGGCAAGCAGAGATATTTTTGACAGGATAATCTCTGTATTCATCATCTCTTTCTCCCCGTGGTGATGATAATTCCTTGCACCCTACTTCATATGGGTGATCCACTGAGACCTTTAATGCTGAAGGAGCATTTAGATGCCAACATGAGGTATATGAACATATTCAGATAGATAGATCCTTCCTAACACTGGTGGAGACAGCAAATATTTCACCTACTATCTCTTACACATAGACATTTGAGGCTAGCTCATGAGCTGTGCCTGCACTTTCCCAGGCAGTTGATCCATTTTAGGAAAGGATATAATTTACAGACACTTCCTGCAGCAGCAGGATTAATACTCAATGAGGAATAATTCTGCCCCATGTGAAAATCTCGGAAAGTATTTCTCGTTGGAGATAGGGGTGTTCATCAAGGGGTCAGAGGTGGAAGGACTTGGCCAGGTGTCTGGCAGAATGTGAGATGTTGCTTCGTTGCTGGGGTGGTGATGGAGAGTGTATCTTGTTACAGAGGGAACCCTTTTGCCTTGTTACCAGAGGGAAAGAAGTGCCTCGGAGGATTGGATGATGTTCTGGATCTCCTCCACGCATGTAAAACCATGATTCATTTTTCAGTTGCCTGCTGGATTCATTATTACATTTTCCTTTTAAGGTTCAAGGATGCTCTCCTTGAACCAAATGGCAGAAGGCCTGATGTGCTCAGGAGGCACAGATGTAAACCCTGCCACCTGATCAACTATTTAGTTATTTTTTAGTTGCTTGAGCTGCATCAGCTGAGAGCCATTAGTGCCTGGGGTTGTTTTTCCTTTGTTTTCTGCTGTATATAAATAGATAAGTGTTGCAATTTCAATGCTAGTTAAACCAAATTGCTATCTCAAGGCTTCATCTCAGCCCCTCTGTTAGCAACTCTCACGTGATTAGAAAGTAGAAAAGCCACATTGACAGGACACATTGGCATCTTCCCTTCTGTCACCTTTTCTGTGCTGCAGTGCCATCTCATGAGAGTGTTGCCCTGGCTGGTTTTAAGTTATTTGAGTTTTCCACCCTTGTTACAGGGAGGTTTAATTTCATAGGCTACAGTATTTCACCAGCCGCACATTGCCAAAATTCTTGGAGTGGATGAAAATGTGAAATATGACGATCCCTCAGATCCCAAACATGGGTTTCTGGAGGTCTCTAGTAGGCACATCTCCAGATTTCATATGTCACTTTCATACTCGCTTTGCAAAAGCAGGGGACAGCTGCCCGAATGCAAACTCCTTAAGCCAGACAAGATAAAATCCACTCAAGGATGGTGCTGAGCTAGGAGGATAGATTGTGGGTCTGATCCAACTCCCACACAGCAAATGGAAAGGTTCCCACTGATGTAATCAAAGCTGGATCAGACCCAAAATGACCAGCGATTAATCATTACTATTTATTTGTTAGCACCAGCAATGGATTTGAAAATTTACAGGATGTAAATACAAGACAGACCCTGCCCCAAAGAGTTCAGCAGCCAAGTTCTCTGGTTTTACAAGAAGAGGCACTCAGGGAAGCCCACATCAGGTATTCATTTAGCATGATTTTAATCTATCCTTCCACACTTACACGTTGCTGGGACAGAGAGGGCATTTAACTGATGAGGGGTTAGCAGTGCTGAGTCTTCTGGAGGAAGCTTAATGTGCAGAAGGGAGTTGAATTAGGTGGGAGGACCTGGAACATGGAAAGGGGGAGATCATTGCGTGAACAGCAGAAGATATGGGGGAAATTGCTCTCCAGGGGCTCCAGGCCAACAAGTCTCAGAGACCGAGAGGATGGTGGGGGTAGCCTTGGACATGGTGATTGTGGAGAAGTTCATGCAAGGCTGGACCCAAGCAATGTGGAGCTGCAATTATAAGAGAAGAGCAGGGAGATGAAGCTGTGAGAAAGGAGGAGGTCATTTAAGGGCGGTGGCTGTAGAGGAATGGTTGGAGGTGGTTCTCAGAGCAAAATTAGGAAAGTGCATACATGTGCACATGCAATGACAGGCATATCCCTCCATCACTTTTGTGAGTGCTTCCCTCCTACTCAGCTCCCTGGCTGACTTATCTTCTCTGCCCAAGACAGCAGCAATTCCCTCCAGCAATATTGTAATGGCAACACTAAAAATTAATCATAGACTGGTTTGGGTTGGAAGGGACCTCACAGCCCATCTAGCTACAACACCCTGCCATGGGCAGGGACACCCTCCACTAGCCCAGCTTGCCCAAAGCCCCATCCAACCTGGCCTTCAACACTGCCAGGGAGCCAGGGGCGGCCACAGCTTCTCGGGGCACCCTGTGCCAGGGCCTCAGCACCCTCCCAGGGAAGGATTGCTGCCTCACATCTCATCTCCATCTCCCCTCCTGCAGCTTCAGGCCATTCCCCTTGGCCTGTCCCTCCCTGCCCTTGGCACCAGCCCCTCTCCAGCTTTCCTGGAGCCCCTGCAGGGACTGGAAGGGGCTCGAAGGTCTCCCCGCAGCCTTCTCTGCTCCAGGCTGAACCACCCCAACTCTCTCAGCCTGTCTCCATAGCAGAGGTGCTCCAGCCCTTGCATCATCTTTGTGGCCTCCTCTGGACTTGCTCCAACAACAGCAATGGAGACAACAGCAAACGCTGCCTCACAGGACGCCTTCAGTGCTTGCCATGGACCCTGCACAAGAAGATTCAGAACTGACCCTCCAGGAGTGGTGACAACACTCAATTACCCAGAGATAAAGAGGTTTGGCTGCCATCAGAGACAGATCCAGAGCTGCTGGAAATCAGCATGACTCCGCTGACCTGCTGATTGACATGAGGCCATCATCTGTTTCCACCAGCTGGAGGCTTCTTGGGGTTCTCCACAATGGCACTTGCTGCTGCTCTTTGTGGGTAGATGGATCATGTATCCCTTGATGCCCAGAGGACCATCAGCTGAACTGCACACACGCTTCAAGGGTATGTTTCAGTAAAGCAATGATAGGATAAATGGTCTGTGTGTCCCCAGTTAAAAGGAGCTGGTGATTTAGGGCCTGACTTTCACTGCAGGCTATGATAAAGCTCCTATTGACCACAGTGAGAGCTTAATTAGGGCTTTAAATCCACACCTGGCAAATATCATCTGAATGACTGGATCTTTCCAAAAAAAAAAAAAAAAAAA
>VXBL01004900.1:94078-153101 GCA_013400195.1 Aramus guarauna | reverse complement strand
AAAAAAAAAAAAAGCTCCCCTTTTGCTCGTTTCACAGATCTGCAGTCCCAGGCACTCAGGAGGAACAGCAGCCGATGCCCACATGCTCTCGAGACTGACTCCTCTTTCATACACTCACTAAACTATGTAGCATTTATACAATCCAGCAGGCTCCATCTCATAACTCCAGGCGATTCTGAAAGAAAAGGAGATAGCATCAGTATCATAAACCCAACCTCACATCGTCTGCTTTCATGCTTCAGCTACCCTAATGTTTATAGATCACATATCCCAACCACTTCAGTTCAGCTTGCGACTGGTTTTCAAGTCTGCGGGCTCCAGGAAAAGACATAATGGGCTGTTCAACTGGAATTAAGGAAAATAAAACCCCTTTATGTTCACTCGTACGCATTCGTTTTACTGCCCTGGTCATTCTATATTTGTCAAATGTCTTTTGAGGTTTATCTGAACTATTTTTACATATAAGTTTTCTTGGAAGTTTACCTTTAATTCTTAAAAACTGTCCTAAAAACCCACACTGGAAATGTCAAGGTGACATCAAATGTTGTTTGAGGATTTGTAAAGGATACGTTTTAAGGCAGTTTTATGTGATGTACTAGTAAAAAAAAAATAAAAAATGTTTATTTGAAGAGCCCTGTAGTAATTAAAAACAAACCTAAAAACATATTCCAGTGAATTTGGCACTCTTTAACCCATGGGTTTCAGGAAGCAGCCATAAAGGCACACACTGCACCTCTCGGTGTATGTGGTTATGTCTCCTTTGAGACATATGAGCAGGATGCAGCAATGAGCAGGATCTCTGCGTTACTCCAGGGCACAGGAGGAGGGAAGGACCCGGAGGTGATCCTGACAGCTGCAGGCTGCTCCCCATCACCCTTCTCCTCCCTGATGCACCAAACCGGGACGTGTGCTGCTGCAGCAGACTCACATCTTGGGTGCGTTTGGAGATCAGAGCTGGTGGTACCTTCCTACACTCTTTCCCCATATCTTCCTTGTGATGGGAAGCTGCTTTACCCCTTTCAATGCCATCTTACCCCCATGCATGAGTGGTGTGGATCTACCCAAAAAGAAAGCGTGATTCACCCAGGAGACATCGATCCAGGAGTCCTATCTGACAGCACTCTGCATTAGAGCCATATTACCTACTTCCTGCCCACAAAGGATGTGCAAACCAGTGAGCAAACTCATTCTCTCCCATTTTCACAGGCGTGCATGCAACGTCTGAAGAGATCAGCATGGTTCACTGAGCCACAACGTGCTCCTACCAAGCAAGATGATAAAAATCAACTGTAGATACCAGAAACCATCTCACCTCTGCTGTTGAACTGCAGCCCCTCTGATCCAGAGCATGCAGGACTCTGCACACGCAGGCAGGTTCCTTGTTGTCTCTTCAGGAGACTTTGTTTGCAAGGACTTTAATCCATTGCCAAGCACTGTACCCAAAACCAGACCAAAACTCAATTTATCTTGATTTACTTGTTGGGACATAGGTGTGGTTTGTTTGAAGAACCTTTTGCAGAGAGATTGAAGAGGGATGGCATTTGACAGTTAACGCAGCTCTTGGGCACAGGGTTAAGTTTCCAGGAGTGGCCCTTTATTTTTAAAGGTGCCCAGCTCTGTTCTGTGCCTTATGTCTGGTGGCAGTAGACCTGGGCAGGATTTGGGGAAGTTCTGCAGAGACCAGTGCGGAGCTTGTAAACTTTTGCTATTGTTTTTAAATCCACAAATAAAATAAGCACGCAGCTTTGAGGAATAATTGACTCTCTGTGGTCTCAGAGTCTGATCATTTTATTACCTGAGGGAAATATTTATGCAGGAACATCTTGAACTCTACTGCAAAATATCTAGTGTGGTCAGTCTGAGCAAAAACTGTGCTGTTAGGATTCTTTGTAAATTTCATTATTAAGTTAATTTTCCTCAAGAATCAGAATCTCCTCTCCACTTCTTTCCTCTCTAGAAGACTGGGTGCAGAAGAAAAGCCCAAACTAGGACTCTCCCAAACGGACATTTGGCCGTGTGACAGCAACAACTTTATTAGCCACTAGAGAATCCACACTGGCAAGCTCTCCAGGTAATCACAGAATCACGGATTGGTAGAGGCTGGAAAGGACCTCTGGAGATCATCTCGTCCAACCCCCTGCCCAAGCAGGATCACCCACAGCAGGGTGCACAGGATGGCGTCCAGGCGGGTTGGGAATCTCTCCAGAGAAGGAGACTCCACAACCTCTCTGGGCAGCCTGTCCCAGTGCTCGGGCACCCGCAGAGGGAAGAAGTTTTGCCTCATGTTCAGGTGGAACTTCCTGTCTTCCACTTTGTGCCCGTTGCCCCTTGTCCTGTCACTGGGCACCACTGAGAAGAGTCTGGCCCCTTCCTCCTGACACCCACCCTTTAGATATTGATAAGTGCTGATCAGATCCCCTCTCAGCCTTCTCTTCTCCAGGCTAACCAGCCCCAGCTCTCTCAGCCTTTCCTCACACCAGAGATGCTCCAGGCCCCTCATCATCCTCGCAGCCCTCCCCTGGACTCTCCCCAGTAGTTCCCAGTCTGTCTGGAACTGGGGAGCCCAGACCTGGACACAGAACTCCAGGTGTGGCCTCAGCAGGGCAGAGTAGATGCTGTTCACGAGTTTCACACACTCAAATGACTTTTCTTTTGTTGCCCTCCTCTGTTATCTGATGCTAGATGGGAAGTGGTGAATGAATTCCTTGGGTTTTGCTTTACCTGTTAAACTGCCTTTATCTCAACACACGAGTTTTCTCACTTTTAATCTTCTGATTCTCTCCCCCATCCTGCTGCGGGGAGTGAGCAAGCAGCTGCGTGGGGCTGAGTTGCCAGCTGGGGTTAAATCACAACATCACCAAAACCTAAAAACCCTGTAGAAGTTCCCTAAATAGCCAATTTTATAAGTGTGGAAACTGAGGCTTAGAAATAGAACAGCAAGACCCATGAGAGCATCCCAGTTATAGATGAACTCTCCTCCTCCTAGAAGGATGGGAGAGGGGTTAGTAATGGGCCATTCTACAACCTGCAAGAAGTTTTCCTGTATGTTATATTCACACCTTGGACAGGAGGATTTCCAACACACGGACAGGGGTGTAATCCCCTTGCCTGTGACGAACAGCTGCTCGGCTCATAGTGGGCGGCTGCTGCCTGTTAGCACACATGGTTCTGGAAAAGGTGCTGAAAAAGAAACTACCTAGTAATTTCTGGCTCCATTTATGGGATAATTTGGAGAGAATGGAGAGAAAATTATTTCATTCCTGGTATTCAGCCCTCTCATTCAACCTCTTTCTTTCCTCTGCATTTTCTTTTTCTTTTCTTCAGGGTTCAGAAGAAACAAACCCCCAGAAACAAACATATGAGTCCTTAGCATTCAATGCAAAGACTATTTTGTACTGCAATCTCTTTTGTTCAAAAAGCCAGCAGTCTACAGCTAAGCAAGCTCTTCAATGCAGGGGCTGTCTTTAATTTCATGTCTTATGTGATAACAGCAGCCCAGTTGGTATTAAAGCAATAGTTTTTTAAAAGCCAATTGTGTTGCATTAGGTATATCTCTGACCAGTGGCTGCCTAGTAAAACCCAGCTATGGTTCAATAAGAGCTGAAATGAAGATGTAGTCAGTGTGTGAGTGGTTATCCATGTGTGTAGTATGGGGGGATGAAGAAATGCCAGGATAGATGTTACTCATTCATTCAAAGCACAAATCTCTAAATCAGTACTGACGTCTCACCTCCCTTACGAAGGTAAGGGTTGGTTTCTGTGCTATGTCGGCTGGAGAAGTGGAAAATAACAAGTACAGAATGTAAAAAGTAAGGTACTACAGGCATTGTAAATGTGGTAGTTAAAGTATACGAGATATGAAAAGGAGCCTCCAACCTTGCCAAGGAATTTTGTCCTTTCATCACTGTGCAGATAAATGGCTTTTAAACCATTCACGTTGGTTTTGAATGTCTAGAATTCAGAGTTAATCTGAACAGAACCAAATTTTATAGTAGGCACCAGAGCAGGTTTGTTTTCCAATGGCTTTTCCAGGGACCCGCCACTCCAGACTGCACAGGATAAATGGGGGGGAAACTCTGGAAACAGTTCTGTAGACCTCTCAGTCAGACGCCAGCGAAAGAAGCGCACCGAGATTGAGTTACATCAAAGACGCACAGAGACGCGGCAACAGAGTCACTGAAAACCAGAATCCTTCACATCTCTCTTCTGTATGAAGTCTGGATAAATCAGAGGCAAAACCTCTTTGTTCAACAGCTCTGGAGGGATCCAAACCAACATGTCTGGGGGAGATGAGGTGGGATGCTGAGATCAGTGTCCAGTTCCAATGGTCTCATCCAGGTCCTGCATCCTGGTGGGGAAGGACCAGCAAAGGGAAGGGTGGTTTGTATGGTGACTGTAGAGACTGGACAGTGATACCTCAATTGAGATTTGGTGTTACAACAGCATCTCTGCTTCTGTTCAACTCATCTTCCACCCCCTACGCTCCCTGGGAATGATTTATGGCACCTTTTTACCCCTTGCAGACAGTACCCTGGACCAAACTTTACTAAGAAATTTGGATTTGTTGGCTGCAAGGCAAAGCGGGGGGGAATGTCATAATAAAACAACAGCGCGTCAGGAAAATAAACTGCCTGTGATGTCTTCACGGGAAAACAAACTGCACTGCCTCCATGAGCTGTAGGGCTACATCCCATCAGTGTCTGTGTGATACAGGCACCTAAAACACATAGGCTCTTCTGCAAAATGCATCTCAATATTCCTCAAAGGCAAATGGATCGTTCTCATATTTATGCTGGTGTTAGCCTTTGTTATAGCTTTCACTCAGAGTGTGTGGGGTTTTATTTTTTCCTGATGATGAAAAAGTGTCATCTGGGGAATTTTCTGGTGTTCCCCTCCTGAGAAAGGAGGAGTGGAAATCTAACAACAGAGCATGTTTTTATGGTCTCAATCTTCATTGTGTTGGTTGAAGACTTCCAAGGGAGGGGACCAAGCTGGGCCAGAGGACCATTTTCCCTCCTGTGTCCCAGCTCCTCTCCTGGGCTGCACATCATCCATGTGCCAAGGCTCCCAGGGCACGTGAGTGCTCGGTGGTGAGGATGCAGGAGGATGACTGAGCTGGCACTGGGCAACTTGGTGCTTCTTCACAGCATCACACAGAGTTATCACCTGTCTTTGACTCAACAACCTGAAAGCCCAAGATAGGCAGAGGACCTGGGAACAGAGCAGCTCCCAATCTGTGATTCCTATGTATTCATTCACAGTTACCACAAAAACACTCCAGTCCAACCCTTAACAGGGAACAAGGGAGAACACTTCAGCTTGACATTCCTCCAAGCAGCTGTGAAGGTCACTTGGCTGTCCCTCCGATGGTGAGTTAAGAGTCTTGGGCCATGGTGAGAGGAGAGGAGAGCCTTACAGAAGTTCATCTGAGAGGTGCCAGGTGGCATCAGAAAGATGCAAATCAAAGACCTTTCTCAACATGCATTAGGGCTCCTGGTTCCATTTCCTTGGCTTCTGGAATTTTGTCATGTAGGCAATCACATCAGATTGAGATGGACTTGAAGCAAAACATTGCATTTGCCTTGTCCCCAGCAAACTCTGGAGCAACTGAAGTCCAAGTTCAGATCATGTGTCCCTCTAATCTTGATAATTAGGTAAGGATGCAGGGACATTGACACCTGTGCTGATGTTGTCACTGGACCCTGATATGACCTTTCAGGTCCAAGGTTAACTTTGCAGGTCCAAGTCACATGGAACAGAAAATAATTCATCATAGGTGCAGTTTAGCAGTCTGCAGTGGTGATTTTCCTGGTCTTGGTCTCTTTCCCAGAAGACAGGTATCTCACCTGGTTGGCAGGCTGAGCAGGGATGAAAGGACAGACAGGGCAGTTGGGTCACAACTAGCTGGATTAGGCATAAATTACATTTTTAGAGCAGCAGAGAGATCTTGCAAGTTTACAAGGAAGATGGACCAAAATGTTCCCAATGGTGGAGTATGTCTTTATCTGCAAATTGTCTGCTGGTGCCTCACAGCTCTACCTTGCTGCTATGGTCCAAGCACTACCAAACCCGTGGTTGAAGGATCATTCTTGGGGACTATGTCTCCACCATCTCCCTAGAAACATGGGTGCACAGAGTGGGAGCCTGCTGGCTCACCAAGCAGAGCTCCCTGTTCTCACAGCCACCGCCGCAGCTAAACCGATTTGTCATCTGAGCAAGCTGTTTTCACAGCCCCTGGAAGTCTGTTCCAAGACTTTGCTGATCTGATGCTTAGGAAACTTCATCTAATTTCCAGACTAAATTTACTCCAGGCCAATTAAAACCTACTTGTTCTCGAGCCAACAATTTTTCTTTCACTCCACTGTTTCTTTTTGCTCCCGGCTATTTTTACCTTTCATGTGTAACAGCACTCATTTCCCCTCTCAGATGCTGTTGTGCTGAGCTAAAAAATCCACGCTCTGCAGCCTCCCCTTGGATGACAAGTTCTCCATCCTCCCGTCCATGTCCTGGCACTTCCCTGCACCTGCTTGGTTTGAATGATTCATTCATGGACATGACCGACCAGTCCTGGAGGAGATATTCCAGACGCACTCTTACCAACGCCTCACACTTTCCCAAGAAGTAAATACAAAGATCTACAAAATATTGCTCCTGAAGGTAAATTAGACACGTGTATCACTCTCATCTTTCCTCTTACACTTCTTTTGACCCAGGGGGAGATTTCTTTCGTCCACGCTTGGATCGTCCATGTGCTGGAGAATACAAAGCGTCTCTTGAGCAGTGTTAGCTGCAGACCTGGTGATTTGTGGCCTCAGGGACCAGCTGGTATATCGCAGCTATCCATCCTGTGACACAGCATTTTGCGCCTTCCTTTTGCAGATGTCTCTTGGGTTCAGTGCAGGATGCAAAGGCACAATGGAAGAAAATTGCTTTAAGTCTCATTCTGTATTTTGAAGAGCCAAAAAAGGAAAGAAACAAACCCCACAAGAAATCAATTCTAGCATGAGGAGACAACTAGCTAGATCCTATGTTATTCTCCCTTAGTAATCTCTTCTCTTCTCTTCTCTTCCCCCTCCCCTTCTCTTAATTTTCTCCCTAGAAAGATCATAAATCTTTCAGTCTTTCATAAGCAATATGATGGATTTGGAAAGTAAAAGTCATATCTGGAATGGAGACACTAGAAGGACAAGAAGGACAAGTGGATTATTGCTATTTTACACATAATTAATAGCTTGATCACAGAGATATTGCCATCAGCATCCAGAACTACACCTTGATAAACTCCTACTCAAACCCTTTTTTTCTTGATGGGAAGCACAAAGCCAGTCAGACTCTGTACGTATCTGATCTATGGGATGAATTTCACCCACTAATGAACTAAACCTCATATTCTGCTTGGATGATGGTGCCATGAATGGTGAGTCACTGGCCAAGGAATGTAAGGCCAGTGTTTTTAATTTGGCCTGAATTTAAACTGCTTGGGTTTTCACAGGTGATAAGTGTCAGCACCACCTCCTAGAGACATCACTGCAAGCTCGGAAATCATCTTCATTATTACTGTAAATGTTCAAATAACAGACACATGCTTTCTCTGGATTTTGCCTTTCAAAATTGTGGTGAAATCATTATTTTCACCTATTAAAAAAATTATGATAATATGTTATTAGGTACCGGCCAGGGAATGCAGTCAGACAAATGCAATACTAAAGTGTTGCCAATTCTTGTGATTTTATCTGGACCTTTATTACATGTTTTAAAAACCCCAGACTTCGGAGTCATGGGATTAGATACAAATCTCAAGTTTCTCTTCTTTGTTTTTCCTTTTAATAAAGGGAAGGAAAGAAAGTTTGAAAACTTTGTAGGTATATTCTATTGATTCAAAAAACAGATGAAAAACTGGCTGGCAAAGAGAATTTAAAAATGTAAATGAAAATTGGAAACCGTTAAAGAATATTTTACTATATATATCCCAAAAAACATAAGCCCACAGCTGAAAGAGAAGAGTAAACTAGGTTCTAAAAAACCTGCTTTATAAGGGAAGTGAATGCAGCTATGAAAAGAATAATAAATCCCCAATATGTAATAACTGGGGAAGCTTAAAAATAAAAATTAGAAACTAGAAATTGTAGAGATTGCTGGGGAAGAGAAATACGTTAAATAGGGAACAGAAGGAGATGTGACACACCAAAGATGTGACAATAAGTACAAGGTTTTAATACACCAAAATCAAAGAATCCTAAGTGTAATATTGGTTCATAGACAGATGTGGATGAGTGTGTAAGGACAGGACAGATCTGTTAACAATAGTTCAGAAGCAGTAAATGTCTTCAGGAATCCAGTTTGTGGGGAAATATATATATATATATATATTACATGATGATGATTAAACACTTTCCATTACAGCAGGAAAAAAGCATGTGAAAGAATAGCTAGTAAAATCAGGTATTTACATATTAGATCATAGAAACATAGAATGATAGAATCAGGGAATGGTTGAGGTTGGAAGGGACCTCACAGCCCATCTAGTTCCAACCCCCTGCCATGGCCAGGGACACCCTCCACTAGACCAGGTTGCCCAAAGCCCCATCCAACCTGGCCTTCAACACTGCCAGGGAGCCAGGGGCAGCCACAGCTTCTCGGGGCACCCTGTGCCAGGGCCNAGACCCCCAAGTCCTTCTCCTCAGGGTTGCTCTCCATCCATTCTCTGCCCAGCCTGTAGTTGTGCTTGGGATTGCCCTGACCCAGGTGCAGGACCTTGCCCTTGGCCTTGTTGAACTTCACACGGTTCACACAGTCCCACCTCTCAAGCCTGTCCAGGTCCCTCTGGATGGCATCCCTTCCCTCCATCGTGTCAACCACACCACACAGCTTGGTGTCATCAGCAAACTTGCTGAGGGTTCACTCTATCCCACTGTCCATGTCCCTGACAAAGATGTTAAACAGTGCTGGTCCCAATACTAACCCTGAGGAATGCCACTTGTCACTGGTCTCCACTTGGATATCTTTATAACTGGCATACCAGAGTTATGAAAAAACTAACCAAGGACCAATATATGCTGTTGACTTTGAGCTATGAGTTGCATGCTGGGAATATAAAAATTCCTTCTGGAACAGAGAAACAAAATAACCTGGGTAACTATGGGCTATCAGTCTAACACCAGTCATGGAAAGAATGGTGGAGTTAGTGACATCACTGAAAAAAAGTAATAGCGATCCACACAGAAAATAGATCATATAACGCCAATCTCACAGGAAATTTGATAGGCAAAACCAATGTCCAAACCTAGCATGGATGTAGCATATTTACACAGCAATTCTGTGAATTACAACATAAAATTTCTCTTAGGAAATTGGAACCAGTGGATAATCAACATGATGTATATTTAAAAGGAATAAAAGTGTCAGAAAGGCCTAAAATGGGTGTGTAAACGCTTGCATACATTTTTGACCCAATACATTTCATAGCTGTACTCTAGATGGATTTGTCCGTAGCCATACATTATTTAACATTTTTATTAATGGCTAAGAAAAAACTTGAATACTTTTATGGATAAACACTGGGATTGGCAAGAACAATAAAAACCAAGACAGATCACTAACAGAAGGCAATTCACTGTGGTTGATATGCTGAGCACAAGCAAACTACTGGTACTTTCACATGACCAAATATAGGCTTGCATGCTTAGAAATGACACATATGGGTGTGATTTACCAAATAGGGGTGGGGGGACATGATTTGATGCTCTGAAAGTCAGCAATTCCAGCAGGGACTTGGAGGTCATGGTGGATATTGGTCGAACATTAAAGTCTAAGCAGTCTAAGCACAAATAGGGGAAGGAAACTCATGAAGTGAAGGAAGTCAAAGCAGAGGTTGCCAGTCTGGAAAGGGTTAATAGAAGGAAAAAAGGAATGACTGTAAAAATGGGAAAATACGGTGAGAGAGCCCAGGCTCTTTAGCTCAGAGAAGATTGAAAGTCAATCACAATGAAGATGGCTGGATGTCTTTTTAACAGAAATGGTTCAGACAGAGCAATGGCCTTGAAGCAGGAATCAGTTCAGAAAAGCCTGACAGCACATGTCTTACAGGAGATCAAAAAAGAGATGATTGTAACTGTCCCTTCTGGGTTTGAAATGCATTCTCTGCATCAGGAGCAATTCACAGCAGTTCTATTCTGAACACAGAGATGTATTAGAGTCAGTCCTGTGATTCTTGCTGAGGAGAAAGGCTCACCATCTTATTGATGGATGTCTGAAAAGGCTTGGTCCACAGGTGGTCCTGGGGGATGACTAGTTTCCTTACTTCCAGTCCATAGCATCCTGCCCCAATCTGATGGCGAGATGGAGATGTGGTGGCTTCCCTCAGCAGACAGCTGAATTCACTCCAGCAATTCTTGGTGGGATTTATTTCTCAATCACCTCCACCACATACAGCCTTATGTCTGCTTTTCTTACAGGACTGATGTGAGTACATAAACCTGTTCTTTTCCCTAGCTTTTTCCTGCAAGGGAACTGAATTTCAGGTGGTGAAACAACCTATTTCAAAGGGTACCTGGTTTCTAGGGAGGGCACCTGCCTGGACTCCCTGCATTGACTCCAGATGAACCTTCTAGGGCTGTTGTTCCACTTTGCAGTTGTGCTGTTCTCTTGGCTTTCCATGGTCCAGGTCCCGAACAGCATCTGCCACCTTTGGAAAGCAGAAAAAGACAAACAAAACCAAAAAAAAACACACACACAAACCTGGAAAAGATCTGAGCAGAGCTGAAAATATGACCCAGGTCTGGCTTCAATTACCCAGCCAACGCTGCTTTAAACTCCCTTCCCAACTATTGTACAAGATACTGCACAGGAGTCAGTGTGTGTCCACCCGCATCTCTGCTGTTGCCTCAGCACCTCCCGATGCAAAGCAATTTGCTCCCATTATTGGGATAATTGAGACTAAAACCCTGGGTGAGGCTTAGTGCTTCTGGGAAACGAAGTTGGAGAAGGTTGTGCAAAGGTCTATAAAAACCTTATGTTTCAGCAAGCCTTAACACCCTGTGGAACAGCCGATACAAGTCTGGGCTGGAGAGCAGGAAAATAAGGGAGTGCTGGAAAAATGATGCTGAACTGTGTGTTTTATAGTGCTGGCAATAGATCTTGGGGCACAGCCACCCTGTGCAGCCTGGATGCTCTGAAACACCATGGTGAGGAGCAGAGGAGAATGGCTGGAGGACACAATAGGTGAGAAGAGGTAATAAAAAAGGGTCACAGTTGCAAATAGTCTGGATTAGGTCCCTCCAAAAGGGTGCTTAGCACCTATCACGCTTTTCTTGTTTCTACCAGTCTCAATCACAGTGCCTGTGCATCTCCATTGCTTAAACCAACCCTTCAGGAGGCACCTGAGTACCAATGTACCACCCAAGATACAGCAATAGGAGGAAGGAGCAGAGGAAAGGGCCAGCCGTGAACTGAAGCCGCTGAAAACATCAGCAAGAGCTACAAGGCGGGGGAGAAAAAAACAGGCAAGAGGCCAACACAACTGCTCTCAAGTGCTCTTCTTTTCTCCCACCTTTCACTTGACTGTCCTGATGTAAGTCCTTCTGGGAAGGCTTTGTCTTTGGTCCAGTGATATTGCTCTTCACACTCATTTGTGCCCTAGCCGGTAGTGTAAAAAGCCTCCTTAGTAACAAAAAATTAGGTAGAGGGGATTTGTGAAATAGATGTCACTAGGGATTTGAAACTGCAGAATACCTGCCCCTCGGCTTGGCAGCCCTTCTGCAGCTCTGTTCTTCATCTGCACGGAGAATAAAGACTCCAGGGAAAATTAAAGCCCTGCTCGTGCACTAAAGCAGCAGGGCTTACTGGAGGAAAAGAGGGAAATCACGGCTCCATGGGAAGCAGTGGCGAAATTCTTGTTGCCTTTAGCAGGGCTAGGACTTTGCCTAAAACTTTTCATCGAGGTTTTGCATATGGTTCCCCCTGGTTTCCCAGTGGGACACAGGTCTTTTGGGGTGAAAGAGCTTGTCAGTGGTCCTGCGGCAAAAGGAAGAAGAGGAATGAAATTCAGTACAGGGAGCCTGATGGAGTTCGCTTGAATTCCTCCGAGGGAAGGAAAAGGTTTTATCCTGTTCCCGGGCATATGGCAACATAGCAGAGCCCTTTCTGCTTGCTGTATCACACGGCTAATAAAACTCCTGTGCTCCACACCAGCAGATGGTTTTGTGGCTGATGCATGAACCAGAATGAGATCCTGTTCCCTTTCCCTGCAGCTTTCCTGGCTCTGCAGTGCTAGAAAGAGCAAAGGTCGCCTACGAGTTACTGTATATGTTGATAATATAGTGGCGCAGGGCTGTTAAACCGTGACAGCTTGAATGAGGGATCATTGAGGAGGGGGGGAAGAGAGATGAGTGAGATTTCAAATGCTGCGTTGAGAGACACCGCAGAATCTTTCATCAGAAAGAGGAAGGTATTTTAAAAGCTGCCTCCGCTGAGTGAGGCTTTGCAGGACTGCGGCGACGTAGCAGGCTCCGAGGTTGACCTTCCCCATCTGGTCTTCTCCCTGCACCGAAAATGTTCCCAGCCCGTGCATGGACCCCCATGCAGAAAATTGCACCTTCATGGTGATGGGCTCACTTTTCTCAGTTCCCTTCCACGGGCCACGTGGCAGCATCACGAGATCTTCTGCTGATGGGCTGAAACCCCTTGAGCCCTACTGGCTTTACCAACCAGTTTTACACCCTGTAGTTTGGACACAAGCCATACTCAGAGTTACACTCATAATCATACTTGGAAAACTTTGCGTGGAGATATATACAGAGCAGAAGAAAGGTTTTTGTGGCAGCTTGCACCAGGACTGTGTGGTGCAGAGAAACACTAGAAATGACAGTCTCTTATTGGCATAAATCTGTTGTGTCTCTCCATTTCTCTTTCAGGAGACAGCTCAGAACAAGGTAACGTCCAAAGCAACACATTCAAGGCCTTCTTCATAAGAAAAGATGAGCATGAAAAAACAAAGAGTGTAAACAGTGCAGTGATGACTTAGTGAGTCTGCAGTCTTGGGTTTGAGAGGTACCAGCTCACATCTGGGTCTTGACTCCGTGGGTGCTCTCCTGGACTTTGCTCTTCACCTGTGATGTCTGTGTGGGGCAGGGAGTTATAAGGATTCAACACGGCCCTGCAGAAAATCTGGAGAAAAACACAAGGAAGAACTCTCTAAGCTGCTGAACCGCTCCCTGCTGCCTCCTTCCTCGTTACTCCACCGTGGACTCCAATAAATAGCAAACAGCTGCTGGGGCTCATGCTTTGCTGGTATATAATGGTAAGAAGTGTCCAAATGGAGCTTAAAAAAAAAAAAAAAGAAAGAAAGAAATCGTCTAGTAACAGCATACCTTCCCTAAACTGCTTCCAGCATAACCGTTCCACACAAATCATCCCATAAACACTTTTGAAGCTCCCAGTAAAGCGTGCACGGCCTCCACTGATTTTATCAGAGGACTCTTCAGGAGTAAATTGAGAGCAGGCAGCCACTGCTGGTGCCAGCATCCCCCTTCTTCTTTTCTCTCCCTTTTTCTCCCACTCTCCCAGGGCAGTGGGATGTGCAATGTGGGCTGTGATGCTGAGACCCTCTTTTTGCTTGTCCATGGTCCAGCTCTGCCTGTGGAATGACCCAGCCTTCCTGCCAGGATGGGTCAGACCTTGCAAACCCCCAGCCCAGGTCGTGGAGGCTGATTCTTCCCCAGGTTTCAGCAGGCATTGCTGTGCCAGGCAGGGGCATTTTGGGGGGCAAGAGGAGACCCAACAGATGAACAGGGGTAAATACTACCCTCCCTCTGCCATTGATGCTTGCAGAGAGTGCCCTGCTGAGTCCACCAGATGTCTGATGTCACAGCCCTCTCCTGTGACTATGATGCACTTAAATAAGAAACTGGAGCATGGGCTGCCATGAGCATGGGGCAGATGCCACTGGGATGGATGCCTGGGCATGAAATCAAAAGTGTCTCCAAAAAAGGGAAAAGAGACCAAGCTTTCCAACCCAGCAGCTGCCTTCATACCCACTGAGACAGCCCAGCGGGGAGGACGGGGACACAGCAGCTTCCCCAAACCTGGAAGCGTTGACTTGCGAGAGGCTGCAGGGCAATAAGGAGGCAAGTGCCATTTCCATCAGCTGCTATTGCAAATCATCCCCATGGCCAGGTGGCCAGGCTTGGCCCAGGTTCGCCCAAAGGTAGCTGCAGATGGGCACGATGGAAATCTCATTCCTCGGAGCTGCTGCGCTGATAAAAGGAGCTGTCACACGAGCTGCGGGACGTGTGCAGCCACTGGAAGCTGGTGTTGAGTTATTGCGTGTCTCGTAACCCCCAAGCTCTGGCTGAAAGTTTTCCCATCACCAGCATATCCAAAATAGCTTTTTTAATGTGTATTAT
The DNA here is from genome assembly GCA_013400195.1 of Aramus guarauna. Lineage (NCBI taxonomy): Eukaryota > Metazoa > Chordata > Aves > Gruiformes > Aramidae > Aramus > Aramus guarauna. The sequence goes on along the minus strand of VXBL01004900.1, from coordinate 138,699 downwards.
TTGGTGTCTAGCAATACAGTTGAGCTCAGGTCTTTCCTTCACTGCAGGGATTGGTAGATTCTCTGCCTTCTACCAGTTTTTGCAGAATTTGCACAAACTTCATCTCTCTAAGCTCTCTTTTGCTCTGCCAGAACTGGACCCAATGCCCAGGTGTTTCACAGCTCTGCAGGGGGACACAAGTATACCCACACATTGCATGATCAAATAAACATCGTTTCCTTTGGAAACCAGGCTGAAAAATAAATCCTGAGTATGCTTACTTCCACCGCACTTCACTTTTCTTCTTCCACTGCAGATTTCTGAAAATAATAGTTTCTAATAAAGTCCATCTTTAATTAATCTGGTTAAAATTGTCTGTCTGGAAGCTGAGCCTCTGGCTGAATTAGTCTTATATCAACTTAAATTTCATCAAGAGAACTAAATTATAAAATTGGGAATTTTTACACTGGCATTTCTTAGACCTTAACTTTACAGCTGTGAAGCTCCTTGGGTGTGATGTTATTTGTAACAAACACCGACGAGAGTAAGAACGCAGGCACGACCTTACTAGGACAGATCAAAGGGGCCATCTGTCCCACTAACTCACTTCTGACAGTGGCCCATGCTGAGGAATAGGGTATTGGAAATCAGGGGTCCTTCCCCCAGCCATACTTACAGACTTTCTCAGCTGGAGGTTGTGTCCAGATTATTGTCTTTAATATCCACCCGTGAACCAGCTCTCCATGAGGTCTTCTCTACCCTTCACACAGGCATAGTGAAAACCTGGTTTTTTTTCTGGAAACCCCAAACCCAAAAGCAGTTGCCTCAAGACATAATAAATCGGTGAGGTTAGACACCTGGTGTTGAGATTGCAAATTATCTGTGGCAAAATGACAAGGTTTTACTTCTCGCTCCGCTTTCAGGTTTCAAATATGTTTTCCTTCGACCCACGACATACATGCACACTCAGAGTTTTATTGGGAAAGGCTTGGAGTAAATCTCTTTATTATTAAGGAGAGAGTGGGATTCAGGGCTTTGGATGGGGGAGATTTATTTCAGTTCCCACCCACCTCTGGGATGCGCCTGCAGTTGCAGCATGAGGAAGAGCAGCTTCATCTCCCATTTCTTCTTGACAAATGGCAAATTGTTCCAAGGGCTGAGAAGGTGGAAGAGATGATAAAAGTCCGTGTCTCAAATAAGAGGGGAACTATGTGATAAATTATTATTATTATTAATAATACCAGCTCATATCTAAGGTGCCTGCAATCCTACAGAGCTTTTACAACTTAAACTGACGTAGAAAATCATCCCATCCACCAGTGAAATACAGCCAACTCTAGCAAGGCTTATTACTGTGGATGAGAACATATGGAGGGAGGCTGGGGAAATCTCTCCCCTGGCTCCTTGCTCTCCCGAAGGCTGCATTTGGGTCCAGCCTCTCAGGTCTTTGCTCCCTAAAGCCTCTCTGGTGTCCTCTGCAGTCCTGGCTCTCTCTGGCATGTCTCAAAGGAGGTTTTGTCTCACCTGGAAGGGACCATGGGCAGCAGTGCAGAAGACTACTGAGGAGAGCGCTGCCCTCCTGTACTGCCCAGGACATGCAAACTCAACCAGACCTCTCCATCTGCACCCTTCAGAGATCACCCTAAGGGTCCCCTGAGTCATGGAATACAAACTTTGGAAGGTTTTCATCAAATTAACCTGTAATTAATAAGCTTTACAGGTTTTTTTCCTAAGACATCACAGTGACTTGGTCAAATGATCAAGCGACGAGTATAATCATATCATATCCTCCCTGTGCCCATCTCTTGAAAGGGAGATACATCACTGTGCTGCCTCACAAGGCAATGAGGAGACATACTAAAGATGATGAGATGTTCATAGTGCAGCACTGCAGTCAATAGGCCACACAAAGGTAAGCAACGCCATCCCGACCCAGCATGGAGGTCATGCCCAGGAGCCTGTCTACAACTAGGGTCAGCGCAAGCATCTTCAGGGTAAGACATGGAATAGCCTGCCCACAATGTCTTTATAAACACCAGTTTATTTCTAGTTTCTAATATCCAAATATTAGTCCAAAAATTAGAGCAAATCTGGGAATCAGTTATGAATATTAACTGCTTCCAGAAAAAGATGGGCCAGGCTGCAAAGCCAGCCCACAAAAACCAGGAAATGTCATCTCTGTCCATTTTCTGTCTCCAGGAACATCAATGGCAGGAGGTTTCAGGCACCGAGGGAGCACTGGCCCAGCAAACCCCTGTGGTTCCTTCTCAGAAACCTTTTCACAGCTCTCTGCTTATCCTTCACACTTCAAAGGCACCCACCACCCGGATGACATGGTCTTGGTTTTCCTGGCAGAAGCAACTCTGCCTGCAGCTCCAGCTCTGCCACAGACTTCATACATGAGCTTAAGCAAGACATTGAGCTGGTGAGTTCTGAGAAATGAATAACTCCGCCTTCTTGGGCTATTCAGTCCAACACAAACTGTATTTGCTTGCACAGCAGTAAGTATAAATGGGGTTGTATCTGCTCTTCCTGAGGGTTAGCATAATACAAATAATATAAATTATTTCCTCTTTTTTCAATGGTTTAAAACAAGAAGAATGATGCAGCAATGCATTTTGTAAAAACTAGGCACTTTTTTTTTTTTGTTTTACTTGTTCAAAAGCCTAACAGGCCATGTTAGACATGAAATCGCAGCACATAAATGGGAACATCCTTGCCTGAACCCTGCTGTTGGGTCTGCTTTACGTTCATCATAAACAGACACTCTGAGCAAATGCAGTAAGACGGTATGCTCTCACTACATTAAACTTGCTCACTTTTATCATCCACATATGACTGTTTTCCCCTGGAAAATCTTTCTGAATATCTTTGATTCAGATCTACAAACCGAGCCCTCAATCTACATGAATCCACTCTCCATGACTGTGAATTTTCACCACTCCGAGGTGAGACGTAGGGTCGCATGTGAACAACTCAATTTTCACAGAGTCTAAATAAAAGTCAGAGACTTAATTTGCAGAGTCTTCCATCAGGCTGAAAGGTTTATACAAATGGAGCAACAGTTTGGACAAAGTCTCAATCCCAGCCATAAATCATCAAGATATTAAAGCTCCACATGGGCTTTTAGATCTTGCATCAGGTTGGATGACGTCTTGAAACTGCATGGAGTCCCCTATACCATTAAGGTTGTGCAGCCCAGCTGATCAAGTAGGAGGTGGTGAACATTTCCAAAGGATGTCATCATGGAGTTCAACTGGTTCTTAGGCAACTGGACAGGCTGCCCTCTCAGCAAGCCTGCAGAGGATACCCAACTGGGAGGATGGTTGATGCACTGGAGAATAGGGATGTTTTTCAAAGAAATAAGCTGCATAAATGAGCGGGATGAGCAGGAACCTCATAAAGTTCAATGTAGAGAAATGTAAAGTTCAGTACCTGTGGTGCAAGAATCCCACGCAGCAGCACAGGCTGAGGCCAGCTCATTAGACCCAGGGCTCTTGGTAGACTACGAGGCTCCAAGAGCCAGTGTTGTGCCCTTGCAGCACAGGATGATCACATCCAGGGCTGGATTAGCAAGGGCACAACCAGCAGGCTGATGAATGTGACTCTTTCCCTCTACTCAGGCACTGGGTCCAGTCTGAGTTCCTCAGTACCAGGCAGATGGTCATAAACAGGAGCGAGTCCAGCCCCAAGCAGCCTCATGTGTTGGACCTGCTTTGAGTGGATCTTAGACGAGAGACACACAACCCAAGGAGGTTCCCTTCAGCCTGTTATTCTATGATTCTCCATATCTGAATTTTTTTTCTTCTTCCCACTGTGCACCAGAACTCAGCCACAAACCTTTTCCTAGGCAAATCGTGAAGCTAATAGAGTCAAAGCTCACGTTTAAACCCAGTCCTCCCATTTGCCAAGCAATTGCCCTCCATCTTACAGAATCAGGGAAAATAACAGCCTCATGAAAAAGTGCAAACCAAAGCATGCAAGCCATCATACGTATATACATACTAAAATTTGTACTTCTGTTTGGGAGGATGCAGAGGTCTTGAGACACACAGGCATCACGGTGGGGACAAGGCTGAATCTGACCTTTCCCAAAAGCTGAGTGTGCACAGGGTTTGGACCACAGCAGTGCTTTCTCACTTGTGTTGCACGAGGTAGAGCTGCCTGTTGACCATGTGTAAAGGGACACGGGGTGGCTATAACAGTTCCTGCATTTAACTGGGTAAATCACACACAAGAGACAAAGAAATGGATATCTTCAAAAAGAAGTGTCAAAGGAAGCTTCAGTCTCATGAAAGGATGAGACCACCAAACAGGATACACCTGTTATCTTGCCTAAATAGCACCGAAAGGTAGGACATCCCTTTAATAGATACATGCGCTGGGTTTTTTCTTGGTTATAGACCATTTTGGCAGTGACTGCTGTAGAAAAGGCAGCGACTCATGTGGGTTAGATAGCAAAGGGATCAAGTTCATCCTATGCTTGATGGTGCAAGTGCCCATCAGCTCTGGTCCAACAGAAGCACTAGTTGCCTACCAACTATGACGGGCATTTTGCAGCAAGACACATCTCTTGTAGGTACAGACAGGGACAACATTGTCCAACTCAAATGATGGCTCACAAGTCCTGTAACTATATGAAGCTGCTGTGCTATGGACAAGGTCAGCAGAGTTACCTGTTTGGCTTTGTCCTGTGCTTTTCTTAATGTGCATGAAAAAATTAAATGCTACCTCAGCTGAGAAGCACGTGATATATTCCTGTATTAAGAAAAAGAACGGAAACACACAGAGATAATAACTCTTCCAACATGAAGGAAATGAATAACTCCAGAAATGATATACAGTCTTTTAATGCAACGGTCCTTAGATAAATGTAGGTTTTGGAATGGTTTCTCCCCTTGAATGTTGTTTTTCCTCCAATCCTCTAATCCCCGCTCTCTCCTCCGCCTCCACTCTCACTTCCTTTGTCTTGACTCATCTGTGGCTGCTGCCATTTTGATGAGCAACAGGATCCCACCACGTGCGACAGCAAGGCTCCGGCCAGCACGCAGCTCCCTCCGTCTTGCGCCTAGACGCCGCAGTCAGCTCCCAATCTGCTCCAACTTTCCCAAGCTCCAGCATGTCTAACAGGCATGCTTTTATTAACTGTTGTCCATTTCGTTGCCAATCTCAAGCCTGATCCAAAGCCCCTCAAGTCAACAGGAGTCTCTCCCTGTCAAAATCTCTTTTGATCCCTCAGCGCTGCCTACAGAGTTTTCTTTCTCTCAGAAAACTTCCTGACATTTATTATTTTAATTTAATGCATTGTAAAAATGAATTATGAATTTCGATACATTTTGGAAAAACTCCGCAAAACATATGAAGTCACCAGCCGAGATATAAATCACGTGTCCTTTTTTGCTGCTTTCAAAACAAGATTTTATCTGCGTGCTTATTAGCTCCTTCCAGGCCAAACTGTGTTTTCGCAGTGCTTGCTCATGTGACTGAGTGTAAAGAAGTCAGTCCAGCTCTTTCTGGGAGAAGAAGCCTTCCAGTGCAAACGAGTCATTTCCAATTGGGCCTTAATTAGTAAAGCTTTCCTCTTTTGGAGGGGAATTTATATATTTTTTTAAACCTTTAACCACAAGAGTAAAACCTGCTCTTCCAAACCCTGTCTTTGTGTTCACAACCTGCTTTGAAAAGCGAGATGTAGAACCTTGATGTTCGTTTACATCTAGCTTTCAACCAGCTTGGACAATGTCATGTTGATGGGTTAGATGTTGCCTCCCCTTTTCCAGCACTGCCCTGCTGATCCATAAACAAGGAATCCAGAGCAAGTGATAGTGGTCAGGCACTGTTTTACTGTGATTTCCAAGCACCCATGACCTCCACTGCTTCTTCCTTTTCCCCCAGCCACAAGGAGAAGACCTTGATCAGCATCTGACCCACAAGCAATGGGTTAAGACTACTCAACAGCAAAGAGATTTGGCTACTAGTAATGAGATCCCAACATCTGTTACGGACAGAACAGCTCTCATCCATTCTTTGTTGTTTTCAAGAGAATTGCACATGAAATTAATTTGACTCAAGGACTCCAAATCAGTTGCATGAATTTATTTTCTCAAGTCAGGTTTGCTTCTGCATTTCCACTGCAGTCATGGCTCTGACATTGCATCCAAGCTTCTGTGCAAGGGAAAGTCCATGTTTTCTCCTGAACTTTATGGACCTGCTAACAAAGGGCAGTTTCAGGCATTCCTACTGGGATGTGGGAAATGACAAGGTTTATCTCCAACCACACATATGTATGAACACATATGCATGTCTGGAGATTATCCATTTGCTAAAACCTCTGTTACTTCTTCATGTCAGACCCACGTCTGCACATTATGGTTCATTCACCCCATTAGCATCTTGCTTACATTAAATATAGGTGCATATGTGTCTTCTACACATACCGAGCCCATGAACGTGATGAAATTTTGTGCTATGAGCATCGAGCACCTGAGTTCCAACCCCTTTGCTAAAAATAGTGATGACCTCTGTGGTCATCCTCAGAGCTATAAAGATAATCCTCATTTACCACTCAATTAAGCCTTTTTGGAGTGCTGAGGATTGACTGATTAACATTTAGAAGTGTCATATATAAGTGTTAAAATTCTGGTTTATAAATCCATGCCTACTTTATATAGTTCCTCAAATATTAAGCTTTAACAGAAACATTGGCTGCAGGTAATGTAAGATAATTGTTATTATTTCCTCTGGGGGTGATGTTTTACTACCTTGGAGACAGTCAGCATTTGCATTACAGATAGATCATAAAGATACATGCATAGTAATTTATATTGTTTACGATTACAGCTCAGACATTCCCTTCAGCTTTGTCTTGCAAAGGAACCCACCACTTTCCCAGCGAGGTGCTTGATGAATTGTAGCTTCCATGAGCCGATGCTAATGGAAATGATGTCACTGCTTACCAGTCTCGGGGGACTAGAACATCCTCCCTGGACCAGCACCGACAGCATCCCACTCCCATTTATTCCTGATGTCTCTTCTTATGCACCGAGTCAGGCCGTACCTGCCCTGAGGGGGGGATGCAGGAGAGGGACACATCTTGTCTTTCCATTTAAAAGATCAGCTTTTCCACTCTGTGATGCTGTTCCCTCAGGCTCCCATTGCTCGGGGCTGGGAGAGCCTGGAGGGTGAACGTGGGGCTTATACAGCCTGATCATTACTGATCTGGGAAGGTGGAGATGGCCACAGCATGACTTTAATTGCCTTTTCAGGTGTTGCTAAACCCAGAGGTGTTGCAAACCCAGGGAAAAGCAGGGTGCTATTGCAGAGGTTGGTAAAACAAGCAGGGAAACAGTGGGAGTTGCTGCTAACTGGACACAGACATCAGCAAAGACCAGAAGACCCATCCTGCATGCCTTGCATGGAGAGATGGGGGTTTGATGCAGAAAGGGTGAGGGGACACAGAAGCAGCCCATGATTTAGGATTCCCCATCCATCACTTGCAGGTGAAATCAGTAAAGCATTGTCTTTGATAACAGCAGCCACTCTCAAGATGGATGCACTTCTACTTGGGTAGGTTGCCTTTTTTTCTAGAAACATCCCATCAACATGATCCCAGGTATGGGACAGCCTCTTCCAGTAGCTGTGCTGGTGGAAGAAGGTGCTCTTCCAGACCACCCACAGCTGCTCTCCCTCCACCCATCCAGCTCTGCCAGTAGAGCAGCTCATCTGAGCGATCACCAACTCTTTTTCAAATCAAAGGTTGCACCTCTACGTCACTGAAAGCAATACCTTTGCCATCTAAAGGTTGTAGCATAGACACAGCCTCTGGCAGTGGATGGTGTTGGTGAAGCTCTGACCTGCAGATTTAGATGCCCAGGTCAAACACCCAAGGTCTGTGACACAGAAAATGAATTAACCTTTCTGCAGGACATGGGAACCCTCATCCTCCTTCTCCTCTCCTTACACACAAGTCACACGCTGAAGATCACATCCAAAGCATAAGAAGTGGGATATAATCTGGGGAAGCCTCACCAGAAATGAAGTTGATTCTCCACCCCAAGACCACCAGGCAAAGAAGAGCCAGGGAACACAGCCACAGCAGAGACAAAAAGCTCCCCATAACCATGAACCGATTTGCCCTTTGGAAAGGACAACTGGTACATGCATTTAAAAGCGTTACAAGCTTTCTACAGAGTCATTCCTTAAAGGGACGATTTACACCCTTACATATTTATCAGCTGTGCAGGTAGCCTTTCCCCTATGGCTAATGTTTTCAGAAAAATTCCATCTACAGACCCTACTGATTTCCAGTTATGAAATCTGCTGCTTCAGGACTTCTGTAGGACACAACAAAGCCATCAGCATGATCTTTAAGTAAAGGTTTCATCTACATCACATGAGGCTACTCCTTCCAGCAGAGAGGGAAGGGGAGCTAGACTTGGTGATATTGGGAAGATTCCTGATTTATGAGATGCCTTTCACACACCCCTCCCAGCTGAACAGTTAATGAGACATCGAGAGCAAAGCACAAAGTCCAGCCCACCTCAGTTCTTGGTTTTGCATGACTTCCCAGCATGGAGGAGAGCTGTGTGCCTCAGCTGACCTTCAGCCTGCAAATAGCTTGGGGCACAACTTGGCCCAAGAGGACTGTGGAGTAGGAGATATGAGAAACCCATTTCATTCAAAGTATAGGAGAAAGCTTTGGCTATGTCACAGGTGATGACAAAGTGGTGGAGGCTCATGTCTTGTCTGTATGGCCATTTCTTCCTCCCACTGGTGCCCTTTCCATCAGTGTCCCTACTGATGGCCTTGGGAAGGATGTGCACCACCAGACCACAGGTAGAGCAGGTCACTGAGCCTGTGAGCTGTATTTGTGCTGCGTGGGGTGGCTGGAGGGAGCTGGGCTGGGTCTTGTGGCTTCCTAATGCCTCAGTCTAAACACTGAAGGGGACTCTAAAGGTGCAGTGGGGCTCCCTCCAAATGCTGTCTCTGAGCTAGCACATTCAGCCCCAGCTGCTCAGCTCTGCAGCTCCTCATTTTCCAGCGCTCCACCCTCACTGTCACTGTTGTGACTTAAAAAACCCTTAGTTAGCACTGCATATCCATATTGTGGGCTGAGAACATGTATTTCTCCAAGACTTCTCCCTTTCAGTCACAGTAAATTTGCAGCTCAAACTCTCAGCAGAAAGCTCAAGAAGTACAGATTATTTTTTTTTTCCTGTTAAAATTTCACAGAGCCTTTTGTCCAAATTAGCTGGCAGTGTGTGAATAGGATAGCTTGGGAGAGCCAGAGTCATCAAATATTTGAGTTGGGAGTGGAGGGGCTTCATGGGCTGCGGTGCTCCATGCAAGCTAATCTGAGGGATGCCTTAGATCTTCAGACCATCGAGTGCAGAGAAAGCCATGTCAATGCTGCTTTCATTTCTGTCCTGATGCACTTTGCATATTTGTTTTTGTCTCGCTTGGGTGTGATCCAGGCACACATCCATGAAACGAAACAAACCCACACTGTCTGAGCATCCCCTTTGCTCTTGGGAGCTGGGAGCCTGCTCTGCTCCGTGTCTCAGTTCAGATAGAGCGCCCAAAGATTTTTAACTTCTTTAGAGCTCAAAGCGGGTATTAAGAAAAGGCTGGAGCGAGTGGAATCTGTTTGAAGGAGATGCCAGCATCGCTCCCCTCTGCAAACAGGCTGCCCTCAGCCACAAAGCCAGCCCGTCCTGCAGCTCCCGCTGAGCTGGGTGGGCCAGGCTCCCCGTCTCCGTCTGCATGCTCTAGTAGATCTTTCATCTGCCTCCGGGTGAAAAGCAAAGTGTCACCTCATCTGCGGGGAATTTGCATTCAAATTATACAGGGCTCCTAGGAGCAAAAAGACTGCAAGGGCAGCTGGCAGCCTGTTCCTCTCTCTGCGGGGACTTCTGCGCTGCAAGTATGTACCCGCTGTGCCAAGTGTTGCGACTTGTGGCTTCCCACTGCTGGAGTAATTCAGACTCCAGGCGTCCATCCGTGTCGCATAAATATTGCAGCTGGAGTAACTGCCAATATGTATATATTAGGGTACAGCAGGTCATGGGTGCGGAGCACCCTCCCCAGCCCCTGGGTGAGTCAAGCAGGAGACCTTCCCATTGCATGTTTGCATGGTTGTGCACGAGAATATCCCTCCGCTCCCAGATGCCAGCACACCTCAGCTGATATCCCATCCCTTCTGAATACACTTAGAAAAGCTTGAAACTGCAACATCTAGATATTTTCTGGGGTTTCTTCCAGCACCAAAAGCCCCTGCAAAGGAGCTAACCTCTTCTTTGCAGTGCTGGACCCTCCAGCATCACTGCCTGTCCTCCAGAGGTGGAGGCAGAAGGCTCTCAGGAGCTGGCAGCAGCCCTCTCACGTCAGCCAGACCTGTGTCAACAGGACGTCAAGGACCCTTTTCACATCTCCCATTAAAACCATACTGGTTACATTGCACATTTCTCTGCCTCCCTTTCTGCTACTCTTCCTCTGTGGCACGGGGGAGCAGGGGGTGAAAAAAGGTTCAGTCTGGGTAAATGAACGACCAAGCAGACCCAGGGATGACTTGTTGGCAGGACCATGGACCACAGATGCAAGCAGAATATCCCAAAAAGCTGTCTTCTGACAAAGGTATATATCTGTATTGCTGAGGCTGTGCTTCAAGCTGCTGGAGGACTGTCCTGACTGCAGAGGGAGCTTGAGGAGATCACATTAGGTCTTCAGATGCTGGATGAGACCACAGCGGGTCTTTGAACACTGGATGCTGATGGAGCTGTTTACAGTAGCCAGAATGGGTTTGTTCCCTCTCCTTTCTCCCTCTCCTCCTTGGGGTTTTGATTAGACGATTACCCATGAAGCCTGGAGGAGACATTTCTGAGGCTTCTTGGCAAAAAACAAGTTGTAAACAGTGGGGGAGAAGCAGAACATAGTAACACCCTCTTAAAAAAAGGGGAAAAAAAAAAGTGCAAGCTGACACCACCCGTTATTCGAGGTCATTAAGAGAAATTGTGGAGTAAATGTGTATCCTTGTATATTCCTGGTTTATCAATCAGATCACAACACAGAGGGGAAGGCAGCAGGAGGGGAGAAAAATTTCTCATCTCGGCTTCTCTGGCAGCCACCGGCTGCTGTTTATGAAGCCCTGGAAATGTACAACATGCTTTACAAGGCACACGTGTTGAAGGATCTGCTGGGCCAGGGGAGGGTCTATGGATGTGGATCCTACTGCTCCTACAGCACTTTATCTGCAGGACACCTGGAAATTGGTCCCACTAGCTGCTGAGTGTGCGGGCTGCGGATCGCAGACGCATCCCTGCAGCAGAGAGGAAAAGAGTAAAAATGTCAAGAGCTCATTAAAAATATAGAAGCAGAGGGAGTGTGAATGCAAAGAGCCTGTAGGAAGTATGTTAGTTCAAGTTACTGAATCCTAGAGCTGCTCCATAAGCAAACAACTGCTCCATAACCCACGTTTCAGTGAAGAGAGGTAGAAACCTTCACATTGTCAAGTCTAGCAGCTCTGAGACCTCACCTGGGGCTGGGCTGCTGACCCAGACTGAGCATCTGAAAGAGGAGATGCCAGAGAGAGTTAAATTTAAAAACCTCAGCCAAGCTTGTGAACAGGCTGATTTTCACCTTCAACCACCAACTTCAGGCTGGAGAAAGTTTACAGGTCGTATGTAGTACCCCAGCTAAGGAGAAATAGTGCAAGGGTTCATGATGCAAAACTAGATGTACCCCAAGAGAAGGTGGATGAAGTAAGGGAGAAGAGTTGTTTGGTTTCAGGATTTTATTTAGATGCCTGATGGCCAAGCATAATATTTAAATCCATTTTTTTCCAGGCCATTTGGGTCTGAGGTTTCCATTCAGGACCCTCGTCTCAGAGTAGGCTTTATCCTTTCCGGCCCTTCCCTCTGCAGAATACATTTGGGTTTGTGGCTGGCACCACATCAAACACTTCCAGCACCTGAAGTAAAACATTAAGAATCGGATATGGCCGGACTTGAAACAATACCAGCATTATTATAGCAGAAAACCTCCCTGGTGTCATTAATGAGCTCTTTGAAGGGGGCTACCAGCAGGATAATCCCCCCGTGCCCTGCAGACAGTGAGCTGGGTGAAGATGCTTCAGTTTCTCCAGAACAACTGCTGCAAATCGAGCAATTATCCACTGATGAAATGTGACCATGGCTGAGGATAGGGGACTGGGGGGAGCCCTCGTGTGATATTTCACATTTCCTCAGGCGATGATTTCAACACAGCACATTTTTGTTCTTGCTGGTGTTCAAGAGCCTTCAGAAGAGGGGATTACGGGGTGGGATAAGGCTTGCCTGCCCGTCTGATAAAGCCTAGCTGGAGATAAGGACTCCTTACAGGTCTAATTTTAAAACTGGCCCCATCACCCTTTGCTTCTCTTGTTTCAGAGCCGATCGGCACTGCCTGGGTAAGAGAGCTAAGAGATCAGCAAAGGGGCTGGGGAGGGCTGGGAGTCCACCTCGCCCTCTCCATCCCAGCCACAAAATCAGTCCCCATGGCTTGAAACATCTTGAGATGCCATGCTCTTCCACCTGAACAGCCACAGGATCCAGAAAACTCTCCTCCCAGCATGGATGCCAGGTACTTGGGGCTCTGGACCTGCCTCCTCCACCCACCCACAACACCAATTTTTGGAAAGCTGAAGGAGCTGCGGGGCACACATGCAAAAGACCCGGGTGGATGGAGCCCTACCCCCAGGGCTCCAGTTTATCCATGCCTCAAGGCTTCCCCGTGACTTTATTGAGCTCATGATGAGGCTGGAGCATCCCCAGCCAGCGCTTGTGCTAGGATATGGGAGAGGTGTCCAGCCTGGCTCTGGAACACATAGGGGCTTCCTTCAAGCAGGGCAGTACTTCCATTGAGAGGCTGAGGTTAAGCAGAGCTTATCTGTCTGAGCCTCAAAAATTGCCATTTATTTATCTGCCCTTGCTTTAAGTGCACTGAAGAGGAACCCCAGTGTGTCCTCCCCAGGAAAAGCCACCTCCATGCCCTGGCCAGCTTCAGAGACAGAAAGGTTCATCCCACCATCTCCCTCCTCACGCTTGCAATACTGAGGTATCACACCACTCCTGAGCATTATTGCATTGAAATGGGGAAGATGGTCAGCTGCTGCAAGCCTGTACAGCCCCAGTGATGGTGATGGAAAAGCCTGATTTACCCGTAGGTGACAAGAGTCATCTGCTTTAAAGCACAGTTTTGAGAACAAGGCCCTGCCTTTGCTCCATGGCTCCCTTTTGCCTTGCATTTTTTGTGGGAAAGGAGAGGGAGAGAGGAGAAGAGGGAAGAAGAGAGGGGAAAAAAGGGGAAGAGGAAAGGGAAGGGAAAGAGGAAGGTGGAAGGCAGTAATGGTCAGTACGGTATAGTTTGGAGAAGTCAGCAATGAACCTCCTGTGTATAAATCCCACCATGCCTGCCTCCTCATGCTTTGATCATCAAACATGATTGCTAAAACATTCAAGCCACAAATACTGACCCCTCTGGCTACTTCACGCACCACATTAAAACCATGTCCTGAAACCCAGTTAATCCTTCAGTTGGAAACAAAGGGAATGGAGGAAAACATTTAACCATCAGAAGGTGCCAGAAAAGCCCCAGGGGATGTGCCATGGGCTCACTGGGTGGTGATGTCTCCCCAGGCTTGGGAAGAGGTGGACAACAAGCAATCTGGAGAGGTGATGGAGCATGGAGGGGATCAGGACAGCAAAGAGGAGCTGAGTGTGAAAGCCTGTGAGCCTGTGAGAGGGGATGGGATAGATCCCCTTTCCAAATTTCTGGATAAATCAGTAAAAGGGCAGGAGACCCTGATTGGGCTGATGTGTCATCCCAACCAGCCGTGATGTGCTGCTGGTGGGACACCAAGCACAGCCCTAACAGCCTGGCACATACTTGTAGGAAGCGGTATTTTATGTCTCAAAATATTCTCATTACCCAGTTTTGGATTTCACCAGGATTCTGCTACAGTCCCTGGCAGCAGCCAAGACTTCAGCTCTGAATCACGCCAACAGGCCAGCGTTTAGCCAATGCAGTGAAGACCCCAGGCTAGAAATGAGCATGCCCATGTGCTATGCATTCAATCACCAGCACAACTGCCTGATGTTCCTTGCAGGGAGGGCTTCTAGCCGCAGATCTTCTGGCCCCGAAAGATCTTTTCAGACACACTCACACAATTGCAGCAGAAACTGGTTCCAAAGCAACATGAAAAAGGCGGTCATATATCCACATGAGTAGAGGGCACACAAAGTAATATATTCACATGAGCAGCAGAAACTCATTGGTCTAGTATTATGTCTGCCATTATAATATTCCAATGCAAGTGTCTGAAAGAAAACTGGGCTGCAAAGAACTGTCATAAGCCTTTCAAGAGCTGACAAGTATCCAAAAATGTGTCTGCTTCCCCACATGATCCACTCTGCTTAGTCTGAAAAAAAAAATCAGGATATTTCAGCAATCGCTGTGCCACGATTTCCATTTCTCTTTCAGCACAAACACAAGACTTGCCTTCTGACAGTTTTGCAGCCTTCTCTTGTAATGTTTGAAAAGTGGCCCTAATGCAGACTGTCAGCTCATGTGGCCCTTTGAAAAGCTGGTCTCAGACTTGTCCTTCAGACCATTTCCAGGGGGAGATACATTTTTGCCTCCTCCAATTCCTTCTGTCAAGCTTTCTTTGTTTTGTATCTCAGTCTGCTCTCCAGATTTGCTGTGCACTATACAATGGGGTTATAGGAAAGGTGTCTTTGGTGAATAAAGTGACATTTGTGCATGAGAAAGAGACACTTTGGGTTGTTGCAGGGTTAAGGAGGTTACAGGAGGCCAAAACTGACCGTTGATTAATATGATGGAGCCAAACCCAGGGTCCTTCCATATCCCTCTGTTTTTCCCTTACATGTTTTTCCCTTACATGTTTTTCCCCTTGGCATGCCCATGGGATGGTCAATTTTTCCCCATCGTGTTTTCATTTGCAGACCCCCTAAGACAATTTTGGGGTTGTTTATTTATTTTTTATTGGTTGGCATCCCCATATCTCTTTCAATGTGAACTACCACAAGTCCCCCCTCCTCCACTCCAATAAGAGCTGGATCCAGCTGCCCAGGGTCTAACACAGCACAAACAACAAGGACTGAAGGCTGAAACCCCCATTGCCCCAAAGCCAGCATAGCTTGGCACAGATTTTTACATGAATGCCATAGATCTGTGGCATAGATTTTCACACAGAGAAGAAAAGAAGGCTTCTTTCCCTATTAACTGCAGGGGCTTTTCATGGCCATCACTGCATGCCCTGAGTAGGGTTAGCAGTAGTGGGTGGAACTGTGTTGATGGGTATGTTTATCCTTATAATGCTAAAAAACAATAAAGTCTGTCTTTTCTTCTACAGCCTTGACCGTGGAGCACTCAATGCCAAGCTGTAATGGGAAGAAACAGAGAAGGGGACATAGGACAGCTGGACCATGCCCAAAAAACTAGGGAAAATCATTAGTTTCAAACTCAGCAGGGCTGTGGGGAGGGGATGGGATTTGCTTCTAGGGCAAAACGCTGCTCCCTGAAAGGACCCATTCACAGGGGGTCCGACCTTATGTTTCCACACCTAAGGAGCTTGATTGGTTTCCTGGCCATTGACTCCACCAAGTTTGTTTCAAAAGCTTTGACAATGCAAGCTGAAAAGCATCCCCTCCAAAAGCACCTTGGGGAACATCCCATTGCTTTTAGACTGAGACAGTGTAGAGCAAGAGAAAATACACTGTGAGGAGCAATTCTGCCTCAGCAAGACAAACAGATCAAAATTCTCCTAGTTTTTTTCCAGCTCTCACTTCTGGAAACTTGAGCCTAGACCCCAGATGCTTTATAGCTCTCAAAGTCTTCTGTGCCGTGGTGTCACATAGATTTACGCTGGCTGAAGATTTGGCCCTCCTGTTGGAGACGGAGAGGAGCACATTGCCCTCTGAAACAACTCACAACTTGTTGGTGTCACCATAAGTCAGTGGGACAGTCATGGGGTCAGTCATTGCCTTTGGGTTAGTGGGGTCTCTCCATTTTACAATCCTCAGTAAAATCTTTCTGAGTCTTTCTGAATCTTATTTTCTTCCTGGGTTAAGTGTTGATGACACATATACCAATCTCGCAACACACAAGAGCAGGAAGAATACTGCACCTTGCACGGTTGCCTGCAGTGGGAATTTCCTTGGCTGTCTCCAAAGCAGAAGAGATGGGCAAGCTGAATGTGAAAAGCAACATGTAGGGAGACGTGTCTCAACACCTTAGCCATCCCATGATTTTGTGATATGAGCTGTGAAAATTTATTGCATAAATGTGTGCTGCAACCCAGATTTTCACAAAGAAAGTGAACAAAGTGGAATTTTTGAGACCCTCATCAACTGAAAAAGCTGCATGCGGTACAGGCACTACCCAAGTAAATGGGGTGCGTGTGCTCCTTGCGCTTCCTACCTCTGCTCCAAATCCATTCTATGGCCAGGCATTCCCCCCTAAACATTCCTCTTCTCTTGTGAGTGTGACTGTCTGTTTGTAGGACCAGGTGGGCACTGCCAGCCCCTAGCATCCCAACATTATTCATCCCATGGGCAAACCCTACATGTTGTCCCTAAAGGCAGTCATCGAAGCAAGATTGAAGATGTGCTTCAAGACAGTGATAACAATGAAGGAGGTTCCCCCAGGCTTGCCAAACTGGGCGCATTTCAGAGATGCATCCTCAGATGAGGTGCTCCAGTTTGCCTTCTTGAGAGACCTTTGCCTTAATTCCCAGCCACTTTTCTTCACACACATCTTTTCTTAGACTCCCCCTGTTTATTGTCTCAGCCTGGCATCTTTGCATCAGGGGTCATCAGCTCTTCCTCCATCTTGAAAATCTCAAAGGAGACAAGTTCTTTATTATATGGGGGATGTGGAGAGGCACAGAAATGAAGATTGTGATCTGGGTCTTCTAAGACACTTCGGAGCTTGACAAATTTACAATGGTTTTACCAAAGCGGGCATTTGCTCTGATTTGGATGACACTGATCTGTCCCGAATGCAACCAGAGAGGGAAGAGGAGCATGTTACGCGCTTACACTTTTTTTGAGCCCAACCTGAGTTGCTCCCCTATTTCTGTACTTGTTCAACTGTAGAAGTCTAGTTAACTCCACATATCTCAATGTGGTGGACACACTGCCTCGTATACTTGGGCTCAAAACTTGGCCCAAGCTCATCTCTCCATACCAAGGCCAGATTCCAACTTACACAGCTGCTTTTCACCAATTATCTACCTTCTTGGTTTGGGGAGCAGGGTCTTTCTCTGGGGTCTGGTCAGAGGAAACAAAACAGCCCGATGGGTGTGTTTCAGTGTGGGTCTGTCCATATTTGCTACAGGCAAACACAGGAACGAGCTGCAGCCCACAGCTCAGCATAGTCCAACTAGCACACAAGTTATGGGAAGTAAATCACTCATATGTGTGGGACATATTATTTCCTTACAGAGAAATTAATTTTGACCTTCTGCTAAACTGCTAAATACGTTTTTGTGTTTGGGAGAGGGTTGGGATTTCTTTAACTTTCTCCAGATGAAGAGCATTAAGCAAGGGGCATAGGCAATGGATATTTTTCTCAGAAGACTTTGCAGGCACGTGTCTCAAGCCTGTCCTCTGCAGTGAGCTCAGCAAAGCGGGCTCAATCTGTTTCTTTAAAACTCTTGTGATTGCAATTGCGTTTCTGCTCTGGAGCCCCTAAGCACCAAGAGGATAGAGAAGGATGGTGCCAAAAGATGTGGCAGGTGAAAGAAATAGTCTGTGGACCACGGTGTTAGAAATGTCGAAGTCCTTCCTGGCAAGAGTTTATAAATGATTGCCTTAATGTTATGTTTGTAGACCCAGAAGCATACAGATGGGGCAATGCAGTGCCTAGTCCAGCCATCAGGACCAGGCAGGAGGTCTGCCATGAAGCAAGTGGGGACAAGACTTTATCTTCCACCCAAGACCTGCATGGACTGAGGTGGGCTCTCAGCTGGGCACAACCAGAGCTCTCCTTTGCATTTCAACCCACCTTACCCTAGGAGAACCCTGTTTTGGCCTCCTGTCTGTGCCGTGCAAAGTGTGCTTAAGTGAGAGGGGCTGCCAAGTTTGAACCAGACCCCTGAGCAATCCCATGTCCTGTCTCAGACTCTGGCGAGGAGCAAATGTGTCAGGAAAACTGCAAGAAAATCCAGAATAAGCAAACATGGATCAATAGCAGGAATCTCTTTCTAACTTCCAGCAAATATTGACTTAAACCCCCAGAGCAGACATGGACAAATATTGCCTCATCAGACCTTTTGGGGGGATTAAAAATGTCTTTTCAATGGAAAAAAGAAAATCTACGGTTTTTTTGTTTGCTTCTATTTGAATGTTCTGCCTTTTTTTTTTTTTTTTTTTCTTCTGAAAAGAAAGCTCAAGTATTTTAATTTTTGGTCTCTGTGTTCAGAAATCCTCCTGCCACCCTCAAAGGAAAAACACCATGACACATTAAAAAGAAATCAACATTCCCTCTAAAAAAGCAATTGGAGTTTTACATCAGATTTGTAGTGGAGAATGAAGATTTACCTCCCTTCAGAAACTGATTTTCTTTGTAACATGAAAACTAATTATTTTAATTTCTGATACTCTTGTTATCTGCATAAACATCCACTACCATGGCAAGAATGTGCCAAGGTCAAGGCACATTATTACAGCATGTTTAATTTCTTCCCGAGACTGATAATCTCCTAAATAGTTGGTCTTGACATTTAAACAGGGAGGCATTTGTGGCAAGAAACTCAAATACATCCAACACCAAAGCTGGCTGAATAAACAGAACAAGGCAAAAAATTCTTGAAGTGCCACAAGAAAAAGGCTGAAATAGAGAAAGGGGTTGGGGGGTTTCAACCAATAACTTTTACATCTGTGTCAACTACCTGTAACACCAGAATGTTCAACTGCAGAGGAGTTATAACAATGTAAACCTGTGGCTGGCAAAGCCATCATCTCACGGCTATTCGGTTCTCCTACCCCTGGGCTGCTGCTGGGAAATGAGTTCAGCCTCTTCTTTAACTTCCCTGCATACACCGTTGGCTTTCAACGTCATGTAGATCTGCTGTCTACTCCCCTATCCTCTGCTCTGCAATATGCTGCTTCTCCCCTTTAAATAAATGACTCTCTGCAGGATGTTGTGAAGTGAGTGTTAGTCTTGCAGTGCAAATTAAAGATTGTTGACCTGCATGTCTGTACCCAAAAGGACTATAGGATCACAGTGCTGTTTGATGGGAAACACATCTCCAATCCACTTTCTGGTGGGTCAGAAAACCACTGCCACCACCAGCCTTCCCTTAGCACCGTTCCCTGCAGAGACACTGGCATCCCAGGGAGATGGTGACAGCATCACTCCCTTCCCCTGCAGCGTGTCCCTCCAGCTTCAGCAGGCAGGAGGTCCCTGGGCACCTGGTGGGTTACTGGGTAGATGAAGTTACTGAGTGCTGCTGGCCCTGAGTGAAGAAAGGCTCCAGGGCTACCAGTACTACATGAGTAGAAGCAGGTCATAGAATCACAGAATGGTTGAGGTTGGAAGGGGCCTCAAAGCCCATCTAGTTCCAACCCCCTGCCATGAGCAGGGACACCCTCCACTAGCCCAGGTTGCCCAAAGCCCCATCCAACCTGGCCTTCAACACTGCCAGGGAGCCAGGGGCAGCCACAACCTTTCTGGGCAACCTGTTCCAGTGCCTCAGCACCCTCACAGCAAATAATTTTTTACTTATATCTAGTCTAAATCTACCCTCTTTTAGTTTAAAGCCATTACCCCTTGTCCTATCTTCTTCTAAACCATGCATCTCTTGTTGCACCATGCAAACTCTTCTGCATAGTTGACTTTCTCCTATTAAATGTCCACCAGTCACAGCTAACATGGCCCTGGGCTTTCTCAAGTGCCCCCGTGTCAGAACTTGGGAGCCTTTAAACAAGTCTATATGGACTGCTTGTGAATCTCCAACGTCTCAACCTATTCCTGTTCAGGGCAGCTACTCCTCCTCCTTCCCTGCTCTCCTCAGCTCCTCCTCACCCCTTTCTCATGGTCTGGTGCCTCATCCCCTTCTTTCCCAGCACAGGCCGCTTCTGTGGGACCCTCTTCCCCAGTCCATCTCTAACCACTAAAGGCCTTCAGAGGATTTAACCTTAACTTCACTCACAATGTACCTCACAATTCAAGTAAAAATTTAATTGACAAGTAGCAGTAGAGATCTGTCTTTGAACACCAGCCTGGGGGCAGGAATTTGCCACAGATATTCCAAACATTTCAATTTTGCCTCTTTTTTCCCTTTCAGTTGTCTGATTCCAAGATCTCAGCAAAGTTCAGAGGTGAGTGGTTGTCTACTCAAAGAGATCATCACAGTTTTGAAACAGATAGAGCTCTTCTTGCCTGGGAGCAACAAACCATCTCAAACTTGTCGGGTCTTTGTGGAGTGGGTGAGTCTCATAGCTATAAGGTCTCTTACTCACCTTCCTTGTAAGTATTTGGTGGTGACCACTACTGAAGACAATACGTCAAAGTAGCACAGCAGGTCCCCTGGTCCTAAATGTGTTTGTTACTGGGTTTGGTTATCTCCTCTGCATTTTCATCTTCCCAAAGCTGTAGATTTTCCTCTGCACTCTGCGATGATCAAACATCTCAGTCCCAAAAAGGCCAACTGAAGATAATTTTGGAGGATATCACCCAAGCCTCAGCTCTTTTCCTTCCTGTGGCACACCCCATACAGGTTAGCTGCCAGTTCCCAGATAAATCCTCCTTCGATAGCTCATGGGCTATTGAATTAAGCTGCAGAGCTGGTGGAATTGCAGGAATTCCCTTGGACAGGATGCACAGGGTGATGGGGCAGAAGGCATAATCATGACACTCAGGCATGGGCAGTCATGATAAACCTGCAGGTGGCATCTCTGTAGTGATGGACCACAGATACTTTCTACATCTGCTATTCCATTTGAGGCACAAAGCAGGACAGAAGTCTTCACACCCAGCTCTGCTGTAAGGATGTCTCCTGCTAGGCAAGGTTTGTGTTAGGGAGAACTTTTCTTATGACAACAATCTGTGACTGACTAGTAAAAAAGGTTTCCGTCACACTAGGCCTTCTGCAGGTCTGAAATAGAAGCAACAAAACCCTGTGGTGGTTACACTTTGCAAGCAAGTGCTCAGAGTTGAACTAGATGTATTAATTGACTGAAAGCAGAAAAAAAAAAAAAAGTTAGGTGCAAGCTGTTCAGTAATTAAAGGAAGAGGGTGGTAAGATGGTTATTTCCCATGGGAAAAGGAGGGAGTTTATCACCTGGGGGACATGGAGGGTGTGATGGCTTGATGGGGAAGGGAAAGAGTTGTGGTTTCTCAGATACTTTGTGAACAAAAACATTGTGAAGAAGACAGAGAGTAGAAAAGAAACTCATCAAATGCCTTCTGCCCTCCCAGACCCGAGCCATACACTGGATTTTCTCTACGGAAGAAGCCTCCCATCCCATCTCGAACTAGCACACAACAAAACAACCACCAAAACACAGAAACTCTAATGCATTTTAATTGAGTTTTAAATTACCTTTCAGTATTGTTATCTCAACTGTGTCTTCTGATATTCTCCAAGTTAGTTAATTAAATTATTGTAGTCAGAAGGGGTTTTTTTTCAACACTATTTGAAGACCCTCTCACAAGGGTCCCAGGTAGCTGCCAAGGGTCTGGGGAAGTACTGATGTCCACCTGCTGATTCCCTACGCCACTCTATCTTTATTTATGGTAAACTTCCATGAGCTGGGCTGAAACCAAGCACCAGGCTGATAGCTGACACCAGCACCGAGCCAGACGCTGGGTGATTTACACTGGGGAACAAAGTCAAAGGGAAATATCACTGCATGAGGGGAAGGAGTTGGCACTGCAGACTGTGGATGTATGCGATCAGCCAGCACTTTAATGGAGGCAGTCCATTTTGGAGCAATAATTTTGCTCCTCCTGCATCGTTTTTATTTTCCATGTGTTAACATAAAAAACTCCAATGGCTGCTATCCGCTGTTACTTCACATTTCTCAAGGTCATTGGCATCCAAAATGTGAAAGATTAGATCACTGCTTCCAGGCTTGCATCTCGATTACCCAACTGCAAACCCTGAGTGACGCCAGTGCTCTCGCAGCAGACTCTGGTCCTTGAAGACATTAAATAGGACTGTGTGTGGCCAGGCAAGATGTGGAGCTCAAATATGTGTAATAGTTTTCAGATTTCAGTGTATTCCCACACAAGCCTGTGCCCTGTATCTGTGCCATTAACGCCTCAACTCTGCATGACCGTAACACCCATGTTTGGGACAAATACAGCTCAAGAGCTAAGCCACCTGGCCAACCTGGATACCTTGGTATCACCACCACAATACTGAGGGCTGGGAACATCTTAAACTATGATTAAATGGCACCACTTGTATAGATTATCTTCTCAATGTTTGTCTTTCATAATAGCTGTAGGCTGTAAAAGATTTTGACCTTTGTGTATGGGAAACATGCAACTCCTGTCTCTGTTTTTAAAGGATGATAATGCAGTGCTTTATAGTTCTGAGAGGTATTTTTTAACACTGGGTTTTCATCAGGGACTTCCTTTGCTTTGTGTTGCTCATTGTTGGGGGTGGGAGGTGGGTTTTGGGGAGCTGATGCTGCTGGCACGGAAGGCTGCAGCTGCTTGGTCTGGGACTGGAAAGGTTGAATCACTCTTTGGGTTGAAGTCCAAAACTTCCCACAAACTGGTCCCATCCCAGCAGGGGATGGAGCTTGACATTGTATGAAAAATCCCAAAGATGAGCAAGAGGAGAATTGAAGTGGGTTTATTATAGCTTTTTCCTTCCATAAACTCCAGGCGAAGAAATAACAAGACAGTGCCCAAATCTGTCAGCCATTTGGACAAAACCATTAACAACACGCTTTAACTTTTGGTCAGCCCTGAATTGGCCAGGCAGTTGGACTAGATGATCATTGTAGGTCCCTTCCAACTGAAATAGTTCTGTTCTACTCTACTCTACTCTACTCTACTCTACTCTACTCTACTCCACTCCATTCCATTCCATTCCATTCCATTCCATTCCATTCCATTCATATCATCACCAAATGGGTCATCTACATCAGTCTATCCACTCCTTGTAGGGAGCATGCAAAAAGAAAGGAAGGATTTAATCTGGTGGTATTGACCCTAAGTAACACAGATGCACAGCAAGGACAGAAAACACCTTCAACTGCTCAGGGACAAGCTGGTGTCAGATGCTCTGCCGATGGGTTGCAGCTAAGGCTAATCAGGCAACAGCAAGAAGTCTAGCAGGAGCTGTGGACCACAGTTACAGAAGACCTTTGAGGTTCCTTGGAGCAGTGTTGGTCATGACAGGCTCCACCAGGACCTGCATTGTCAACATGACATTTCAGAACCAACAGCGGTGCAGGAGGTCTGAGTCCTGGGTGCATCAGCGTGAAATGTCAGACTACATTCAGGCTCAGATGGCCAAAGCATGGCATTGCATTACCGTCAGGATCACGAGGTGTATTGATTGGTTCTGCAGATTAATTGGTTGTGAAATGCACGGTGGCAGTGCTGAATGCTGATCATCAGCAGATGCAACTTGATTTTCAGTTGGTGAAAACACTAATTTCAGCCTGGCTGAGATTCACTGTGCACAATCCCCAGTGTCTGCTTCATACAATAAAAGCTAATAGCCAGGAGAAAAAAAACAACAGACTGCTTGCCCACCACTCCATGCTGCAATCACCTTAGCTCATCTCAAAGGGGGGTCTTTCAAATCCTGCCTTTCATTTTAAAAATGATTAATCTCCATTCTTGCCGAGAACAAAGGGACCTACAGTGAGCTTTGCATTCAGCAAGGACAACCAAGAAAAAGAGCAAGCAACCTTTCATTTTATACTCCATCAGTCATGGGCTACTGGTTTTTGGTAGAAGAGCTGACAGCATTGTGCCAGAACCAGAAGGGACCTAACTGCAGGCACAGCTTGTTAGAAATGACCTGGGAGCTGTGAAAACTCACTTCCTTTGAAACGAATATGAAACAATTTGATTTTTTGCTCCATTTAATGTGGGCTCGGCAGGAGCTGGAGATGGGTGCCAAAGTGAAGCCAAGCAAAAATCACTCAGCTGAGCCTTCCCTATGGCTCTGCTGCTCGCCAGGGCATTCGGTTTCAGAAGCGTGAGTTCCTCTCACTCGTGCCAAACATATTGCTATGGGATGAGTAATTTTGCCTTTATAAATTGAGCTGTCACTGGGGGTAGGCAGACAGTAACTCAGAATTGCACAGACTTCCAGTCCTTCCCACTCTGGTATCTCTGGAGCGATCTGGCTTTAGTAATATTGCTTAAAGCACTTTCATTTTATACATCAGCTTGGATTTTACAAAAAAATCCTCAAATTGAGCTTTTCAGAGCAGAAGAGGTGGCCTTTCTTAACTTCAGCTCTTTGCTCTGAGGTGGAGAAATGTGATTTTGCAGATTCAAAAACTGGTGTTCGAGGAAGTTGATTGAAGTGCTCAAGGTTTCCCATGGAGAGAAACTGGTTGAATAACGGCAGCTATGGTTCACTTATTTTTCTTAACATTTTTGGAACTTGAAAAATTAGTAGAACAAGTAGGAGTCTTTTTTTTCCATAGTGTTAAAGCCATTTGCATAATAACCAGCATGACTGACGATTAATTCTGTCAGCATGTCTCTTGTATCATATCAGATCTTTTTTATATTTATTTTGTCATTTCCATCTTCCATTACATCTGAGGAAGAAGAAAACTGACAGGCCCTGATTTCCACTCTGTTCTGCTCAAATCAAATTAGGCTAATTTATAACAACTCAGTAATTCGTATTTCTTTTCTTAATGGGAAATCCTAAATCCCTCTCTGCTTGCCTTTCTAAAAACAGTTTGAATTATTTCCTGAGCAAAATCAACCCAGGAGTACACAGCTGTAATGGAGGAGATTGTACCTCTTCCTCTTCATCTGAGCGGATATGAACAAAAATTATAACTAAAATGTTAATATTGTAAATGGTTTCACTGATCAAAGCAGGTGGGAAAGGAGAAGGACAACTGAAGACTGAAGATTTGGGTCATAGCTTCAGGGGAACATCTCCTGCTGCTTTTCCCCTGGGTGAGGATTTTTATTAGAATATGTCCTTATACTAATTATCTGTAATTGGACTTTTCCTCCTTCTCTCTCATGATTATGTTATGATTATCATTTCAAAGGTCGACAATATTTTGGCAAGGAACAACTTGGCAACAGGGAGAGAGTAAAGATCATTTGCTGTTATTTCATGGCGATGTGAATTTGAACGCAATAGGATGCCAGGAGTCAGTGATGGAGGGGACTGTCCTTTTACTGCACTCCATGTAAGTGCAGGACATCATTTCTTCCTAAAAAATGTACCAGATATTCAGATAAAGCACTTGGGCTTTGCTATATAAAAATATGTGCCCTTTTCATTGTTAATAAACTATAAGAACAACAGTGTGGCACCACTGGGAAAAGCTTTGAGACAACCACCAGGCAAAACAAGCTACAGAAAATGCGTCCTCGTCATTTGGAGTGCAACGCAATGGGTTGTAAAGTTAAAAAAAAAAAAAAAAAGAAAATCTCTGGGTGATATAAAAAGATGAACTTGTCCCAAAAGATTTGGGTTCACTTCTTTGGTAACTAGCTCTATCCAAGAAGCCCAGAGAGAGATGTCTCAATGGAGCATGCATCTGTCCCCTGATGATTCAGGACTTCAGGCTGCTCCCGATGACAAACCATTCCTCAACCTGCTGATATTCCCACTGAAATCCCATAAGATGTGTAAAACGGGAGTCAAAAATCCGTATCTCGACTAGTACTCCCCTCCTATCAACTGCTCTGTTTTCACAGTGCTATTGCTGTTATTTTTGGACACAGCGATCCACATTTCCTGCTAAGACTCGTTTCCACTGTAATTTATAGCCTTATTTCTACAAGAGGTTGAAGGTTCTTTGGATTGCAATAGCAAACATGTTGCTTATCTTGCTGGTGTAGGTCCAGTGGTCGTCTGCCTGTGATGTGGTAGGCTCATCTACCCGGGAGAACGCAGGAGCTGTACACAAACCACCTGCCGTGCTCCTCGCTGACGGATGATTATTTTCACGCAAGAGGCATCGCACCCTTCCCCTGTCTGGGGGCTGCTCTGTAGGAAGTCAGGGGAAGAGGTGCTAAAAGCAGATTTCATAGGGATGAGCTGGGAGACATCTTCAGTCTTTGCATGTCCTATTTTGTCTGTAACAAAATTTGATTTATTTTCTAGCCTAGGCTCACAAAAACTCCAGGAGACAATTGAATTAATTTCGATACTGGCTATGATACACATTTGAACATGTATGGAAAAGCCTAAACTTTAATTTGATTTATGCCTGTAACAACATTTGTGTTTATACTAATAAATGCAACACACATACGGTAATCCCACAAAACACATTTGTCCTCTCTGAGCTGAAAATGGCCCAGCTAAACCCAGATAAGACCACGTGCACAGAGACTGACAGCATCGTCTCCTCTTACTTGTCTGTGTCCAAAACACTAACAAGAGTGTCCAAGCAATGGAAAATGGGATCTCTTGTACAAATCCTTTCAGAGTGCATTGGAAAGAGCAACAAATGCCCTTTAGGGCTGGGATCTCCGTCCAAGTGGCCCCAAGATCTGTGTGTCCAGCAATGCTTATGTCTCCGTTACCTTGGATTAACATAACTTCTGTCTTATTCTTATAATGGGAGTATTGGCTTCTTTTCTGTATAATTTGTCCTTTTAGCCCAGGACAGTCTTCTAGTGATGCAATCTGGTTAGCAGATGAAATATAGACTTGAATGCCAACACAACCCACTTCCAGGCAAGTGGTGTATCCCCAGCAAGGGACTCACCAGTGCTCCAGCTCCTCCAGGGTATCAGGACCAGGGCAAATCCATGTGGAAGAGAAGCTGCAAGATAAAGCATATGGGGGAAACGAGTACCACAGCAGGGAGAAACCTGGGAGAGGGGAGGACTCTGCCCATGTCCCAGGACCTCAGACACATCTCTGTGGGGTTTCCCTACCTCCCTCCAAAGAAAAACTCAGTTCACCAGAAACACTGGTCCAAAAGGTAGTTCCAGAAATTGCAATCTATTTTATTAGTCTTTTTTCCATTTTGTCAATGGCTTAGAACTGGCAGTCAGGAAATCTGGTTTTTCTTCCCAAGTCTGTCACAGTCTTCCAGTATGTCTGGGAACATGTCTCTGCAGAATGACCCGGCGATATCAGGTCTGTTAGGTGGCTAATGGGCTGGAAGTGGGGCTGGATGCTGCACGAATGCTTTGGTTCTTGTAGGCAGAGACCCCAAATATTTTTAATTTCCACATGGCCCATATTTTTCAAAATGTTCAGATACAGAGTGGCAGCAAATCAGGTCCCCAGGCTGGGGTGACCAAGCTATGCACGCTCCTCAAAATGCAGAAAGATGCTTCAACGGATTTTCAAAGGTGTCTAGGCACCTAAATCGCACTGGCTTACGAAGTTGAAGCCTACTCTTTTTGGGAGCTTTTGAAAATCCCAGCAGCATCATTCTCAATCTCTAAGCTTGCATTGCTTTCTCCAGGACAATGCCAGGTTTCTGCTACATTTCTGATGGTTCGGGCTTATTTGCCACTACCAGAAGGTTACCCTGGTAGTTAGACTTTCCTTTCTAGGCTAAGGAGGAGATTGCTTTACATGACGCCTTTCATCTTCCCTAATATGCTCCATATTATCCTCTTGATTTCTTCCATCTGGGCAAATCTTTTGTTGACCTCACCTGAAATCTAAAACCTTTCAAAATAAGCCCTTCCACTTCTCTCCTCTGATGCAGTAATGGTGAGTGTGACTGGGAGGTCAGAAGTCTGAGATTAGTCATGACCTCACTCTTGGGCTTCGCATTGGCAGTAGGTTAGAGGCTTTGAACTTGGCATCCTGACAAATTGTTATTACTACATACCAAAAATCAGCTCACCCTCATGTCTGTGGGAGGGTGTGGGGAAAAGACAGGGAGATGGATTCCTTCAAAGAGCAAAGCTATTCCACACAGCACGACACTGAGACAGGAAGGTTTAACCCAAGAACCCCAAGGTAAAACCTTGACAGACACTAACTCCTAAAATACAGCCCAGAAATGCTCTTAATTGAATCCTAACTGGCTCAGATGATGTGGACAGTGAACACCGCTTGAGCTTTTATTTTTAGAGGGTGAGCTGCCAACCTCTCATGAAAATTGAGTAGGGACCAGATTTCTGCACAGAATGACTCTCACATTTTACAAATCCAAGAATAAATAAAGTCAGGCTGATATGAATATTTAGTCTATAACCCCAAAAGACATGACAAGATTATCAGGGTCATCTGACTCAGTCCCCTGCTATCAGAGGCAACAGCTTTGACTAAGGATGTTCTCAACCTCCATCTGAAGAGATAAATTTTCCTTTGATTTGATGTTAACCTTTGCTATTCTCTATTTTTAGCCTGGAGAAATAAAGCTATTGCATTCTTCTCTCTGTCAGATTGTGAGCGTGTGTGCATGCTCATGTCTGTCCATTCCCACTGTAACAGCATCCAACTCCGTTGGCCAAGATCAACCACACTCGAAGGAGATTAGAGACCAAAAAGGCTTTGCTTGGTATCCTCCTGAGCACAGCTTTCTAGCCAGTCAAGCAGAGAGAGGTAGGCCATAACCACACCGAAGCCAGACAAATTCAGCTTGGAAATAGAGTCTGCATTTTTAACAGCACGGCTGTTAAATGAGAAAAGCTTCAATCGGACTTTGTGTCTTCTTAGGCAGCAGAGTCAGTCAGCCTCAAGACACAAATCCAAAGGAAACCTGGCTCCTTTCAATCCAGAACTACCTGTTTCTTAGATTTTAAAACCACAGTGGGCCATAAGATCATCTATTCTGAGCTCCATATAACATGGACCATAAAATTGCATACTCCAATAAGGAACCCAATAACTTGTGCTTTGCTAAAACCTCTGTTCCAGCAGGCATCTGCTCACAATTTGAAAATATCTGAAGAGGAAGAATCTACTACTTTCATTGGTATTTTGTCTCAACACTTAATCATTTCCACTGTTAAAGCACTGGGCCTCATTTTGAAATGAAATATGTCTGCTTTTAGGTTCCGGCCTTAGACTTCTGATAGACTACAAGGCTCTGTTGCCTCTGGGTGTTTTCTCCTGAGGACGAACTTCTACCCTTCTTGAGCCTCCTCTTGACCTTCCCTCGCTAAGTGAAGCAGGTGGAGATCTAGCATGAGACTTGTTTTTCCTAGGCTTTTGAAACTTTTTGTGACTTTTCACTTTTTTGGGGGGCCTTTCAAAATAGGTTGACATAGCAATATCTTGGACAACTTACAAACTAGACTTTTATTGATGCAGTCAATGCACATGAGGGACATAAGCAGAGAGAAGGGTGAGGGGTGAAGAGGGAAGAATTCAAACAAACCAAGAGTCTCATTTCTCCGTCTGGTGTGGGCCTTTGACAGCATTAAAATGTTCATGCTGTTTGATAACATCATCTCCTCTCCTAAAATTATTAAGGCAGAAACTAGCTTTTCCGAGGGAGCCAGAGGAAGAAGCAGTGACATATTCAGGGCTCAGGAGAGGCTTCCAGTAAGGATGGGGAAGGGCCGGAGAAGACACAGAAAAGATAATGTGATATCTTCATGGCTTGCTGAGCTTATACAGTTTCCCTTCTGGGGTTCTTCTGGCACAGCCTGGCTAGGTCTCATCTCTCGCTCTAAAGGATGTCTAAATTTAACTGCAGTAGACAGCAGAGCGCAGAGGCTATTCTCAGTCAGTCTGATGGAGTTCACGGAGGGTGAAAAGCAGAACTGGAATATTTGTGCAGACTGACTTCAGTTCTTAAGGCCCTCACTGCCTGGCCCAGTGGTAACACAGCCCATAAATCTCTCCTCGCATAGTTTTCATTTTTAAGTTCTCTTTTTAAACAGAAAACCTGCATCTGGTGGAAGAAGAAGCCAAGTATAACAATAGCTCATGGGGTGTGGTGGTAAAGCAGTTAAGTGTCTCACTGCGGACGAAGAACTGTGTGTTGGAGCCTTCCTCTAGCTTCAGGACACTGACCACCCGCAGCAGCTTCATCCGTCATGGGTCACCGGCAGATGGGTCATGGGATGCACAGATCAGTAATTGGTGCCTTCAGCTCAGGACCAACCTCTGGCTTTCGGCGCTGAGCCCATCTACAGCCCAGCCCCAAGGGAATGCAGCAGCTGATGCCACAGAGACCGTCCACGTGCAGTTCTCCATCGTAGTCAGCAGCAGAAAGTAGCTGAGCATTAAAAAGGGAAAAGAGTGACTCAGAAAAGGAGAATTAGCTAAAATAGGTTTTAGGAAGTCTAGACTGCAAGGATGCAGCATGTACTTCATGTAACACTATGCTTTTTTTTCCTTGATTTTTTTATTTATTTTTTTTTCAGAAGAGTTGGAAGGGGAAAAACAAGGTTGCTGACCTGCCAGATGCATGTCTATCATCACAAGCATGCTCGAGTGGGCAACACACCTTTGCATGGGCAAAGAAAACAGGGACCTACCCAGCACTTTGTGGCAGCCTGATGTTATTGCCTCACTCATATATGTCACAGGAGATGAGAGTACTTGTGTTATCCTAGATGCCTTTTTTTGATCCTTCTCCACTGCGTTGTTCATGGGTCTGCTGAGATGAGATACCCACACGTCTCCCAGACTTAAAGCATGGGAGATCCAAAATGGAGAGAAAATTGGATTTTATGTGACCTTGGCCAACGAACTCTTCCGAGTGCAACGGCACCGATCTGTGTGAAGCGTGTGAAACAGCACTAACAAGGAGAGGAAGAGGGTTTAACCTTTGTTCCAGAAGCCATAAATCACCATCCAGAGGGTGAAAAATGAGTAGCAACTCTACAGCTGTAAAATCCACACGCTATGCTAGGCTGAGAAAACAGCAATGTTGGAAGTAGCAAATTTCCACAGCCCAAAAGGAGCTCAACGGCTTTCCAAAGACATTAAAGTGTCCCCAAACCCCCTTTGGCAACTTTGGTGAGCCTTTCGTGCCGTCCGGAAAGAAAGGGGCAGGTTTTCCCCATCTTGGTGAGCCTTTCATGCCGTCAGGAAAGAAAGGGGCAGGTTTTCCCCATCGTGTCCCCATTCCTGCCAGCTCAGAAGAAGGCAGAGGCTTCAGCCCAGCTCCCCTCCATGTAGACAAAGTGAGGGTCCATGAGGTCCATGTATTTGCTCCCATCCTGCACATGCCCAACCCACCCTAATTAGTGCAAGGAAATTTCTCTCCTGATCTCTTAGCCGCAGGGCCATGCTCTCATCTTGAGTGTTCCTAGCTCTGCTGCCTTTAATCCGCTCTGTGATTTGATGCCATCAATGGACGCCACCATAAAGACCCTACCAACTTTGATGGAGATTTTTAACCAGGAACAACGTGGTTCACACTGTAATTCCCAGTCTGTTGCTTGAGGCTTGTGGGAAAACACCAGATCAGCACGTCCTCCAGCAGTGCAGAGCTCCGGTAGGTCCCCAGGTTTGTTTTTCCAAGGATGGTTTTGCTAGAGTTGCACTTCCTTGTGAGAGATGCTCAAGAGAGAAGAGAGAAGAAAGGATAGACGGTGCCTTAAACATTTCAGGAATGCTTTCACCGGGGTGACAAGAAGGTTTTCACTTCATGAGCCCTCGGAGGCTGTGAGGACAGTGCCAGAGGAGGAAAGGGGGGAAAGAAGGGCTGCGGTGGGACAGGGAAGGCTGATGGAGATAGCAACATACAGCCTCAGACGCTGGGGCACAGGTCTGGTTTTGTGGCTTTTTCTGTCTCCGGCAGGCCACTCTTTAGCTGACTGGCACTATCCTTTATGAGGATTGTTCCCCAAGATGTAGATGAAATAATGCGATGGGTTATAAATCATTCACTTCTGAGTCATCCTACATGGAGTTCGCAAAAGCCGCACAAGCTATTCCTGGATGAATGTGCAGTAGAGACATCCAAATTGGGTGCAAAAGGAGCAGACGTTCATATGCTACTATGACACAAAAGTATTTAACTACTTAAGGTTTATAACAAAATATAACAGCATAAACTGGGACAATCGCATTTTAACCAGTTGCACTGACCAAGCCAGTTCCCAGACAGCAGAACGCGGCTCTCTCATGCCAGCTGTTTGTGAGCCTGCCCGCTACGGCATGAAAACTTATCTCAGTTTTGAGCTCTGGCTTAGACATCTCGCCAGCCACCAGCTCCAACCCGGCTCACCCTCATGTTCTTCCAGCAAGACACCCTGGCACCTCCTCGCATATTTCACAGCATATTTTTATTAGTCCGGGCACGTGCATACATTCTTCTTCTCTCTTTTTTTTTTAGAAGAAAAAAAAAAAACAAACTCCATGTCCTACGTGTTTTTGAACCTGAAAGGGAAGGACTTCTTGGTTTTACAGGTTTGGATTTGTTCCTCTGGATTTAGGGCTGTATCTCTTAACAAAAACAAAATGCTGGAGTCCAATCTGTCAAATTAAAGCAAAGATTTACCAAAGGAAAATATGCTTACAAAGTAAATATAAATTAATTTAATTGGTTCCTATTATCACTTCTATTGGAGCCTGCAAGTATAATCTGGTGCTGAAGTAATTAATTGGGTGTGAAGTAGCTACTGTGCCAAAACTCACTTGTAGGGAATGAAACTCGCAGACTTCTTGGCCTGACTGTCACCTGCAGCGTCTTGGCTTTGTTATTTTGCAGAGCGGAGCAAATTGCAGCGCCGAGCTGTGCAATCAAACGCTCAGATAAATGCCTCGCTTTGTGTTTTCGTGACGGGGTGGTTACGACTACAGGCGTTTTCCCACCCGGGTCAGGTCGAGATTGGTTTCGGCGGGGAAATCAGCAGGCAGGTTTAGCGCTGCTGGGATTGCAGGCACTTATTTTTGTGGTTTTCTGTGGCTTAATATAGTCTCGGCTTTAATGTCCTTGTTTTTTCCCTCCCTGCTCTGGCCTTGCAATAAAGGGGCTTTGTCTGGTGCGTTGCGGAGGGGATGGGGAGCGGAGGATGCTGTGATGGCACAGGTCTGTTTGGAGCACCAGCAGCAGTGAGAGTCACCGCTCATGGTCTTTCGTTCCATTTGGGCAGGTTGATCGCTCGTGCAAGCTGGGAATTAGCTCAGTCAGCCCATCCGGATCAAAAATAACGCAGGCTTAATTGAAACAGAGATTTTGAGATCCTCGCATGTCTGGAGATGATGCTTAGCTGCTGCAGCTGGAGCAGGCAGGAGAGATGGCCCTTCCTGATGCTTCTTCCTCCTGCACTTCTGGGCCCCTGGATGCTTCTCCCTGTGCTTCTCTCCAGCCTCCCGCGGCACTTTCCAGCTGCTGTCATCTGCCACTTTGGGAAGTCCCTCTTTCTTCCTCCGTGGCAACATCTGCAAGTGGAGCTGGGCACCACTTTCCCATTTATCACTCACCTCAGCTTGTAGCATCTCTAAGCAAATTGATTCCCTCTTATTTTGCAATTATGTTATGTTCCCAAACCCTGCTCTTCCCTCCACTGGGTAAAGATGGAGCCAAGCTTGGGAATTCGCCCCACACTTACGCATTTGCTTTTTCTCTGCTGTGTCCAAATCAAGCAGGACTATACCTGCTAAACACCCCCAGGAAAGTGGGTGGGAGGCTGGGATGGTGCTGGGCAAGAGGTGCTGGATGGCCATCACCGGGTCCAGGCTGTGCTTAAGGCACAGGAGCAAAAATCAGCTCCAAACACACCTTCTCCTGACCCCCTCCCCATGCACCTCCTGCCGACAGGGTCTTGCAGATGTGCCTTTTGGGGGGCTGCCTGGAGACACACGCAAAGACTCTAAGGGGGACAAGACAACACCCAAAATACAAGGACTTTGGGGTGATTGATGCTCACCCAAAGGCTTGACATGACGAGAAATGGGCTTTGGTGGGGACAAGCCTTTACATCCCTGGAGTCTTCAGTAAAAACAGCCATGACAAAAGTAGTGCTGCTATTATTAGAGCTAAAATGCTGATAAAATGCTTTGGACAATAGATAGATAGATAGATAGATAGATAGATAGATAAATAGATAAATAGATAAATACAGCTTTCTGAGCAAGAACCCAACTGTAGTAGGAACAGCCTGATCACTATTTTCCAATCTTTTCTCTCCAGGGAAAGCAGAGACTGGCCCTTATCTTATGTCCTTTTAAAGTAGCATCGGTGTTCTGGTTTTTACTAAAAGATTTGATTTGTTTAAAATTGTGCAGTTTTTTAGTTTGTGAAACTTCTTTCTTTCCATCTCTTCCTCTCCCTCTCTCTATAAATATTTATATATGTATTTAACAAAAAAATATTCTTAAATACAGTTTCCAACAAGGGCCAACATCTTCTTTAAGGCGTCTGAAGACTTTTGCTCAATTCCCAGCCCTGCCAAGGCCTCTTTTGTGTATCCATGAGTTTCTCCCTCAGTTTTCTTGCATCTACGGATTTCGGTAATACAATCCTGTATCACTGGTGGGACAGAGAATTAAAGTAATTCTTGCTCACCAGCCACGCGGATTCTTCTGGATGTTGGATGCTCAGGACCAAGGCGTTCCTGCAGGAACCAGGATCGCAGGGTCCTGTCTTATTTTGGGAAGAAAGTCCCGTGGCACAGAGGAAGGAGCGGGAACCAAGCTCACTTAGGATGGCATGGGTGCACCCCAATGCAAAAGCACCTTGGACACATGGGTCTGGTCCCCAGCCAAACCCCCCAGATCTCGGGGGCTCACAGGGGAGGATTTTC
Organism: Aramus guarauna; assembly: GCA_013400195.1. Classification (NCBI taxonomy): domain Eukaryota; kingdom Metazoa; phylum Chordata; class Aves; order Gruiformes; family Aramidae; genus Aramus; species Aramus guarauna. The sequence continues at coordinate 103,863 of VXBL01004900.1, read as the reverse complement.
TAAGGACATAACTTCCCTGCAAAGCCCCAATGGATATGAGGGGAGTTAAAAAACACTCGGATCGTCCCGGGTAGTCTCACTGTGAACCACCGGGGCTGGGAACGATCGTGGCTCACGGGCCAGCCTGGGCTGGGGAACCTCATAAATCATGTGGAAGTGCAGAGTTATGATTTCCTCAGACAAACACCACTAATTGCAGCGTGCTCTGATTGCTGGTGCGAGGCCACGTAACTCACCGGTGAGCCTGGGAGGAGGGGGTGCTGGATGGGGTGGTGCAATGGGGCAGGGGCCGGTGGACTAACACTCCCCACGAGGTGCAGGGCTGGAGCACAGCTCAGATGAACATCGTTCCCTGCCAGCTCTGTCCCAGAGCTAGCAACTTCAGGGTGCAAACCCCGAGCCCTGCAAATTGTCTGAATGTGCCCAATTTTGCTCCTTTTGAGGCCGGCACTTTCCAGCGAAGCAAAAACCAGCTCAAACTGGGAGGAAAGGCAGGCTGCGAGGCAGGCATCAATGGGAGCTCCATTTGCAAAGGGCAATTACTTGGTGGTGCAAATGCTCCAGGGCTGTGTCTTTGTAGTACAGCAATCCTTGTGATCACTCCACACCCAAGCCAAGTGATTCAGAGTAAAAATAATTAAATATGTTAATAATTATCAGGGGCCCCTTTGATTAAAACAAATAAAGCTTGCAGTGTGTAAGCAAGGAGGAATGCGTAGGTTTGCAGGGCTCGGCTCGCAACCAGGAGCCAACAGCAAAAGCAGATGCGATGCCTGGGTCAGGGACCAGAGGAACGTGGGGGAAAGCTTGAGTGCAACCCGACCAAAGGTGCCAAGGGTGGCCAGGACTCTGCTATAGCAGTTGCCCCTATCCTTCATCCCAGTGCACTGCCCCACGGCCAGAGATGAAACTGAAGGCATCGCATCTCCACCTCTCAGCCCACCCAAGTGGAAGACCCAGCAGGTTTTGGGTGGCTGATCCGGGAACCAGCATCATGAAAAATGACGGGGGAAGGTGAGAGGCAAAAAAAACGTTAAGTATAATTAATTACACCTTGAAAGGTGTTCATTCAGGAGCCCTGGGTACCCAATGGATGGTGGAGGGTGAATGTCTCTTTCTCCTGGAAGGAGATCAGTTCTCCTGGGGGTTTAGTTGGGCTCCTGAGGTGCCCAGAGGAAAGCCAGGCTCATGGCTTGGCCACTTCAGCACGATGCTTGTAGGGTGAAGCCGTGCCACTAAAGGGTTTTTCTGTGCTAACCCTTGCCAAAATGCTGGTCCTGCTTGAGGCAGGATATGGTGGACACTGTACTGAGCTCGGAAGACAATCGCAAAGCCACTTCAGAAGAGGTGGGCATGCCCAAACAAGCGGCCTCTCTGCTCCTTGCTCTACATGGGGCACTTGACCCTTCTCTCCTTGGAGCCAAAGGCCACACCTGCACCCATTGGGCTTTCTGGCCAGCCTTTTGGCCAAGGGAGGGGACAGTGCTGGTGTGACGCTTGCACAGGAGAGTGTGGAGATCCTCTCCTGTGCTGGAATGTGGCCGGGGGCAGGCGGGTTGCGGGGGCACTCGCAGTAGAGTCTGGAGAAGCCTTTCTACAGCTTTTTTGATCTCTCAAGTGTACAGGTGATAAGAATCAGGGCCTGACGTGCTGGGAGAGCATTTATAGACATAGTGAAACGCGCCTGTGGAGCAGGAGGGTGAGTTCGCACCATATCACGCTCAGGATCAGCAGTGCTCTAGGGAACAAATACCAAAACCTACTGACAGGGTGTGTTTCCCATACGCGTGTTTATGCAGCACCGTACTGCACCCGTGCGTGTAACCCCGCATGCACATTATGGCCATGCTGACTGCTGGGAGCTGAAGAAGATCTCTCTGCCTCAGCTTCAGCACAGCTTTTGAAGGCAAACTCTAGGTTGAATGAAGCTGCGTCCATTGCATGAGCAAACACGGTATCCTAGGGAGGAAATGCTCTCAGTATCCCAAAGCATTCTTATTCCCAGGATGGAGCTCATGTGGACCATGGGACTCTCTGCATGGGGCTGAGGGTCCCAGTTCATGAGCAGATGCAGATTTTCCACTGAAACGCATCACCTCTGGGGCAATCTGTGAGCACACAGCAAGACGACCCAACAGCTGGGAAAGGGGAAGCAGGAAAAAACCCCAGATCCAGTTCAAACCGATGGCGAACCTGAGGGAGATTCAATGCAGCCTCCCTCCCTGGAAATCAGCCAGGGCACTGGAGCTACAACCCCTTCACAAGCCCAAAAAGGACCCAAAAACAGACAGCACTGGACACTATCTGCAAACAGGACGTAACTCTCAGATCTTTTCTTCCCACTCCTGGAGACAGGGCATGCGGAGGGAAGGAAGCCACTGCCGACACCCTCTGCCATGTGGTCTGTGTCTGTTAGTTTGCATCCTGCCACCCCGCTAATAAAACAAGCGATGTCCTTGTAGTGCTTTCCAGGGGGGGAAACATAAAATGCATTTGCCGTTAGTTTATTTTTTTAAAGCCCTATTTAAGAAAAAGAGAGGAAAGGGATCCCTGCGAGGGGCACACTTGCTAACAGGAGAGCGCAATATGCTTGATTGCTCTTTCTTGTCCCGCAGAACCCCACTGGCTGCCTGGGAAGGCAAAAAAAGAGGGGTTAGGTGATGCAGCTATACAGTATATAATGCTGCAGCTCCTTAACACATGGTTGTAGTTACGCAGCTGGGGAGTGGACACGTATTTTGGGAAGATACCTGCCAGCGTGCAGCCAGCTGTGGTCGGATATCCAGGGTAACTGCGCCATCTCATGGTCCCCAATGCCAAAGAGTTTAGGAGGGGGAATCGGATGGACGGTGTGGCTCGTGTTCACGGAAAAGCATCTTCACATCGTCCTCTGAGAAAAGCTGCAGCAGCTTTATTCATTGTAGTGAAGTCACCTCCTGTCATGAAACAAAATGGGGATTTGCTCCATGGATTACTTTGATAATAGTCCCGACAGTCTCCAAATGAACTTCTAAAACAAAGACAAAATAAGAGCTGGAAACGTCTTTCGATACAGATGTCCCCTGCCTGCTCTAACACGGCTCCCTAGAGCACATGCATCACTTCTTCATCCAGTCCTGCTTTGAGACCCGGTCCCTGTGGCTCCCGCTGCTGTCCTGCAGATGTGAGCTTGCAGCCCAATAGATCCCATCCTGGAGAAGGGCTGTCCCAGATTATCACGTCCTGCTTCCCTTTCCTTTGATCCACTCGAAATAATCTCTCCTGTTTGGCACCCCAGGCAGCCCTTCTTTTAGCCTCCTGTTCTCACCCTTCTCACACTTGCAGCTGATTGTTGGCCATGTCTCTTACAAGCTGTCACTTGGGCATTCACGCCTGGATTTTCCTGGGTTTTCCTCCGTAACAGGAGTGTGTGTGGGAGGACTTTTCCCGGACTTAAGCCCAGCACAAGATAGACACCTAGTGCTCTCCCACAGTGAAAAGGGAGAGAGGGGTATCATCAGGGTTAAGCAAGCCCAACCCGAGCTGGGTATCTAACATAGCCCTACAACCGTCCTCTGGAAATGCCTCACTTTTTCCCATGGGACACAGTGACGGCCCAGTCAACTACGTATGTTTGAACCCCTTAGATGGGTTCAAACCTGAATCCCAATGTACATGTGCCCTATCTGCATCCAACTGTCCTCAGTGATGAGCTCCTCCACCTTTTCCCACTCGCCTTCATCCTTCTGCTGCTTCTGCAATCAAATGAGTTGCCAAGTCCTTGAGCTTAACTCCATCCTATCTGCACAAGGAGAGATTGTCTGAAAATCTCACTGGCTTCTTCCCCTTGTGTCTAATTTGTGGTGCACAGTCAATCCTGCGCAGCACTCCTGCTGTCTCCTCCTTATCCGTGTTCAGCCATGCAGATTGCATTTCCATGGATGACTTCCCTTTGCCTCACTGATCCAGCACCAGTCCCACAGCGAGATGATAAAGACCACCATTAATTTATGACAATGTCACACAGACTGTGTGTCCACGTATCACTGACTCTTGGCACGGGTAGTTCCTGGCACTGTAAAACACATTGAAAGTGCAAGCAGTATAAGGAAAACTGATGCAATAATGATAAGAGGTCTGATGCATCTGAAATCTAGATACAGCTAATATTTTTTAAGCTTCTCCCACCAGCATCTGTTCATAAAAGAAGGCTTTTGGGAGAAGATGTAATACATTTATTCTAATTAAATAAATATATTAATAAATTATTAAAACGTGGGTTACTTGCAGTTTGGAAATCTCATCTCTGGTTTGACCCAAAATGTGACACAGAACCAGAACAAAATACTTACGAAGTATAGATGTAGCTGCCCCTCTGTACAAACAGTTTACAAGGCAAAGGAGGGATGAGTTGGGGAAACAACTGAAATACAGCCAAGGGAACTTGTTTCAAGCCATTTGAGAAGCTGCCTGTAAACTTTACTCAAAATCTTTTCTGCGTCCTTGCCTTCAGCATCCACCCTGGATATGATCTCCCACTTTGAATTCAGTGGTTCTTACTGGAATGAAGAATTAGGGAAAGTTTTAAAGCAGAGAGGAGTGACTGATTGCTCAGCTGCTGCCAAACTCCTTGACTTCATGCTTCAGCAAAGCCGTGAGATGTAAGGTGTCCTCAGAAAGCTGGAGACATGAGCCCCGAGTAAAAGTGATCCAATAAAACCCGTTCTGCTCCCTCCCCATCTCTTCCCCTGCCAGCTTTAGGATTAAGCTCCCAAATGCACTTTGTATGTGGGAAGGGGCAGAATGGAACAAATCCATAAAAAGCTGAAACATGGTGAGCTACGTGGATCATCTTACCGGAATATCTTCTAGAGCAGGCACTTAGGTATCTCAGCTGTCTTTATGCCAGCAAAATGAGCATTGCCAAGGCCCATTCCTTGTCCCGATGGCCATATGAGATGGAAGGATCTATACCTTTATCATTAATCTCTATTGCTTTCCACAACAGGTTGGTCACATCCATCCTTGTCACTGGGAAGTCTATCTAGCCTGCAGAGCTACAGGACTGTTTGGGACTGATGATAGGTTTTGGCTAAAACTATTCCAGGGACCATGCTAAAAGTTGAGCTGTATGGCCAGCTGAGACCTGTGCTGGTTATTAGTATGGACGTAATCAGAGTTTTATTTGCCTCGCAGAGCAATGGTGCCACGGACTCGTCAGACAGGCGATCCAGCAAGGTCGAACCTTACCCCATGAGTGTAGATCAAGGGTTCAGATTCTGGTCAGGAGGTCACCTGAAAGCAAAGAGACCAAGACTGAAATGAAAAGCTAATAGGCTATATTATTTATGAGAAGGAGAAGGAAGATGTTAAAAAAAAAACAGACAAAAAACTCAGTCCCACCTCTTTTTCCCTTTTCATTGTGGCCTTTTCTGTGCAACTGGAACTGTCAAAAAATCAGGCATTCAACTACCCTGCCCAAAGCCTATTCCACATCTGTCTGGAGTCAGTGGTAGAGACAGCAGCTACTGGATGGATGAGCTGATAGGGACTAGAAAAAGAGAGAGTCATGTCCACATTTGGGTTCCAGCTCTTCTCTCTGCCCTAATTTAATGAAGCAATGAGACAATTTTGCTTCTTCATACCTGTGGCTGTAACATCCTGTCTCCATCTATGATCAAAGCAGTCCAGGCACCACAGGTTTTGGAGCATGTTCTAAGAACCTTTGTTAATGAGCCAGATGATGAATTAGATCAAACTAAATAATTAAGCTAGACTAAGCTAGACTCATCCAGCCTTCAAATGGAGGAAAAAGTCCCCATGTAACTCCCTTTAACTAAGGTCATTATTAGGTCTCTATGACAAATCACAGATAATGTCATTAATTTCAGTGGATGCAACCACAAGTTTAAGGCATGGGGTTTTTGTATGAGGTTTGACTATTCGATTCCTGGAAATTCCATGCTGGAGCACAATTTGCACATATAACCCTATTAGTTTTCTTCTTCAGTGTGCCACAGGAGCTCATGCAGTTCCGTGTCATCTCTGTCCCCCACGACTTGTCAAGTATTTAAATGTCACCACCTTTCTTGGTCAATATTGCTATTTTCTGCTTTCAGATGGTCAGACTGAGGACTGGGGATGTGAAGCGGTTTACCTTACCCACAGAGTGCGAAAGCATCCCTTTACAATCCAGAACAGCACTCAGTATTATGCTAAGGTTTATTGCTGACCCGAATCATAACAAAGAAAGCAAACAGAATGAACAAGGAAAGGAGAAAAGGGTTTTGCACTCAGACACACGTCAGTTTTAGGCTTAGCTTTTCCATTAGTGGGAGCAGGTCAAGAGAGGAGAGAGCCACATGCCCTCACGTCCTCGGGTCTGTTATTTCGACGTGGCACAGGAGACTCGGGGATCAGCCTGAGCTCTGGATCCCACCTTCTCTTCCTGCGGTTACTGGTTTTAAACTCAGTCTGAGGGTGCTGTTATGTGAGTTCAGAAGACACGTTGACCATATTTGACAGCCCCAGAATTTACATCGTACAGTTGTTTGTCAAAGCCCCACCTATCCCGTGCAGCACTTCCTTTCTGATAATTGCTGCCGAGATACAGAGCTAAATAATGGAAAGGGGAGAAAACTCTCTAATTCTCACCATTATCTTGAGGGCAGCCTGTTAAAACATGAACTCTCTGATATTTTCTTCCAAGCTCCTCCCTTGAGATATGCCTCTGAGCATCCCTGGAATTTCCTTGCACTTGGACACTGCCCTGAACTGTCGTGGGAACATGCTGAAATTGGGAAGGTGTCATTTGGCATTGAAAGCTTCCCAGTTTTGTCAGGAATGAATGGAAACAGAGCGGTGAGCTGCAAAAAAAAGGAAAAGTGATGAAGATCTTTTTGAAGTCTTGCTGAGTTTATCTATTCACTGTAACGGTGAAGAGATTATAACCCTGAGACTTCATGTTCCCCCACAAATGCTCAGTCTATCCAAGAGGGGAGAAGGTCTCTTAGGGCAGGGACTAGTCTCTGTAGTGACACCAATGGCAAAAAGCCATTTTGGTCCAGGTTTCAAATCTCAGGCAAAGGGCAGTGGCGGCCACTGCAGCCCTGAGACTGCTAAAGCCACAAGTGCAAACCACCACCATAAATGTCAGGCTTGCTCTTGCTTGGGACATCAGAAACCTCTGGTACAGCACTGCTGTAGCATGAAAGGCAGTATGAGTAACCTGCTGGGCCATAGCTTTGACCTCAGGCACCCATTGCTTAACCTCTAAGCTGGGTACCCTTTATGTCTTAAGAGCTATACTATTGTGGAGGCCCCATCCCTGGCAGTGTTGAAGGCCAGGTTGGATGGGGCTTTGGGCAACCTGGGCTAGTGGAGGGTGTCCCTGCCATGGCAGGGGAGTTGGAACTAGATGGGCTTTGAGGTCCCTTCCCACCAAAACCATTCTATGATTCTATTCAATCAAAGTTGCCACAGTCTCCAGCACCTCCATTTTGTGACTGTTCCCCAACTCTCAGTATAACCTGTCAGTCACTGGGACAATCCTGCAGCCATGGCCAAAGGATGTTCTAAGCCCATCAACCTTGCTGTGAGCCAGCAGAAGACAACCAGCTCTCTCCCAGAGGACACGCAGCCATGCTGTCATCACTTTTTCTAGTCCTGGCTCTTGGACTGCACAGCTTAGGCACCATCTGACATGGTTTTCAACCTCAAGCCACCTCACATCTTGGAGTACAGGAGCTTGGAGTCAACATCAGCACCTGATTATACAGGTTACCCCTACAACTTTCCTCCCATCATTCTTACGTCTGTTGTTAGCACATATCAAAATGGTGCCTTGCTCAGACACCCTGAGCTCTGCACAACGTCCCACAGCCCTTTGTGCTGGCCAAAGGGTGCTTTGAAGGCATTGCTGCCCTTAGTCCACAGCATTCGTAGGTGCGTATGAGATCCAAGGGGAACAAACACCCTGGAAACAAGCAAAGAGACCACCAGGGAGATGGGAAGGGGATGAGAATCAAAATGTCAGAGTAGGCAACAAGTGCTCTGGAATAGGAGCAATGACGGAGGGCAGCAATTGTCTCATTCCCATTCTGATACTTGAAAAAAGGGAGATAGGTGAGGAAGCTCTCACAGATTCTTATCTTTGATAGTATGTTCTGTTTAACACAATCAGAAACAAAACCCTCGGAACTGAAGTCACAAGCAGGCTTTGTCACAGCTTGATTTCCACCTTGGTGTCTCCTCTCCACCAGGGAAAGCGGCTCATCCAGCGCACTGTGAAGTCAGCAGAGACATCTAGTGGCAAAAATAACAGAAAAATACACAGAAAAATACGCAGGGGAATATACTGGAGTGCTTGGCTTCATCTTACGGACAGCTCGATTATCACTGGCGTTCTAGTACACATAAAAAGGACTGGTTGGGAGCTCAAGGCTGTATTTTTAACTGATCTGTTGAAAAATGTATTGGAATGATGCTTTCCTAAATCTCCCAAAGCCCAGCTTTACAGAGATAAAACACCTCTATAACTACTGTGCTTCCTGCCTGTCCTCAGCCTCCCAGGATGTTGTTCACCCTGACTCTCTCTTACTTTTTAAGGAGCTGAAGATATCGGTATCATGTCTGGTTATGGTTATGGTTTTTGTTCACGTGTGAAGGTTTCTGTATGCCATTGCTGCTGGGCTGATTGACGTGATCTTGTTATACAGCTCTGAACAATTTTTTTTTCCATCTGTTCTATACAAATATGGTTTTTGTTAAGAGCTTTTCAGATTTTGGCTTTGATGGCACTGGGTTTTGTTTAAAGACTCACATTACCTATTAGGTTGAACATCTTGGTGCAGCTGTTCCATTTAGTCCAAGTCTGCTCCTCACTGGACACAAACCAGCCACTACTCAGCTTTGGCAGCTGTTAAAAAAAAACAAAAACAAAAACAACAAACAACCTTTAAGAATGTAACAAAGCAATGTCAAAATTCAGTTTCTTAGTGGAGCAGGTAATACTGCCAGTTTACCTGCAGTGAAAATCTGGCTTATCTTTGTTAAAGCCTGTCCTCCTTATTCTGCATTTATTCTACAGTCACAGACGACAGATTAAGTATCATACTGCAAATGAAAGATGCGAACACTGAACTGCCAGTCTAGGTAGGAATTTTTACTTTTATAATGACTTTGCAGGGTTCATGTGCATCTCATGAAAGACATTTGGCCAATGATGGGAGATGGTTGCTGCAACAGCAAGACAGTCGCTCAAGCAGTAGAAGACCGTGTCACAGATTTTAATGGGTATTTAGCAATGTTCAGTACTGCAACACCTAAAAGACTTAAGAAACGTTGGAGTGTGAGGACATGATTGTAAGCAATCAAGAGCTGAAGTGAGTGACTTAGCATCCCACTTCGCAAATCTCTGCTCATCACCCAGGCTGGGGTACCCAACTACGCGTGCGGTCCTACCCGGACCCACTTGCAGCGTTAAATATTTTAGCTTACTGAAAGCCAGTAAGCTGCAGGCTCTTACATGAGTAAATCAGTTTGGAAAACCAAATTTAGGCTCTGAAGTCAATTAGGCATTGCAAAGTGAAACAGTGAGACACTGAAACACCTCATCACCTGCTGGTTGGGCCAAAGAGGCAGTTAGAGATCTCTGAAGCAGCTGGAATCAGATATTTGATGTCATTCCATACCACCTGCGAAACATTAAACGGTTTAGAAGATTCAGTGGAAAATTAGGGCAGTACAAGGGGTTTTTTTGAGTTACCCTTTCAACTTTGGTAGTGATTTTTTGGTAGCGATTTTTT